>CM065728.1:75605567-75608067 GCA_033310375.1 Conus canariensis | reverse complement strand
CCAGTGATTTACCACACTAATTATCAGCTACCCCGAATACAATGTGTCAACACTACTTCCTCGCAGCCGAGCCACAGCACAACATGTCACTGTTTACAATACTAAAGACAACACCTCCCCCCCCTCCTCCTCCATTATATGTCATTTTTGAAATGTACTAGTCACCGATGAGTGAACAACCGTACACTTTACGTTCTAGGCGTACACATGCACAGACACACAAGCAGTCATGTTACAATAGTCCATGTTATCACATAACAAACACATGTACGTACGCATAAGCATGCAAACTGAACATTCACACCTTCCATACCTGTATAATAAACAACTGAATCTATTTTCTAAGCATACATGCAAGACACCACTTACCAGTGACCTGGAAGAGACAAGTCGCTGTTAACATGTCTTCAATGCAACTCATCTATATGGCTAGTTAGACACTAGATGCTCACTAACAACCCACAAGACAAGCCCTCCACAGCGACATGTCTCACGTGCCACTCACCAGCAAGGAACCCACCCCCTGAGGCGCTCCAGACTCACCTGTGACCCACAAGACAATCAGCCACTCCAGCTCGGAGGGCTTGGGGCCCCTCAACCTCTCCCTCTGGGGTGACACGTCCACGATGTCGGTGGAGGCGCAGATGAGCAGGAAGAGGAAGACCCCGAAGGAGGCGCTGTGGTAGAGGAACTTCATGAAGGGGCTCCTCAGCAGCTGGCCGATCTTGCTGCGCGGGAAGACCAGGTAGTACAGGGCCATGAAGGGCAGCAGCAGGATCAGGCCGATGCAGGTCAGGAACTTCATCACGCCATTGCCCTTGCGCCAGCCGGGCAGACCCTCGTACCAGATGGAGGTCAGCAGCTGTTGGCAGTGAGGGTGGGCCACGAACTGAAACAGCCAACGGTATTTTGAAACAACTAATGGTGCTTTGAAACAGCCGAAGGTATTTTCAAACAGCCAATGCAGCTTTGAAATAGCCGTTTTGTTTTAAAAAAAACAAAAGCACCCAAACATCTAATGGTATTTGAAACAGCCTTTTCACTATAAAAATTTAAAAAAAACACCTAATGGTATTTGCAGCAGCCAACGATATTTCATTTTTAAAAAAACAACAAAACCTAATGGTATTTGAAACACACACACACACACACACACACACACACACACACACACACACACACACACACACACACACACACACACACACACACACACACAATATTTGAAACAGCCAACGATAGTTAGAAACACCCATTTGAACTTCAGTACTTTAAACAGCCAAAAGTACTTTGACGCAGCCAAAGGTATTTTCAAACAACCCATGTTCCTTTGAAACGGCCATTTTATTTTCAAACAAAACACCTTACAGTATTTGAAATAGCCAACGATATTTTGAAACACCCAATTGAACTTTCAAACGCCCAATAGTAGTTAAGACATCCAATGGCACATTGAAACAACAGCCAATGGTACTAACACTCAATGATTCTTTGAAACACTTGATGATACTTTGAATCTGAAACAGCCAATGGTGTTTGGAAACAGCCAATGGTACTTTGAAACACCCAATAGTACTTTGAAACAGTCTAACAGTGCTTTCAAACAGCCGATAATGCTTGAAACAACCAACAGTACTTGGAAACAGCCAAAGGTACTTTGAAACACCCAATGGTACTTAAAACAGCCAATGGTGTTTGGAAACAGCCAATCGTATTTGGAAACAGCTAATGGTACTTTGAAACACCCAACAGTACTTTGAAACAGCCTAAGAGTGTTTTTAAACAGCCGATGATATTTTGGAACAGTCAATAGTACTTTGAAACACCCAGCTGTACTTTCAAACAGCCTAATATTACTTTCAAACAGCCAATAGTACTTTGAAACAGCCAGTGGTACTTTGAAACAGCTAAAACGGTGCTTTGAAATATCCAGTACAGCTTACTGAACTGTTTTTGTTCATGTTTTAGAGCCAGTTGGATGTCATCAATTGACCTGTCTTCTTGAAAGTCAGTTGAACGACTCAAATGATCTGTTTCTGTTCCTATTTAAAAGCCAGTTGGATGACGTCAGTGATTTATATGTTTCTGAGCATACTGGAAAATTGACCGGACGACCCAAATGATCTGTTTTTGAGCATACTGGAAAGCTGACTGCACGACTCAACTGATCTGTATCTGAGCATACTGAAGTGGACTGCACGACTCAACTGATCTGTTTCTGAGCATACTGGAAAGCTGACTGCACGACTCAACTGATCTGTTTCTGAGTATGCTGGAAAGCTGACTGCACCACTCAACTAATCTGTTTCTGAGCATACTGGAAAGCTGACTGCACCACTCAACTGATCTGTTTCTGAGTATGCTGGAAAGCTGACTGCACCACTCAACTGATCTATTTCTGAGTATGCTGGAAAGCTGACTGCACCACTCAACTGATCTGTTTCTGAGTATGCTGGAAAGCTGACTGCACCACTCAACTGATCTGTTTCTGAGTATGCTG
>CM065728.1:75588067-75598067 GCA_033310375.1 Conus canariensis | reverse complement strand
GACCAGCACTTATGGAAAGCCTATTCCGACCATCACAACGAGGCCCTACCCATCATGCAATGCTTGGTGTGACCAGCAGCGCTAGGTAAACTGCTCAGTGACCACCCACCAACATTGGGTAAAGAAATGAATGCGACTAAGAAAGCCAGAGCGAAATCATCGTGTGGTTCCACTGGAATATCTTACCTGCTGCATAAGAAGAGTCCCATTGTCGTTAACTAATGGAGAGTCAGTTCTGTAACAGCAGAATCCGAGTGACATGAAACAGTTCAGACCAATGATATTTCTGAAATTAGTATCACTTGTGAACGGTGAGGGGGGAATCTACTGTCATGACTGTGAGATTGAATGAATGTCTTAGAAAATAAGTGTGTGGATGTCTAAGTGCAGAAAGACACTTGTTTTCGGTTTGATGTACATAATCCGAAGACTACCATGCTAAAGATAGGTCTGCAAAGGGCCGCAACCAATTTACCCTGTGTCTTCCATGAAAAAAGGAATGCCAGGAAATGATTTTAGAATGGTATAGCAATTGTACACATGGAAGTTAACTGGATACACGATTCATTTTTGATGAAAACGGATGCAAACAGCACATGGAACAGAAGTGCTTTTTAAAAATTTTATGCCAGAATATGGATAATGAAATGCTTCCCATTAAGCCAATTCATCGTTATTATGCAACATATAGATCTTCACATGCATTTTCTTACAAACATCAGAAGGATTGTATTTAGGCTAAAATATACTGGCAGAGACGACCCCCAAACTCCATACAGAAACAAACACACACACACACACACACACACACACACACACACACACACACACACACACACACACACACACACACACACACACACACACACACACACACACACACACACACACACACACACACACACACACACACACACACACACACACACACACACACACGCGCACGCCCGCACGCCCGCACGCATGTACCCCTTCCCCCCCCCCCCCTATATATATATATATAAAAGAGAGAGAGAGAGGAGAGAGGAGAGAGGAGAGAGAGAGAGAGAGGCAGACAGACAGACAGACAGACAGACAGTCAGTCAGATAGAAAGACAGAGAAAGAGAATAAGGAAATCGTAAATGAGGCAGCGAATGGTAAACAGTCAACAACGAACAAGTAGGGTATCTCTTGCTCCCATGATGAAATAATTACACGCCCACAACTCCAAACGAATGCTGCTTACGACACCGAATCGCCCAACAGAAATAACAACACACAGCACATAGAACAAACAACGAGACATCCCTCCAAAAAATGGAGAATAAATGTTAATTTGTGTTTGTTCCTTTTCTCCAGTTGTTGATGCAATGCAGATGTGACAGGTGCAGGGTATTTGTGCAAGCTTGCAACATCCTGTTTTGGAGATGTCTTCTTTGTTCTTGTGCTCTGTGCTGGCATTTCTGCTAGGCGATTCGGTGTCGTAAGCAGCATTCGTTTGGAGTTATGGGCATGTAATTATTTCATCATGGAAGCAAGAGTTGTTCCTACTTGTTTGTTAGAGACAGAGAGAATTCAATTCAATTCATGCTGCTTATAAAGCCCAGCCGTCTGCAAAGAGATATACTAGAGAGAGAGAGAGAGAGAGAGAGAGAGAGAGAGAGAGAGAGAGAGAGAGAGAGAGAGAGATTGATTGATTGATTGATTGATCTTTAATACACAAGGATGGAGATTTTAGGCCAAAGCCTAGACTTACAATCTGTCCTTGTCATGCATACATTATTTCAGCACATATCATTCATACTGACAATTCAACATAGCAACATGATAATCTAATTCTACAATGATAAGCAAACTATTCATAAAAGCACTAATGAGATGGGGATGGTACAACTGAAGGAAACTTACAAACAAACAAACAAGACTACACAGAGAGAGGTCAGAGGAGGGTGGGGAAGAGGGAATGGTAGGTAGGGGAGGAGAAAAGGAATGGTAGACAGAGTGGGAGTGGGGATGAGCGATTTTAACGGAGTAGGTTTTATGTTTAGACGATTTATTGAAAGTATGGTTCACAGAAGACTTTGCGAATGGGCGCTAATCATTATAATCGAATGATTTAATTACTGAGACATAAAATGTTTATGCAAATGTTCCTTGAAAAGTTTTAAAGTATTCATGTTTTGTAGATTCGGTGGAAGTGAGTTCCAGACATATGTTCCAGAGTAAGCTAGACTTGTTTTGTATAGATCAATGCGTGGGTAGGGAAGAAGGAATTTCATCGAGCCAGAAAAGCTGTTCGATCTTGTAAAAAGGGCATTGACATAACATGGCATAGTATCTGTCAAGATTGTAAACATAAATGATGCCTTGTTGAATTCCAATTGCCTTTTCAGAGGAAGTATGTTCAGCGCTTTTAGTTTTTCGTCTGTTGTTAGAGATACAGCTGGATGGAGTAGCTTTGCTGCACGTCTATGGAGAGAATTCAGCCTTTTTTGGTGGACGTCACTACTGCCGTCCCACACTGTTGAGGCGTAATTGATACGTGAATTATGTATGCATTGAAGAAAAGTTTAAGCACATTACTGTTGACGTAGCGAGAGAGAGAGAGAGAGAGAGAGAGAGAGAGAGAGAGAGAGAGAGAGAGAGAGAGACAGACAGACAGACAGACAGACAGACAGACAGACAGACAGACAGACAGACAGACAGACAGACGGGGCACATGAAAAATATTGAAGGAGAAATAAGGAAAGGTTATTTTGCTCATGGAAGCGACATCATAAGCAGTATTTCTTTTTAATTAAGAAAGCTTCTGTCTGCAGTGGAGAACGGGAAAATAGGAAGTTCTCGACACATACACTTGCTGTAGTGTCTAATGTAGCTTTTTGGGAAAAGAAATCAGTAAGTGACATAGATGTCTTTCAAATAATATATCTATCATATACATTAGAAACAGATAATAAAACTCAAAGCCTATTTTCAGAGTTTTCTATACTCATCGAGCCACTAAAACTTTTCTGAAATTGGTAGACGAAAGAAGAGTATTGGCATTGCAAACAGAGTGGGCTGAATTATCATGGCATCCTCTCTTCACTGTAATAATTTATTTTCCTTATCATATTCTTTGCGGTCTTCTATCTTGCTATCATCATCATTTCTGTTATCACCATCATCATGAAGAGTTACCTGTCAGACATCGCATGACGGTGGGTTTGTCTCCCTTTTCCACGGCCTCCAGAAAGAGCCTCTCCTGGGGTCCATGCTGTGGCCGTGTTTGATGGTCTCCAGAGGAATGGGGCTGTGGCTGTGCTGACGACCTCCTGTGTAGAACGACTTCCGCTTGCCCACCGCCGAGTTCAGGGCATGCCCCACCATCTCCGCCGTGAGGATGGGGAGCAGCAAGATGTTCTGGGCACCATTGCCTGCAGAAAGGTCAATGACAGACACTAAATCATTCTGAGGAAGACATCAACCAGACTGCAATACCTAAAAAAAAAACACTCTTCCAGCTTTCAGTGATCATGTTGCCTTCATCAGCACTCTCAGATTCGATGTAGGATCTAAGAATGAACTCTCTTCTTGAGAAAGGAATGACTGCCACAAATTTGTCGAAATGTCTTAAATTTCAAATATTTTGACTGAAACCAATGGTAACACGATGACAAGTTAATAAACATTTTCAAATTAAGTTTTAAGCAAAAAAAAAAATTCTGTCGTATACTTGTTTATGAAAGCAAAAACACATAGAAAGATATTATCACATTATCCTTGTAATGAAAAACATCAATGTACCCTAAGATTTGGTGTTGGGTGGGAGTAGTGAGTGAGACGTTGCCCTCCGTCATCAACCACAGCATTGTTGTCACAGTCGGGGAGGAGGGGTGAGGGGGGGGGGGGGGGGATGGTCTGTCCTGCACCTAGCACGACATTTCACTGAACAGAGAAAATACCCAAGGTCGTCGTCTGCTCTCCAGTTAGGGAGAGAGAAGGGAAGGGGAGGGTCGGAACATGAGAAGAAAGGGTGGAGATGGGAGTTTAGTGAATATTGAATCTCCTAAGAATAGGAGTCTCTATCTATCTAAATTACCAACAGTTTTCATTTGCACATCAAGCGAAAGCTTTCTAACGAAAGTTGAGTGTAAAGGCAATTTTTCTACGTTCCTGGGAAAATGAAAGTAGTCAACCTGAAACACAGGAGGGACAACAGATATAGAGTGACAGACAGAAAAGGGGTTAGCAGGCAGGCGGCGAACAGAATACGACTGGAAGACAATAGCGGTGGAGGGATGATAGATAATGGCACAGGATAATAGACACATGACTCACAATAGTACTGTAACAGTGTAGCAGACAGGAGACCAGCAGAATAAGACTAGAACAGGACAGCAAGGCACGTTTGCACCAAGTAAGATTGGAAAAGGACAGCACGTGTTACAGTAAAACTGGAACAAGACAGCAGACAGATGAAAGACAAGACTGGAAAATGGTAGCAGACAGATGAAGGACAAGACTGGAAAATGGTAGCAGACAGATGAAAGACAAAACTGGAAAATGGTAGCAGACAGATGAAAGACAAGACTGGAAAATGGCAGCAGACAGATGAAAGACAAGACTGGAAAATGGTAGCAGACAGATGAAAGACAAGACTGGAAAATGGTAGCAGACAGATGAAGGACAAGACTGCAAAATGGTAGCAGACAGATGAAGGACAAGACTGGAAAATGGTAGCAGACAGATGAAGGACAAGACTGGAAAATGGTAGCAGACAGATGAAAGACAAGACTGCAAAATGGTAGCAGATAGATGAAAGACAAGACTGGAAAATGGTAGCAGACAGATGAAAGACAAAACTGGAAAATGGTAGCAGACAGATGAAAGACAAAACTGGAAAATGGTAGCAGACAGATGAAAGACAAGACTGGAAAATGGCAGCAGACAGATGAAAGACAAGACTGGAAAATGGTAGCAGACAGATGAAAGACAAAACTGGAAAATGGTAGCAGACTTGGGACAGGATTGGAACAGGGTGGCAAACACATGACACAGAGTAAGACTGGACAAGTTGTAGCAGAATGTGACACACAGACTATGATTGGAACAGGACAGCCGACAAGTAATACACAAATCAGAACAAGACAGCACACAGCTGAAAGACAGGAACAGCGTGTCAGACACGTAACAGACAAAGATCAGAACAGGATGGCAGACAGGTGAAAGACGTAATAAGACTGGTACAGGATAGCAAACACATGACATACAGAATAAGATTGGTACAGGATAGCAGACATATGGCAGATAGAATAAGATTGGTATAGGACAGCTGACAGAATACAGAATAAGATTGGTACAGGACAGCAGACACATGACATACAGAATATGATTGGCACAGGATAGCTGACACATGACAGATAGAATAAAATTGGTACAGGATAGCTGACACATGACAGATAGAATAAAATTGGCACAGGATAGCTGACACATGACAGATAGAATAAAATTGGCATAGGATAGCTGACACATGACAGATAGAATAAAAAAAAATTTAGAAAGAGAGGGTGTTAGTTACCGCCAATGACATTGACAAACAAAGCACATGACAAGACACGATGCATTTCAACCACTTGGGTCTTCTTCAGGCGAAAAAATAAATTACATTTAACATTTAAGACAGTACAAACAAAGAACGAAAATGACTCATCTGTTGTTGTCCATCAGATAGAATGAAATTGGTACAGGATAGCTGACACATGACAGATAGAATGAAATTGGTACAGGATAGCTGACACATGACAGATAGAATAAAATTGGTACAGGATAGCTGACACATGACAGATAGAATAAGACTGGTACAGGATAGCTGACACATGACAGATAGAATAAGACTGGTACAGGATAGCTGACACATGACAGATAGAATAAGACTGGTACAGGATAGCTGACACATGACAGATAGAATGAAGTTCGTACAGGATAGCTGACACATGACAGATAGAATAAGACTGGTACAGGATAGCTGACACATGACAGATAGAATAAGACTGGTACAGGATAGCTGACACATGACAGATAGAATAAGACTGGTACAGGATAGCTGACACATGACAGATAGAATGAAGTTCGTACAGGATAGCTGACACATGACAGATAGAATAAGACTGGTACAGGATAGCTGACACATGACAGATAGAATGATATTGGTACAGGATAGCTGACACATGACAGATAGAATGAGATTGGTACAGGATAGCTGACACATGACAGATAGAATGAAATTGGTACAGGATAGCTGACACATGACAGATAGAATAAAATTGGTACAGGATAGCTGACACATGACAGATAGAATAAGACTGGTACAGGATAGCTGACACATGACAGATAGAATAAGATTGGTACAGGATAGCTGACACATGACAGATAGAATAAAATTGGCACAGGATAGCTGACACATGACAGATAGGATAAGATGGGTACAGGATAGCTGACACATGACAGATAGGATAAGATGGGTACAGGATAGCTGACACATGACAGATAGGATAAGATGGGTACAGGATAGCAGACACATGACAGACAGAACAAGATGGGTACAGGATAGCAGACACATGACAGACAGAACAAGATGGGTACAGGATAGCAGACACATGACAGACAGAATGAGATGGGTGCAGGATAGCAGACACATGACAGACAGAACAAGATGGTACAGGATAGCAGACACATGACAGACAGAATAAGACTGGTACAGGATAGCTGACACATGACAGACAGAAAAGACTGGTACAGGATAGCAGACACATGACAGACAGAAAAGATGGTGCAGGATAGCAGACACATGACAGACAGAACAAGATGGGTACAGGATAGCAGACACATGACAGACAGAAGAAGATGGGTACAGGATAGCAGACACATGACAGACAGAACAAGATGGGTCAGGATAGCAGACACATGACAGACAGAATGCAAGATGGGTCAGGATAGCTGACACATGACAGACAGAATAGATGGTACAGGATAGCTGACACATGACAGACAGAATAAGATGGTACAGGATAGCAGACACATGACAGACAGAAATAGATGGGTACAGGATAGCAGACACATGACAGACAGAACAAGATGGGTAGCAGGATAGCAGACACATGACAGACAGAACAAGATGGGTACAGGATAGCAGACACATGACAGACAGAATGAGATGGGTGCAGGATAGCAGACACATGACAGACAGAACAAGATGGGTACAGGATAGCAGACACATGACAGACAGAAAGAGATGGGTCAGGATAGCAGACACATGACAGACAGAACAAGATGGGTACAGGATAGCAGACACATGACAGACAGAATAGATGGGTGCAGGATAGCAGACACATGACAGACAGAAAGATGGGTGCAGGATAGCAGGTAAGTGGCGGAATAACACTGGATGAATGGATGAAGAAGACGAAGAAGAGGACAGCAGAGAACAGGCAGCATGAAAGGAGGATGATAAAGAGCTAACAATCAGAAAAGAAGAGAGAGCGGATATTAGAAAACAGACACAAGACAGAAAAGGGGGTAACAGAGATATGAGCGACGGAAAAACAGAGAGAGGTACGCAGAGAGAGATAAGAGGCAAGATAAGAGAATTCGAATACAGCAAAGAGGATCATACCACAGCAAAGAATTTATTGAATAAACGACAGCATTATTGATCTGTCGGACAGGCATAGCTCAGCTGGTCCAGCGCCAGACTCGCGACCCTGATGATCCTGAGTGTTGCGGGTTCGAATCTCTGCGGGGCTGTTTCGGTACAGGGAGATTTTCCCCCGGAGTTAACTGACTCCATTTCCCAAAGAGTACCTTCGAATGAGATCATAAACCGAGGTTCTGTGTGTGAACGCAGTATAACATCTTGCACACACGTCAAATCCCTCACAAACTTTCGGCAGAGAAGGCCAGTTTGGCCGTTGGTATGGATGACAAGTTACATGCATCATGTACTCTGCTTGAAAATGGAAAGAAATCAGGGGGGAGGGGGGGGGGGGCTGAGTGACTGATACTGACTGAAGAACACGGGAAACAGTTAAATGTAGCGCCAGCGGGCAAGTCTTCAGTTGGCTCTACCCAGGTAGGCACACCGTTGTGTGCGTGGATTGTAAGTTTTTTAGAGCATGGTTTGATCGAGGAAAAGCGCTATATAAGTTCCGTTAATGATGATGATGATGACGATGATGATGATGATGATGACAACAGCAACAACAACAGCAACAACAGCAACAACAACAATAACAATAAAAATAATGACGATCTACTGAGGAAAAGCATCCTATAAAAGTAGTTTTATAATCTATTTCTAATATCTGTTACAAGAGTGATTAATTTAATGGTATATCAACCTGAAGCTCAAAACTATCAAATAAAAGACAGGGTTATAATGGCAGACAGAGTAGAAAGGCCCAATAAAAGACAGGGCTATAATGGCAGACAGAGTAGAAAGGTCCAATAAAAGACAGGGTTATAATGGCAGACACAGTAGAAAGGCCAATAAAAGATAGGGTTATAATGGCAGACACAGTAGAAAGGTCCAATAAAAGACAGGGTTATAATGGCAGACACAGTAGAAAGGCCCAATAAAAGATAGGGTTATAATGGCAGACAGAGTAGAAAGGCCCAATAAAAGACAGGGTTATAATGGCAGACACAGTAGAAAGGTCCAATAAAAGACAGGGTTATAATGGCAGACAGAGTAGAAAGGCCCAATAAAAGACAGGGTTATAATGGCAGACACAGTAGAAAGGTCCAATAAAAGAAGGTTATAATGCAGACAAGTAAAGGCCCATAAAAGACAGGGTTATAATGGCAGACAAGTAGAAAGGCCCAATAAAAGATAGGGTTATAATGGCAGACACAGTAGAAAGGCCCAATAAAAGAAGGGTTATAATGGCAGACAGCAGTAGAAAGGCCCAATAAAAGACAGGGTTATAATGGCAGACAGAGTAGAAAGTAAAAGCCAATAAAAGACAGGGTTATAATGGCAACACAGTAGAAAGGGCCAATAAAAGACAGGGTTATAATGGCAGACACAGTAAGAAAGGTCCAATAAAAGACAGGGTTATAATGGCAGACAGAGTAGAAAGGTAAAAAAAAAAGACAGAGTTATAATGGCAGACACAGTAGAAAGGTCCAATAAAAGACAGGGTTATAATGGCAGACACAGAGTAAAAGGTCCAATAAAAGACAGCGGTTATAATGGCAACACAGTAGAAAGGGTCCAATAAAAGACAGGGTTATAATGGCAGACAAGTAGAAAGGTCCAATAAAAGACAGGGGTTATAATGCAGACAAGTAGAAAAGGTCCAATAAAAGACAGCGTTTAATGGCAGAAGAGAAGAGTCAAGAATCGAGTATAAGCAGAAAGAGAGAAGAGAGAGAAAGAAGAGAGAGGAAAGAGAGAAGAGAGAGAGAGAGAGAAGATCCGTAAAACAGGATCATAAGAGCAGAGGTGCCAAAGTATGCAACAGAAAGCAGATGAAAGAGAGAAAGCAGAACAGATGAAAAAGAGTGAAAAACAGTAAAACATGGATCACAATAGACGTGCAAAAACAGTGTCCAACAGAAACATGATCACATAAGACGTGAAAAACAGTGTCCAACAGAAACATGATCACAATAGACGTGAAAAACAGTGTCCAACAGAAACATGATCACAATAGACGTGAAAAACAGTGTCCAACAGAAACATGATCACAATAGACGTGAAAAACAGTGTCCAACAGAAACATGATCACAATAGAAGACGGAAATTCATCTCACAAAAACAGAGAGAGAGAGAGAGAGAGAGAGAGAGGTGAGGCTGGAGGGAGAGAAAGAGAGAGATAGAGGGAGAGAGAGAGAGAGAGAGAGAGAGAGAGAGAGAGAGGTGAGGCTGGAGGGAGAGAAAGAGAGAGATAGAGGGAGAGAGAGAGAGAGAGAGAGAGAGAGAGAGAGAGAGAGAGAGACAGACAGACAGACAGACAGAGACAGAGACAGACAGAC
>CM065728.1:75578067-75585567 GCA_033310375.1 Conus canariensis | reverse complement strand
AGCACTGCCAATGATGAGAACCATCACTCCTGAGCACTGCCAATGATGAGAACAATCACTCCTGAGCACTGCCAATGATGAGAACAATCACTCCTGAGCACTGCCAATGATGAGGACAATCACTCCTGAGCACTGCCAATGATGAGAACAATCACTCCTGAGCGCTGCCAATGATGAGAACAATCACTCCTGAGCACTGCCAATGATGAGGACAATCACTCCTGAGCACTGCCAATGATGAGAATAATCACTCCTGAGCACTGCCAATGATGAGAACAATCACTCCTGAGCACTGCCAAAAGGAGTCAACGGCAGTGGGGAGTCTGTGGAAGCGGGATCTTATGAGGACATCGTATCAAGAGCTCTCTGCAGATATCTGGCGCTGACACTGTGACAGGACGACCTGAATGTGGCTGTATATTAAAAGAGTTGGAATGAGCGGCACGAGGATGTCACTGACACGGCTAAGATGGGGCAACAGTAAACAGAGACTGAGAAATCAGCAGGCAAATGATGACAAACCCTGGTGTTGTCCTAAGTAACCACAGAAGTTTGCTTCCCTTTCCCATTTTCTATTTACAACAGACCGCTGGAGAATTGCTATCTCCTTTACAGCTTATCACTTTCATTTTCATTAAAAAGAACACAAGTCCATACTTTACAATAATCTACGTTAATGGACATTGTTTTAATGGCTTAGACCATGTAAGGCAGGTATTTAAATCATGAGAAACTCATGGATTAAAAAAAAAAGGTCAGATGATTAAGTCTCATCCAGGATAGGTCCTTGACATCTTCTTCCCCCCCCCTCCCCCCACCACCACCACCACCCTCTTCTCATTTCAGCTACATGCTTAGGTAAGTGTGTGCTGGTCTGCACGTAGTGATGTCATCTTGAAGAAACCAACTCAAGGCATTTATCTCCGAGGAAAGTAAAAGAAAGTCAATGCGATGATTTGACACCCATCACAATCCAACTTCTCCGCCCCCACCCCCCAACTTTCTCTCTCTCCTCTCTCTCTCTCTCTCTCTCTCTCTCTCTCTCTCTCTCTCTCTCTTCTCTCTCTCTCTCTCTCTCTCTCTCTCTCTCTCCTCTCTCTCTCTTCTCTCTCTCTCTCTCTCTCTCTCTTCTCTCTCTCTCTCTCTCTCTCTCTTTTCTCTCTCTCTCTCTCTCTCTCTCTCCCTCTCTCTCTTTCTCTCTCTCTTCCTCATTCCCTCCCTCCTCTTGCTCCCTCCCCCTCTCTCTCCCTTCCCCCCTCTCTCTCCCTCTCTCTCTTTCCCTCTCTTCCCCCTCTCTCTCCCCCTCTCTCTTTCTCAATCTCTCCCCTCTTCCTCCCCCTCTCTTTCTTCATCCCTTTCTCTCTCTCCCTCCCTCTCTTTCTGTCTCTCCCCCTCTCTCTCTCGCTCCCTCCCACTCTCTCTGTCTCTCTGTCTCTCTGTCTCTCTCTCTCTCTCACTACCCTCTCTCTCTCTCTCTCTCACTACCCTCTCTCTCTCTCTCTCTCTCCCTCTCTTTCTTTCTCTCTCTCCCCCTCTCCCTCCCTCCCTCTCTCTCTCTTCCTTTCTGCCCCTCCCTCTCTCTCTGTCTCCCTATGTCTGTCTCTGTCTCTCTCTCCCTCTCTCTCTTTCTCTCTCTCCCCTTCTCTCTCTCACTGTCTTTATCTGTCTGTCTGTCTGTCTCTCTGTCTTTCTCTCTCTGCCCCTCTCTTTCCCTCCTTCACTCCCTCCCTCTCTCACTTTCTCCCCTCTCTCTCTCTCTCTCTCTCTCTCTCTCTCTCTCTCTCTCTCTCTCCTCCCCCTCCCTCCCTCCCTCCCCCTCTCTCTTTCTCTCCTTATCAGTTTTTATGTTATTTTGGACGCCCCTCATCACCCTCCTGCCCCATCTTTCACCTTCCTCCCTCCCTCTCCTCTGACCGTCTGTGTGTCTTTGTACCAAGCTGACACGGTGCTAAAGACTTCCAGATTTTACGCCACGCCACCCGCATTGCACAGGCCAACACTGAGACTGATGCTAACAGCGCGGAAGCGTGACGTCACCAAAACACGGTTCCACACAAGTCGACCCCCCCTCCCCCCCCCCCCCCCCCCCCCCTCCTTTTCCTTCCCTAGTCAATCTGGCACCACAGAAAACATTGTCGGAACTGTCCTCGCTTCTTCCAGGCTGTGAGTTACATGAATCCTGCGGATGAATGTGGGCTCCCCCACCCCCACCCCTATCCCCAACCAAAACAGTTTTAGTTGCTCTCCTTGCCCTGTTCCTCCTTATTGGTAGGGTAGGTACGCAGAGCGCAGGCATGCTCGGTTACGTCAGAGGAGTACAACGGATCACTTGGTCCATGCACGTCGTGCCCCAGATTGCTGGCTGCCTAACTTGACACATTCCCCTTGCAGGCCCTAAAGCTCGACCTTGGAGACAGGCTTGCTTGATGTGAACCGACTGGTAGGGGAATGGTGCACGTATTGATCTACATCACACTGCACCTGCAGGAAGGTCAAGGCTTCTCTGTTCTAAAGTAGTTGCCTCAGATCCCCTCCCATGCTAAATCTGACTGGCTGTCATGTTCCTCTGACCACCTGTTACTCAGACACCAGAAATACGATGTGACTTGATTCTCATTGAGAGGCAGGACCAGTCCAAACTGACACAATGACCACAGGCCTGTAGACTGGACACACGCCATTGCAGTGTCAAACTCAGACCTGGCTACACGCATGCCACATCGGGGAATGTTTATCTCCCTTGCCCCTGAGACCTTTTGTGAAGTGTCACTGGTTGGCTGAGAAGAAAAGTAAATGGTATCTAGTTTCTGTGTCTCGACACTATGCTTAAGCCTTATATTTCAACAGGACAACACCATGCCCATGCTGGGTAAAATCTGTTGAAATGATTCATGAATGCTGTTGATTGTCTAAACGCTTTGTAGTAGCAACTCAATATAACACAAACGTTTGTCGCAGTTGTCTGCAAATAGTTAATTACACCCCTAGGTATTTGACTACTTTGATGCGTTTTTCCCGTCAACGGATTAGCAGCTTCTCAAGGTCTCGTATCCTTGGTTAAAATCCACTCAACACCTGAGAAAATAAACAAGAGTGGATACAGTAAAGTTAAAGACAATACATTTATGTTGTCTTGTCATGCCAGCTGAGACCTCACACTTTGTTGAAAGTTCAGAGGGCAAGAGTGATGAGGGACTCTTCCCGTCGAAGCCCAACCACTCCACCTTCACACCGAATTCTGTGAGTTCTGCAGAGCCTGGGACTGTATTGTGGACACGACCCCTGGCCCAGAACAGGAACGACAACCCACACTAAGAGAGGGCCAGGTGGACAACCAGTTCATCAAGCAGTGGCGTCAAAATAGAGAGAAAGAGAGAGAGAGAGAGAGAGAGAGAGACAGACAGACAGACAGACAGACAGACAGACGAACAGAGACAGAGACAGAGAGAGAGACAGAGAGAGACAGATAGAAACAGAGACAGAGACAGAGACAGAGACAGAGACAGACCAGTCAGACAGACAGACAGACAGACAGACAGACGGACAGACTTTTCAGCCTCACCAATTGAGCAACAGCAACCCACAATTTATTAATCCTACTGGATGGCAACACTTAACAGTCTACGGGCAACAGCATCCCAAAGCCCTGCCTACCCACTGAGGAGAGATAAGGCGTAATCAGCCAACAGAAGACCAGACTGTATTCAACAGGAAGGTTTTGTGTGTGAAAGTGCACTTAACTTGTGTTGGTGTACTTATTGTTCACATATCTTTTTTATATGTTCAGCCTCCTTGCCTGTGTCTGTCTGTCACTCGGAACACAAGCCCTTCTAGTGCAGAAGCCTAAGGTCAATTACGCTTAAGCCATTCTTGAGTATCTTGTATTATCAGTCCCAAGAAAAATAAAATGTTCTCTAGATGACTAGTACAGAAAGTTGTTCCAGAACCAATTTTAGAGAGAGGGTAGGGATGACTTTTCTTTTTTTTAAAAATAACACTTTCGTGTTAAAAGATAACACATCCCTTTAGAGACTACACCTATACACACAATAAAATGGGAGAGAGAGAGAGAGAGAGAGAGGGATAGAGAGAAGCAAAGACAGACAGACAGACAGACAGACAGACAGACAGACAGACAGACAGACATATAGACAGACAGACGAAGAGAATTTTCATTTCATCATAGAAGTAAAATGTCTCTTAACCCACGATAAGTAATGTAGTCAAAGACAGATGAAAAGAAAAAGAAAGGTTTAAAAGTTTCCAAACGTGAACAGGAAATCATACGTATAAAACATCACCGAGAGAGAGAGAGAGAGAGGGAGAGAGAGAGAGAGAGAGAGAGAGAGAGAGAGAGAGAGAGAGAGAGAGAGAGAGAGATGATGATGATGATGATGATGATGATGATGATGATGATGATGATGATGATGATGATGATGACGATGATAGGAGTAAGGAGGAGATGCACATTTCGTTGCCCATGGGATTCCATGGTTTGATGTATTATTGTTCTGATGGAGACTTGGGGTATGACGTGCCGATGTTTACACATAAATCCACGTGTGTGTGTGTGTGTGTGTGTGTGTGTGTGTGTGTGTGTGTGTGTGTGTGTGTGTGTGGTGTGGTGCTGTGCGTGCGTGTGTGTGTGTGTGTGTGTGTGTGTGTGAGAGAGAGAGAGAGAGAGAGAGTGAGAGAGAGAGAGAGAGAGTGTGTGTGTGTGTGTGTGTGTGTGTGTGTGTGTGTGTGTGTGTGTGTGTGTGTGTGTGTGTGTGTGTGTGTGTGTGTGTGTGTGTGTGAATGAGTGCATGTGTGCGTGTGTGCGAGCGTACGCGCTCGTGTGGTGTGTGTGTGTGTGTGTGTGTGTGTGTGTGTGTGTGTGTGTGTGTGTGTGTGTGTGTGTGTGTCTATTTGACGCCAAGAGCACAGACACAATCAGCCGTGTCTCCCTGATGAGTCCGATCCAGCGGACGAAAGGCCTAGGAGCAGGCAGTACAAATAGATCTGCTTTCAGGATGAGTTACAATGGTTCCCTCATACAGCTAGTGAAGGGTTTTCATAATTATATATATATTTTCTTAATTTTATGTTGCCAAATTCTTCATCTTCAACCCCCCCCCCCCCCCTTTCTTTTTTTCCTTTAAGTTCAAATCTTTGCCAGGTCATTACTATGTTGCGGAAGAATCGTTAGCCTGCACTTGTTTTTCCCCACTACTTAATTGTTCAACATTATATATATATATATATATATATATATATATATATAATTATAAAACAAAGCCTGCTCTTCTGTCTTAGAGTGAAGAAATAGGGGTAGATAAGCATACATATCTGCAGTGGTAGTTAATTCTGACTAACTAACAGTATGTGCTTGAGAGGGTGAATGGGGAATAATAAATGCTTCTCAAAATGAGCCTTCAGCAAGCATGTAGTCTCCAAGGGGGAGACAATCTCCAATGGGGAGGAAACTTACTTGCTGAAGGCTCATTTTGAGAAGCATTTATTATTCCCCATTCACCCTCTCAAGCACATACTGTTAGTTAGGCAGAATTAACTACCACAGCAGATATGTATGCTTATCTCCCCCTATTTCTTCACTCTAAGACATAAGAGCAAGCTTCGTTTTATAATTGAATATTTCTTGCAGTTATTGCAAAACCAAGCTGCTCTGTAAGTTGCTGGAATGGTGCTCGGTTACTTATCCTTGGAATTTATTAGTCTATTGTAATTTAGTCCCTTGCGGATTCATTCCAAGAACTGGCCCTCAGCACTTGTGTCTTAAGAGGTTATTTTTTATCATTTCTACTTTTCACAAGAAAATGTCGCTTGTTTTGCTCTTTCATGATTTTCTTTTGCTTCTTAGGTGGCACCTTTGGTTGGTTTTTTGAAAACTCAACAAGCATACTACGGTATTGCACACCAGCCTTTTTCTGGGATAGCATTCTTCTTAAAACCAAAAAGGCAGAGGAGTCATGTTACCACTTTCCGCGGTCATGAGGAGAAACAATCAGGTTTCGAAATACCGGTATCTGACCAGGAGTTATATGTTAGTGAGTTTCCTCCCCATTGGAGATTGTCTCCACCTTGGAGACTATAAGCTTGCTGAAGGCTCATTTTGAGAAGCATTTATTATTCCCCATTCACCCTCTCAAGCACATACTGTTAGTTAGGCAAAATTAACTACCACTGCAGATATGTATGCTTATCTTTCCCCTATTTCTTCACTCTAAGACATAAGAGCAAGCTTTGTTTTATAATTGAATATTTCTTGCAGTCATTGCAACACCAAGCTGCTCTGTAAGTTGCTGGAATGGTGTTCGGTTACTTATCCTTGGAATTTATATATATATATATATGTGTGTGTGTGTGTGTGTTAGGTGAGAGAGAGAGAGAGAGAGAGGGGGGGGGACAAAGACAGAGAGAGAGAAATGATGATGCTCCATAGGGAACCTGTTTGGTGATACAGAATGTATTGAAAGTCATGTTGGGGGCGATAAACGATGTTCTGAAAGAAACCCTTGACGTGACGAATAACATTGTTCCGAAGGACAGCCACAGCATAGTGTGATTTATGATGTGGATCTGATGAAAACCTACACGGTGATGTGATACACGATGACGTTCTAATGAAACCGTGTAAGTGTCGTGTACGATGACGTTCTAATGAAACCGTGTAAGTGTCGTGTACGATGACGTTCTAATGAAACCGTGTAAGTGTCGTGTACGATGACGTTCTAATGAAACCGTGTAAGTGTCGTGTACGATGACGTTCTAATGAAACCGTGTAAGTGTCGTGTACGATGACGTTCTAATGAAACCGTGTAAGTGTCGTGTACGATGACGTTCTAATGAAACCGTGTAAGTGTCGTGTACGATGACGTTCTAATGAAACCGTGTAAGTGTCGTGTACGATGACGTTCTAATGAAACCGTGTAAGTGTCGTGTACGATGACGTTCTAATGAAACCGTGTAGTGTCGTGTACGATGAGTTCTAATGAAACCGTGTAAGTGTCGTGTACGATGATGTTCTAATGAAACCGTGTAAGTGTCATGTACGATGATGTTCTAATGAAACCGTGTAAGTGTCGTGTACGATGATGTTCTAATGAAACCGTGTAAGTGTCGTGTACGATGATGTTCTAATGAAACCGTGTAAGTGTCGTGTACGATGATGTTTCTATAATGAAACCGTGTAAGTGTCGTGTACGATGACGTTCTAATGGAACCGTGTAAGTGTCGTGTACGATGACGTTCTAATGAAACCGTATAGTGTCGTGTACGATGACGTTCTAATGAAACCGTATAGTGTCGTGTACGATGATGTTCTAATGAAACCGTGTAAGTGTCGTGTACGATGACGTTCTAATGAAACCGTTATAGTGTCGTGTACGATGACGTTCTAATGAAACCGTATAGTGTCGTGTACGATGATGTTCTAATGAAACCGTATAGTGTCGTGTACGATGATGTTCTAATGAAACCGTATAGTGTCGTGTACGATGA
>CM065728.1:75553067-75573067 GCA_033310375.1 Conus canariensis | reverse complement strand
TGACACTGCACAGACACCTAACCATCTGCACGATGTATGAACCGTCACAACCCTAACACTGCCCAAACACCTGCACCATCAGAACCCTATGAACCGTGAAGAATACACAGTCATCAGAACCCCACGAACCGTGAAGACCACACAGTCACAGCACTGCAGTGAACACAGGGACAACAACACAACTGTCGGCTCCCAGTCTCTGCCTCTCTGAGAGAGGAGGAGGAAGAAGCGGTGCCGGCGACAGCACAGCCGCCTCCATGTCGCGGCGGCCTCTCCATCCATCCATCTCCGCTGCCGGCCTCCCTGACACGCTCCGGGCCTGAGCACCGGGCGGGGGAGGACACAGGGCGGCGCCGTGCTGCAGCGACAATGGCTGTCATAGCCGCCCTCCGCTCCTGGCAGCCCTGTTGCAGTGCAGAGGAATCCGCAACTAAAACCTGGCCTCTATATCGGCGTCTTCCGCCGACACCTCCCCCCTCCCACCACACCTCCCCCTCCCCCCTCTCTCTCTCTCTCTCTCTCTCTCTTCCCGTCACCCACCTCTCCTTGCCACCTCCTTCCCTCCCTTCTCCCACCTTTGCCCCCCCCCCCCCCCCCCCCCCCCACTTCCTCTCTCATCTGCTCGACGGTCCAGCCAGACACCGACATCTCCTGCTATCGCGCGCTAACAGTGCTGGAATGTTGGGGGCAGGAATGGAGACCGGATTATTGACTATTTTCAACAACATGCACCGCCTGGATCCCAGCGGGATTAGAGGAGGCTTAATATCCACACGTTTTTTCAGCACGCACACGCACGCACGCACACATAACACGCACGCACGCACGCAAGAACGTACGTGCGCACCAGCACACACACACACACACACACACACACACACACAACACACACACACACACACACGTGCACGCACGCAAGCGGCATGCACACACGCATGCACGCACACGCGCGAGCGCGCACACTCACACACACACACACCCATCTCTCCTCTCTCTCTCTCTCTCTCTCTCTCTCTCTCTCTCTCTCTTATATATATACTGTTCAAAAAAGTTAAGGACCAACATTGAGAATGCACAAAAACTTTTTAAAATTCACAAAAATTCAATTGTACCGCCTTTGTGGTCCAAACAAATTGAACCACACGCACAAATTGATAGTGAATGCGGCAACTGCAATTTTGTAGCACACATTTCTCACGCGCCTTGAAAAACACGTGTCGCGACTTGTCATTTTTTGGAACAAATTGGGGTGAATTTCTGATGTGTTTGGGATTCGAGGAGCATATGCTGAATCAAAATCATGTGAAGCACGAGCTAAATCAGGCTGTAGGTCATAAAGTATACTCAACCAAATGTCTTTGAAAGCCACTATACTGGCGAAAAATGCAATGCAGCAGCATACCTCCACGTCGAAGACTGAACGAGCTGGATCGAGGAAGAGCAATAGGATGGCTCCAAGAAGGAGTTGCAGTCCCGGAAATGGCACGGAGACTTGGGGTATCACACTCTGTTGTTATCAGACTCAGACAACGCTTTCAAGACACAGGAAGAGTGCAAGAACGACCACGCTCTGGTCGACCCAGAATAACAACACCACGAGAGGACCGATACATTGAAAGGCAGGCCACACAAGAAAGAACAGCAAGTGCAAACAACATCAGACGTCGCCTTAGAGATGCCACCAACACTGTTGTCAGTGATCAGACCATACGAAACTGCCTACACGCCGCTAACCTCCGTGCTCGACGACCAGCCATAAGACCTCGTTTGACTGATGCCCACAGAGCAGCACGCCGAGTATGGTGTACGCAGCACGTGAGATGGACACATGAACAGTGGGCTAACGTGATGTTTACAGACGAGTCGCGGTTCTGCCTGGATCCCACCGATAGACAGAACAGGGTCTGGAGACGCTGTGGGGAGCGTTTTGCAGAAGAAGCTGTCCTGGAAAGGAACCGCTATGGTGGGGGATCCGTTATGATTTGGGGCGGCATAAGCACACGCTGCAGAACGGTTCTCTACAATGTGGCAGGGAACTTGAATGGTGTTCGCTACCAAACAGAGATTTTGCAACCCCTGGTGCTGCCAGCCCTTCAACAGCTTGGACATCAAGCAGTCTTTCAAGACGACAATGCACGCACCAGAGCAATAAACACGTTTCTCCAAGCTGCTGGTGTGAACAGAATGCAGTGGCTCGCAAACAGTCCAGACATGAATCCCATCGAACATCTTTGGGATGAGCTGGGCCGGAGACTGCAGCAGCGTCGTCCTCCTCCTGCTAACCTGGGTCAGCTGTTTTGAGTCACTCCAGCAGGAGTGGGCTGCTGTCCCCCAGGCCTTTCTGCGCACACTGGTGAACTCCATGCGACAACGCTGCCTTGAATGCCTTGCCAATAACGGGGGACACACACGTTATTAACCATGACATTGAACAAACACTCCTCCTGTGACTTTCAAATTTGGGGGTGGGGGTGTTTGTACTGCGCTCGATTCCAGTTTGTTGATTCCTCGGACTTGTCATTGTCTTTACACACTTTTGACATATTCAATAAATTCATGTTACACTTGGAGATTGATCACTTCCCAATTTTCGTTTTTATAAGTCTGTGAAATGTTGGTCCTTAACTTTTTTTGAACAGTATACATACATACATACATACATACATGCATCATACATACATACATACATACATACATACATACATACATACATACATAACACACGCAACTTTGAAAGAGTGCGAATGTATTATTACCACTGACCGTCATCAAACAGACTCAGATTGCAATAGATATTTGTAAAAAATAAATAAATAAATAAAAAATAAAAAAATAATTAAAAAAGATAACGTGAACTGCGTCATGCCACTTCAGATCATATGATTGTTTTGGGTTTATGGTGTGATTGTGTATTGGGGGAAAAACTAGTGGTGCTGAGGCTATATGTGTTGCTGGTACAAAGCTATTGTGTATTGGGGTAAAAACTAGTGGTGTTCAGGGTATATATGTTGCTGGTACAAAGCTATTGTATTGGGGGAAAAACTAGTGGTGTTCAGAGTATATATGTTGCTGGTACAAAGCTATTGTGTATTGGGGAGAAAACTAGTGGTGTTCAGGGTATACATGTTGCTGGTACAAAGCAACAGAGGACAGGGAGTTGATGATGGGCTGACAGCACAGGATCCATCAATGAGGATGATTCTCCAACACTCTGTGAAGAGCTGCTAACTACAGTGAAATCGCGAAAATGTGGGAAGGCTGCAGGTGTCGTCATCATCCCTGCAGAACTTCGGACACATGGCGGAGAAGCAGTAATTGACATGCTAACCGCCATCGGCAATAAAATCTGGCACATCGGGGAGTGGTGCACGTCGTGAAGTCAGTCACTATGGTTACAAAGAAAATCTCCAACATCTCTCAACGAAGAACATCTCCAACACTGCCAGAAATATCGCACTATAAGCTTGATTAGCACGCCAACAAAGTGATGCTCAAAATCATGTTGAATAAACTGCACTGCGAGCAGATACCATCATTGCTAAAGAAGAAGGTGGATTGCACTGAAGCAGAAGCACTACTGAACAGGTGTTAACCTAGTGCCCTTTGCCAAACATCTACAGCAGCAGACAAACCACAACCCATAATGAAGAAATCTAACATCGGGCAGAAGCTTAATTATCAATACATCCAGCAACTGTACTGTAAAGCTGGTTTCACCCCTCAATAGGAGTTCGCCAGGGTACCTTCTATCTCCTTCACTTTTTCAAAATACTTCTGGAACACATCACGACTGATGCACTTGAAGATCATGTCAGTACAGTCAACATCGGAGGAAGAACCACTACTAACCTTCGATTTGCAGAACACATCGATGGCCCGGCTGGCAGTCCACAAGAACTCATCACGCTTGTTGAACGATTGGTTGAAGTATCAAGATGGCGTGGAAATCAGCACTGTGAAGACTACACTGATGGCCAGCCACAACACCACCATGAATGTTTTTTTTCTGCATAAGCAGGCTGATACTCCTGCGGACACTCCCTGTGTAGACAGGCAAGGATTAATCCCATCTACCCAACAAAGGGAGTGGAGTTTTGCGTGTATGACCTTTTTTTTTATCCCGCCATTAAGGCAGCCATACTCCAACTTCAGGGAAGGTGCATGCTATGTGTAACGTGCCATCCATACCAACGGCCAAACTGGCCTTCTCTTCCGAAAGTTGGTGATGGGATTTTACGTGTGTGTAAGACATGCGTGCGTTCACACACGGAACCTCAGTTTACAGTCTCATCATTAAGTGAGGGAAAGTTCTGAATGAGTTGGTGAGTTGAAGTCCACTTGGAATAACGGGACTTATCTGAAGTCAGAGAGTATAGTTGATCTCTCTCTTGTGGCTGGTGACTGATCCTGCTGTGTAGACCTGTTGCTGTAGTGCTGGCCTGTGGTGTGTCTTCACAACCTGTCTTGCCCTGTGTATGTAGCACAGCCACGGTAGTAGCATAGCCACAGTCCCAGGTCTGCGATAAAGAGAACCTGGTCTGTAGTTATGTAGCTGAGAGTCTGGATTGTCGAGTTTACACATTTGCCCTCTAGCTTTCATAAGAGGTGTGAGAACTCAGCCAACAAAGGATTTGATGAGTATAATGGTTTTGCTATAATTATCAATCTCCACTTTTGTTGAGAGGTTGAGTGGAGTCTACAAAAGGGTAGGAGACAGTAATGCAATGCTAAACAATTTTAGTCAAATAACTCTTCAATGTTTCTTATGAGTTAAATTACACTAACTTGGAATACACTTACCCCAAGTACACACGTGGTGTAGACTTAAAGTCATACACTACAAAGCATTTCAACAATCACCAGTATTCATAAATCAACTTAGCAATTTTCACCTAGTACAGGCATACTGTTTTTCTGATCAAAATTTATCAAATCTTAAATAAATGTTAGCGAACCGCCAAATAAAAAATAAAGCGCAGACAAACGAATCACAAGACAAAACACGACGCATTTCGACCTCTTAGGTCTTCTTCAGGCAAGATACAAAACAATTAGAACATGTAACAACGAAAATGAACGAGCAATCACTTATCTTCAATCACTTCAGCGCAAGATAGGCGTTGAAACGCGGTGGCGGTGGTGGTGGGAGGGGGCGGCTCTCACCCTAATCTAGCAGAGTGAGAATACCTCTCGGGAAAGTAAGGGAGAGAGGGTGACGTATGTGACGGATTTTGAAATGACATAATTTGTTTTCACCTGGATTGTCGCAGCTAGGCTGCCGCCTGGTTTCAAAGTGTTTTCAACCGACGGCGGGAGAGAGAGAGTGTGGGGAGGGGGGGGGGGGAAGGGAGAGACAGGCGACATTGTTACGATGTGACGTAAACTTGTGCATACTTTCGCTACATCAGGGAGAGAAGGGGGAGAGGGGTTGAGAGGGGAGAGTTGACGTAGATTACAAAAGGGGGGAAGGATGGCGTGTGTGTGTGTGTGTGTGTGTGTGTGTGTGTGTGTGTGTGTGTGTGTGTGTGTGTGTGTGCAATTTGTACAAGAAGGTTGGCGTTTGGGACCGATCGGGTGGACTTGTCAAGTGACTCGTCACAGTCCGGTGCTCTACCACTGAGCTATTTCGGCCCCCACCATCAGTAATGATATAACCGTCTCTGGTCAGATGCGACAATCTGTTCAACAGTTCACTTATACATGGCATCCATCTTTAGCTGTCAGCAATCCAAAGCAGAAATCCTCCTAAAGGTATCAAAGACAGCTACAGAACTGTCCAGTGTGTGCACTGGTGTATTCTCTATTCCTGTGTGCATGTGAGGTATGGACTCTCACAGCAGATATGGACAGACAAAATCCCAGGCCATGGAAATGACACGATACCGCAAGACACTAAATATCAGATACACTGATCATATCACTCATCAACAAACACCTACTGTAAAAAAAAAAAGAAAAAAGAAAAAAGATCACACGAATTGTATCTAACCATGAGACAGCACATGGGACCATACGAAGATTTACTGACATCAGTCCGGAAAAGAAAACCACAATGGTATAGCCATGTAACAACTCCAGTGGCCTTGCTGAAACAACCACCTACCAAACTGCTGAAGAAGACAGACAGAGGGAAAGACAGCAAAAACAAACAGCAAAACAAACAAAGAAACAAAACAATGCAAAGCGAAACAAAGACAAAATGATGATCTGCCGACATTGCAGAGTGGACGGGGGAACATCTGCAGTGATGCAGGCCTTGGCAGACACTTCACAGAATTGGAGATGCCTGAAATACCTGGTGAACTGTTCTTCAGTGTGGTGCCCTTAGGACTTCCCACAGAGACAGAGAGAGAGAGAGAGAGAGAGAGAGAGAGAGAGAGAGAGAGAGAGAGAGAGAGAGAGAGAGAGAGAGAGAGAGCAGACAATAAAGAAAAGAAAAATATTGCACTGAAATTAACGATCTTGAGAATAGAATTCAATCGGAGAAAACATAAAAACTGGTATTCATGTGGAAAGCCGGCAATTTGAAATGAATTTTAGCGATGTGTTCTTCTATTGAATATAATGCTTGTGTTCCTTCTTCTTCTTCTTCTTCTTCTTCTTCTTCTTCTTGAGAGAAAGAGAGAGAGAGAGAGAGAGAGAGAGACAGAGACAGAGACAGGGACAGAGAGACAGAGAGAGAGACAGACAGACAGACAGAGAGACAGAGAGTACAAAGCGCACCATAAATAAAAGAAAAATATCGCACTGAAATTAACAACCTCGTGAATAGAATTCAAGCAGAGCAAGAATTAGAAATTGTTATTCACGTGGAAAACAGGTAATTCAAAATCAGTTCTAGTTATGTGTTCTTCTGTTAAATATAATGCATTCAATTTCTTCCTCAAGAAGAAGAAAAAGTATCTGGCATCGTTTTCGACTATCACACCAGCAGGGAAAGAAATATTAACAATCAATTAAACAAACGAATAAAGCATTACACGTGAAACATAGCAGTCTGTCACAAAGTGGAACCTAAGATATCAAATATTAGCAGCAAATGACACGGAGTGAAATATATTGAAAAATTAGAGACAAATAACACAGAGGGTTGAAAAATAGTTTTAAATATGAAATATACTGAAATGTTAGAGACAAATAACACAGAGGGTTCAAATAGTTTTAAATATGAAATATATTGAAATGTTAGAGACAAAGAACACAGAGGGTTCAAACAGTTTTAAATGTGAAATATATTGAAATGTTAGAGACAAAGAACACAGAGGGTTCAAACAGTTTTAAATGTGAAATATATTGAAATGTTAGAGACAAAGAACACAGAGGGTTCAAACAGTTTTAAATGTGAAATATATTGAAATGTTAGAGACAAAGAACACAGAGGGTTCAAACAGTTTTAAATGTGAAATATATTGAAATGTTAGAGACAAAGAACACAGAGGGTTCAAACAGTTTTAAATGTGAAATATATTGAAATGTTAGAGAGAAAAAAAAGCCACTCTGAATAACAGGAAGCCTGTGACAAAAAAATATTCAGGAAATGAACATGAAGTGGTTTGAGATGAGAGCTGTATTCTTATCAAAGCATCAGGCAACACACGGAAGGAAATGTGAGCTGCACTTATATCGAATGCTGGTTTCGAGAAAGAAAAAGAAAGCCTACAGCAATTTTTGGGAGGAATGTGAAAAATCAAGAATCTTTGGAATGCTATCATAAAATTTGACGTGACAATTGTCGGCGCACGCCATCTTTTCTACCCCCCTCCCCCACCCCCACCACCCGCCACCTCTCTCTCTCTCTCTCTCTCTAATAATAATAATAATAATAATAATAATAATGAATACTTATATAGTGCCTATTCTCGGCTAGAGACCAAGCTCTAAGCGCTTTACAATCAACACTCGTTTACACAACGGGCTGCCTACCTGGGTAGTGCCGACTGAAGAGCTGCCAGCTGGCGCTTCATTCAGTCGTTTCCCGTGTCATCCAGTCAATATCGTTCAATATCGTTCACTCAGTTTCTTTACTTCCTTCATTCTTTCCATTTCTTACGCAGGGTGCATGCTGTGTGTAACGTGTCATCCATACCAACGGCCAAACTGGCCTACTCTTCCGAAAGTTGGTGATGGGATTTTACGTGTGTGCAAGATATTGTGCGTGCGTTCACACACGGAACCTCGGTTTATAGTCTCATTCGAAGGACTGTATGGGAAATGGAGTCAGAACTAATGTTAACTCCGAGGGAAAAATCCCCCTGTACCGAAACGCCCCGGCGGAGATTCGAATCCGCAACCCCAGGATCACCAAGATTACGAGTCAGGCGCTCTACCAACTGAGCTATTCCGGCTCCGGCTCTCTCTTCTCTCTCTCTCTCTCCTCTCTCTCTCTCTCTCTCTCTCTCTCTCTCTCTCTCTCTTACAAACTGTAATTAGGATTATTGAGTTACGTCATGTTTATCTTCACCGTTCACCCCCTCCCCATCTCACACTCTTCCCTCAGTCTGTCTGGCTGATGTTTGATCACACCCAAACTGTGCTAGGCCTGCGACGATGGCGACAATGGCGCAGAGAATGGTGACGTCACTCTGGCAGGGTCCCCAGCTGCGACCTTCCCTCCTTCACTCCTCTGATCATGCAGTGATCACACTCGTGGTTGAGACGAGGATCGTCTCATGCTCCCCCTCTGCTTCAAAGGATCTCCTCATGCCCCCCCCCCCCTCTGCTTCAGAGAATCTCCTCATGCTCCCCCCCCCTCTGCTTCAGAGGATCTCCTCATGTCCCCCCCCCCCCCCCCCTCTGCTTCAGAGGATCTCCTCATGCTCCCCCTCTGCTTCAGAGGATCTCCTCATGCTCCCCCTCTGCTTCAGAGGATCTCCTCATGCCTCCCCCTCTGCTTCAGAGGATCTCCTCATGCTCCCCCTCTGCTTCAGAGGATCTCCTCATGCTCCCCCTCTGCTTCAGAGGATCTCCTCATGCTCCCCCCACTCCTCCTCCTGCTTCAGAGGATCTCCTCATGCTCCCCCTCTGCTTCAGAGGATCTCCTCATGCTCCCCCTCTGCTTCAGAGGATCTCCTCATGCCCCCCTCTGCTTCAGAGGATCTCCTCATGCTCCCCCTCTGCTTCAGAGGATCTCCTCATGCTCCCCCTCTGCTTCAGAGGATCTCCTCATGCTCCCCCTCTGCTTCAGAGGATCTCCTCATGCTCCCCCTCTGCTTCAGAGGATCTCCTCATGCTCCCCCTCTGCTTCAGAGGATCTCCTCATGCTCCCCCTCTGCTTCAGAGGATCTCCTCATGCTCCCCCTCTGCTTCAGAGGATTCCTCATGCTCCCCCTCTGCTTCAGAGGATCTCCTCATGCTCCCCCTCTGCTTCAGAGGATCTCCTCATGCTCCCCCTCTGCTTCAGAGGATCTCCTCATGCTCCCCCTCTGCTTCAGAGGATCTCCTCATGCTCCCCCTCTGCTTCAGAGGATCTCCTCATGCTCCCCCTCTGCTTCAGAGGATCTCCTCATGCTCCCCCTCTGCTTCAGAGGATCTCCTCATGCTCCCCCTCTGCTTCAGAGGATCTCCTCATGCTCCCCCCCTCTGCTTCAGAGGATCTCCTCATGCCCCCCCTCTGCTTCAGAGGATCTCCTCATGCTCTCCCCCTCTGCTTCAGAGGATCTCCTCATGCTCCCCTCTGCTTCAGAGGATCTCCTCATGCTCCCCTCTGCTTCAGAGGATCTCCTCATGCCCCCCCCCCCCCCTCTGCTTCAGAGGATCTCCTCATGCCCCCCCCCCCCCCCTCTGCTTCAGAGGATCTCCTCATGCTCCCCCCTCTGCTTCAGAGGATCTCCTCATGCCCCCCCCTCTGCTTCAGAGGATCTCCTCATGCCCCCCCCCCCTCTGCTTCAGAGGATCTCCTCATGCTCCCCCTCTGCTTCAGAGGATCTCCTCATGCCCCCCCCCTCTGCTTCAGAGGATCTCCTCATGCTCCCCCTCTGCTTCAGAGAAGCCACCCAACTCCCTCTTTCTCTTCCATCCTACATGCAAGATGGTCACAGGAACAATGGCCATAGGCCGCCGGGCGATCTACCCGTGCCTTATGCAATTCCGTGGACAGGCTGGAGATCCGTGCCCGCATGTGTCTCACAGTTGTGGACATCACAGTTTTGTTCATAAGCACAAACGCTGACAAGTACTAGGATCTTAAAGATTGTCATTCTGATCCTAGCAACATTACGTCACACAAGTGATGGGAAGTGGCTGTCTTGTCATTCTGATCCCAGCAACATTATGTCACACCACAAGTGATGGGAAGTGGCTGTCTTGTCATTCTGATCCCAGCAACATTATGTCACACCACAAGTGATGGGAAGTGGCTGTCTCATTCCAGACCACTCCCCTCTCCATCAGAGTACTACCCCCCCATCCCCCCCTTCTTTTCTATAATGATGGTATTGGCTGTCCCGTTCCACTGACAGTTGTCAATCTGACATGCATCAGAGGCAGGAAGGGTAAGTTAACAAACAGGGGAGGTCAAGGTGGGGGGTTATGGACAATCCGATCTATGACCTCATGCTTGGGTGCGGTTAAGTCATCCTGGGGAGCCCACCTCAGACTGAAATTGTATTCACAATTCAGACAAGGGCACTGAACAGACTCAAACCTCCTCCCCACAGGGAGACATAAAGGGCTCAGCTGACTGACCAGACATCAGCTAAATGCTATGGGAAGCAACACAAACTTAATTACCCCCTTGCCAGGGTGCCTTTTTCAGGCGGAACGGTCTCTTATCCCACCAGACCGATAGAAACCACTCATAATCTGTCATCCTGGCTCCAGGCGGAACGGTCTCTTATCCCACCAGACCGATAGAAACCACTCATAATCTGTCATCCTGGCTCCAGGCGGAACGGTCTCTTATCCCACCAGACCGATAGAAACTCACAATCTGTCATCCTGGCTCCAGGCGGAATGGTCTCTTATCCCACCAGACCGATAGAAACCACTCACAATCTGTCATCCTGGCTCCAGGCGGAACGGTCTCTTATTCCACCAGACCGATAGAAATCACTCACAATCTGTCATCCTGGCTCCAGGCAGAACGGTCTCTTATCCCACCAGACTGATAGAAACCACTCACAATCTGTCATCCTGGCTCCACACCAGACTCGAGTATTGGAAGTGGCAGATATACACTCCACTCCAAAGGTCACTTGGGGGTTGGGCTCACAACTCAATGGGTGACAAATCAGTACTATTGGCGGGGTATAACAGAGGACATTTAACACTATCTCCACTCCTGCCTCCTGTGCTCACAGCTGCCACCCAACCAGAGGACCAGATCTTCCCGGGTCCCTCCTGACAGACCAGCTGCAAGCTGAAAAAAAGCCAACACCACATTCTAAGGCTTCACTGTGGTGTCTTGGTGAGTCAGCTGACCAGTTTGTCTAGCAAACAAGTGGACTGGTCACCGGTAAGGAGAGAGATCTACACACCTCTCCAACCAAACAACTAAGTGTCGGAACCCTTCCTGGACATCAACTCAAGTTATCAAAACATCCCTTCTCTTTGTGATGAGATAAAGTGGGGGAAAATCAGCCCAAGCAAAGGCTGATTTGACTGAAATTCTATTGATTTGTATATTTTACTCTTGTATACACAAGTAAGTAAAGATGGTGTGTGAAATTACACTTAATTTGTGTCAGGTATCTGTTGTTCATTCATTATTTCTTTTGTTATTCAAAGCTTGAAGACCTTCTTATTCCATGTCTTTCTTAACGATGATTAAATTTATGCACAGCACTGTTAACCTGCTGTTATGTCTTATCCTGAATAATGTGTGTGCGTGTGTATGCATGTGTGTGTGGTGTGTGTGTGTGTGTGTGTGTGTGTGTGTGTGTGTGTGTGTGTGTGTGTGTGTGTGAGTGTGTGTGTGTCTTGAGTGTTTGTGTGTGCTGGAGGGGGGGGGGGGGGGGGGGGGGGGGGGGGGGGGGGGGGGGGGGGGGGGGGGAGGTGGGGGAGGAGACAACATAGGGAAATAGTGTAGGGGATGATTATGTTTATCTGCATATATAATTCTATGTTTTTACATGTATGTTGATCTTATGATGTTATAGTTCATATGCCTTAATCTTATGTTTCCTTTCCTCTCTTCATTCTTAAACGTTCGGCTTTTATATTGTAATGGCACCTGGAGCCTCACGAGGGACAGGCGTCACTTTTTCTTAAACGAATTAAATCATCATTATCATTACTATTTCATCTTTGAATTCATTAAGTCTGTCTCTCACTCAGAGCACAAGCTCTTTAAGTAGATAAGCCATGGGAGAATTATTCCTGAGCCACTCTTGGCATTTTTTAACAGTCCAAAGAAAAATGAAAATTTCTTTTGATGTCTTGTACTGGAAAATTGCTTCTTCCATCACTAGTAAGAGAGAGGGTGGAGGTGAGATTTTACTAGGCAAGCTCTTCTATAACTCTAATGGAGAAAATATACCGAGTCCCTCCCCTACATGCCTGCGTGGACTTGGGAGACAAGGTGGTGAGATCAGTCCAACCCAAGCCAAAGACTGGCAGAGAATATGCCAAGTTGACGGCGCAGTGGACATGGCAAAGCAGAACCTTGAGATCTGGAAAAGAACGGAACACACACCATCCAACATGCAGTGGCTAGGGTTTATATAATGGAAGTGGTGGCCAAAGAAAAAGGATGTCAAATCTCTACAATAGCTCAGCTGCATTTAACGATCAAATGATATGATTAATATAGCTCAGTTGTTTGTGACCATCCACTAAGTGCTATACCTCATTGGTACTTTACGATCGAATAACTGCGGTAGGTCAGTTGTACGTGACTATCATATAACCAGTATAGCTCAGTTGTATTTGATTTTCAGACAACTGTTAAAGCTCCTAATAACCACTATAGCTCAGTTGTACTTGATTACCAAATAACTACGAGAGCTCTTAATAACCACCATAGCTCAATTGTACGTGATAATCAGATAACTGCTAAAGCACTGAATCACCACTATAGTTCAGCTGTACTTGACAGTCAGAGAACTGCTAAAGGTCGGCCAGCAACAGAGGCCATGTCAGGGATGTATCAAGTAACTTGAAAAACGAAGTCAAAGACGTGTTAGAGTGAGGTTATGGCCCAATTTAACGTGCAACACAAGGTATTTGGGGTCCCGCTAGCCAGCCTTTTCACAAACTAACAAAACTCACATGCGTGGAGAAAAATTCAGACCAACCCGGACGATTATCAACATTTGCAACAGACATTGAAATATCACCCTCAAACCCACTTCTCCTAAACAGCCATGCTTACGAAGTGCATTTGTGTTATTTTCAGTCAGATGAACCTTGAGAGATACAGCTTCAAGCTGTCAACTGTTCAGTTGTATTTGTAAACTTATCATTGCCAGCACTCAAAGTATATTTTCACCTCCCTCCCTCCCTCCCTCCCTCTCTCTCTCTCTCTCTCTCTCTCTCACACACACACACACACACACACACACACACACACACACACACACACACACACACACACACACACAGATGAAATGCATCAAAGAGAGCTAAACACTACACTGTCTTCCGTCGTTGATTTATTCAGCTGTTAACCAATTGATTATATAAAAAAAAACACAGAAGCAACAACAACAAAAGTGGACTGTTAAGTATCAGCATATTTAACCCTATCTGTATCATTTGCAAACTGTGTCTAATCGTAATTTATCAACCTATCCAGGTCTGACTTCTTACTCAACTTACTCAATTATTCATCCTTCTAGGAGATAAGTAAAGTTTATATTACCGCCCTTCAAATCATAATTGACCCAATCAAAATTTACATGATTGAATTCAACCGCTTTTTCCGCGTGTTTAAAACAGAGAGAGAGAGAGAAGAGAGAGAGAGAGAGAGAGAGAGAGAGAGGCAGACAGAGAGACAGACAAACAGACAGAGACTGAGACTAAGACAGAGACAGACAGACAGACAGACAGACAGAGACAGAGAGAGAGACAGAGAAAGAGAGAGAGAGAGAAGACAGACAGACAGACAGACAGACAGACAGACAGACAGACAGACAGACAGAACTCGATCTTGGGAACAGACAGAGGAGAAACAAACACTTGTTGTTTGTTGAGAGGGTTGTTGTGGAGAGCAGGGCCACAGCAGACAGAGGGTTGGCAGTGATTGATTACAGTGGGGCGTGACCAGACACAAAGCTGGCCCCAACTTGATCACGACGGAAACATCATGAGGCACAGGACGCGGCCCGCCACCAACTGCAGTAATGAACCCACCGTCATCATGAGGCACAGGGCGCGGCCATTGCACGCCACCAACTGCAGTCATGAACCCACCATCATCATGAGGCACAGGACGTGGCCATTGCACGCCACCAACTGCAGTCATGAACCCACCATCATCATGAGGCACAGGACGTGGCCATTGCACGCCACCAACTGCAGTGATGAACCCACCGTCATCATGAGGCACAGGACGTGGCCATTGCACGCCACCAACTGCAGTGATGAACCCACCGTCATCATGAGGCACAGGACGTGGCCATTGCACGCCACCAACTGCAGTCATGAACCCACCGTCATCATGAGGCACAGGACGTGGCCATTGCACGCCACCAACTGCAGTGATGAACCCACCGTCATCATGAGACACAGGACGTGGCCATTGCACGCCACCAACTGCAGTGATGAACCCACCGTCATCATGAGGCACAGGACGTGGCCATTGCACGCCACCAACTGCAGTGATGAACCCACCGTCATCATGAGGCACAGGACGTGGCCATTGCACGCCACCAACTGCAGTGATGAACCCACCGTCATCATGAGGCACAGGACGTGGCCATTGCACGCCACCAACTGCAGTGATGAACCCACCGTCACGTGGGAACGGTGCAAGTGCCAGTGTGACGACAAAGTCTGCGTTGAAGGGGAGAAGATCAGGGGCTGTCAGAGTGTTTAGCGGTAAACCAACATGCAAAGTAACGACTGTTGAATGAACACACACGCACAAACCACACACGCGCACACACACGCACGCACATATGTGCGCACCCACGCACGCACGCACGCGCACACGCACACGAACACACGCACGCATGCACGCATACACACACTCACGTACACACACACACACACACACACACACACACACACACACACACACACACACACACACACACACACACACACACACACACACACACACACACACAACACACTTTCCCACTCCCCGCCATTCCCACCCCCTTCCATTATTTTTTTTAACCTCCGTCTAATATCACCAATGGTGAAAAGACGTTAAATTGAAGAAAAAAAACACAGACGCACGCACGCACGCACGCACGCCCGCACGCACGCACGCACGCGCGCGCACCACACACACACACACACACACACACACACACACACACACACACACACACACACACACACACACACACACACACACACACTTCTAAAGTACACTGATGCTGACGGCCATATCAGGTCCGTATGGAGCAAATTGTTCAGTATTATAGAGCATAGCTAAAAAGGATAGACAATTTGTTTGGGAGGTATGTGAAACTTATGGTATTTCGTACGGCACAGATCAACTGATCCTGCGGCGTGACCTTGAGATGAAGGAAGTGGCCGCCAGGGTATCTGACCGAGGAGCAAAACAACAACAACAACAACAACAACAACAAACGCACCAAAAAAATCATCCAGATCGTTCAGGGTTCCAAGCTATTGCTTGAAATGTTTAGGGCCAAACACCCCCAATGACAAGGCCTAATTAACGTCAGCACAGCTAACGCAACATTAATCATCTGCTTTAGCATCCCGAGCAAATGGTCCAAGCAAACCTGGGTATGTGTTGACGACAAAACACCAGCCAAACTCATGGTCCAAGGTATGTGTTGACGACAAAACACCAGCCAAACTCAAACCGGGTATGTGTTGACGACAAAACACCAGCCAAACTCAAACCTGGGTATGTGTTGACGACAAAACACCAGCCAAACTCATGGTCCAAGGTATGTGTTGACGACAAAACACCAGCCAAACTCATGGTCCAAGGTATGTGTTGACGACAAAACACCAGCCAAACTCAAACCTCGTTTTGAAAACCGCAAGGGAGGATGAAATCTCGTTTTCAGAACGGGAGGAGACCTGCCTCCATTTTCATCGATTTGCCTGACTCTGCAGTGATGGCTAATCACATGAAAATTCTGGTCCTAGTGCTGGATATCACGTCGAAAGTGTTTTGCCCAGAGGTGTGTTGTTAATCCAGCAGGAGCAGTGTCAGAATGTGTGTATCCGAAAATGCTCCTTCTCCATGACCACAGAAGTGTTCCTACAGCCAAGGTCACCGTGACCTTCATCCCAGAGCAATCTATCCAAGTTCCCCCTCTCCCGCCCTACATTCCTGACTTAGTTCCATTTCACTTCTGACTTGTTTCTTCTTCTGAAGCAAAACTTGGTGCAAGAAGTTTTCAAGAATCCAGGTTTGACTTAGTTCCATTTCACTTCTGACTTTCTTCTTCTGAAGCAAAACCTGGTGCAAGGTTTCAAGAATCCAAGTTTCGTAAAAGCAGTAAAATGAAAGAGGTTGATGACATAACTCGACCAAACGATCCGAAAGCATGGAACTCTTTGGCGGAGAAGGCGAGTACTGTGTGCAAGAAGGATGAGAAAATTTTGAAGGCTCTGAACCTGTCACGACGTTGGACCTTCCTTTTCCGCTTTTCAACACAAACAAGCAAACAAACAAACAAAAGCAAAGAACACCCCCAAACAAACAAACAAAAACGCACAAAAAACCTCAAACAAACAAACAGACAAGCAAACAAACAAATAAACAAAAAAAAATCAGACTTTTGGATCAGACTCCCTACTACCTTTGTTGTTCAAAACACTTCTTTTGTTCATATATTCTCTTGTGTGTGAGTGCACCGGGGAATGTAAGATTTTGCCTGGTCTATCTTGTACTGCCCCTCCCCCTCCCTTCCCAAAACACACACACACACACACACACACACACACACACACACACACACACACACACACACACACACACACACACACACACACACACACACTTTCTCTCTGCCCTAACGGCAGTTCTCTCAGTTCTCTTCTCTCTCTCAGTCTGTCTGTCTGTCTGTCTGTCTGTCTGTCTGTGTCTCTGTCTCTGTCTGTCTGTCTGTCCTGTCTCTGTCGTCTGTCTGTCTGTCTGTCTGTCTCTCTCTCTCTCTCTCTCTCTCTCTCTCTCTCTCTCTCTCTCTCTCTCTCTCTTGTTGACCCTATTCAGGGCGAGGACTGGATATCTTCGTAACTAAAGAATTTTGTCTTGTCTTGTCTTCTCTCTCTCTCTGTCTCTCTCTGTCTCTCTCTCTCTCTCTCTCTCTCTCTTGTCTCTGTCTCTGTCTCCTGTCTCTCTCTGTCTCTCTCTGTCTCTCTCTGTCTCTCTCTCTCCTCTCTCTCTCTCTCTCTCTCTCTCTCTCTGTACGTCGTGTGGGTCTCGAGCCTCTGAATGAAAATGGTTGTACGAATCTCACTGCTAGGCAAAGGACTGGTGTGGAAGAAGTCGGGTATATATGTGTAGACAGGCAAAGGACTGGTGTGGAAGACGTCGGGTATATATGTGTAGACAGGCAAAGGACTGGTGTGGAAGAAGTCGGGTATATATGTGTAGACAGGCAAAGGACTGGTGTGGAAGACGTCGGGTATATATGTGTAGACAGGCAAAGGACTGGTGTGGAAGAAGTCGGATATATATATGTAGACAGGCAAAGGACTGGTGTGGAAGACGTCGGGTATATATGTGTAGACAGGCACAACAGCAGGTATGGAAGGCCACAGAATGTCAGCCTTGGATGATCACTTAGGATGATTGATGTCAGATGATGCTTGAGACACATTGGACCTGAGACTACACAACACGGTTGTACTCCACGCTTCCTTTTGCAACGTGTCCCTGCTTCAACCAGACCCGAGAGATACAGATACCTGAAGTATTAGTTACATATTATCATATGTATTTATTATATATAAATATTATATATGTGTGATTATGATGTGTGTGTGTGTGTGTGTGTGTGTGTGTGTGTGTGTGTGTGTGTGTGTGTGTGTGTGTGTGTGTGTGTGTGTGTGTGTGTATACCTAAAATGTATACTTAATTGTTCAGCATTATATATATATATATATATATATATATATAGAGAGAGAGAGAGAGAGAGAGAGGAGAAGAGAGAATGAATAAAATCAAAATTTGTGGTGTATAACATCTACATTACAGCGATGAAAACAATGTTCAAGAGATACATGAATAGAAATAATGCCCGTTCTTCTTGAACGGTTTTGAGGTCCTTTTAATATCAGACATCTCCCAGATGTCGCTTGAGATCAATTGTTTCGATTTCCATTTGTTTATTCCTAGGACTACTAATCTGATACGAATGTTTATATCAGTAAATGCAATGGCTGTGTTAAATTGTCTTCTGAATGAAGGAAACACTGCCACTTCGAATTTATTGTTTTGAATTATAAAAAACCAGCGCTGCAATCTGTCTTACGTGTCATCTTGTTTTGCAAAACATAAAACTGTTTTAAGCACCACCACCACCCTGTCTTTACTGTGTTCTGAATAAAAGAAAGAGTGCTACTTTGTATTAATCATGCTCTGAACAAAACTTGCATTGGCGCTTGTATCTATTGCCCTCGGCGCAAAACAAGCATTGCCAGTTTGTTTTTATTGTAACCTGCATTAAAACACTGCCACGTCGTCATTATTCCACTTTACACGAACAAACATTACCGCTTTGTATTCGTTGTAACCTGCATTAAAAGACTGCTGTATTGTATGTATTCCACTTTACACAGAACAAACATTGCCAGTTTGTATTCGTTGTAACCTGCATTAAAACACTGCCATATCGTATATATTCCACTGTACATAGAACAAACATTGCCAGTTTGCACTTACTGTGTGCTACATAAAACAAAAACAAATACTCTCATTTTACATTTATTGTGTTGTACTTAAAACAAACATAGCGGCTTTGCATTTGTTTTGTTTCTGCATGAAACAAACACTACCCCTTGTATTCATTATGCACTACATAGAACGCGGTCGTTTTTAATTCATTTTGCTCTGCATGGAAAAATAACCACTTTGTTCTGTTCTGGTTAACACAATTTTCATCGACCCTCCAGAGAAGCACAGAAGATTCACTTTCCATTCAAACATTTTCAGCATCAGGACCTCTGACCAACCCACACCAGCCACAAGTTTCAACCCCCAATCCGGCCTACGATCCCTTCCTTTTCATGTGTGCTTGTTCCAGTTTCTATTATATGACTGTAAGTAAAGGCCAATGCACATGAAGGAATCATGGCAATTTGAACTGAAGGGAGTGATCATGGAATGGCGTAATATATACAGTAACCTTTTTTTTCAAGCGTTCATAGCAGTCAGTCTGTCGTGTAAAAGATTAATTTCACAATGAGGAGACTGCAGGTAGAAAAATGAAACACATTTAAATAAAAACAGAAAACTCATTACTAATCCGCCATACAAAGGGGACAAACATGCTACAAGATAAAACACGACGCGTTTCGACCTCTCAGGTTTTCTTCAGGCATGATAAACAACATTGAGGACAATGAAAACGAACGATCAATCACTTTTCTCGAATTCAGCCCCTCATTGCTCGTTTGTTAAAATGTGTAAAGATTAGTTACGAAGCATAAGCTTCAGTTCTTTTTTTTTTTAAATTGGACTTGTGACAATGATCTGGTATCTCCATCGTCATCATCATCATTGCCATTATCATCAGGATCATCATTGCCACTCACAATGTTGCCACTACAACCATGCTGTTCAACAATCCTCTAACCCCTCTCCTTTCTAAGCCTACTCTCTTGTGTGTACAGCCACTATTAATACTACAACTACTATCATCATATCATCAACAAAAATGGTAGTTCTCCTTTCTTTATTA
>CM065728.1:75533067-75548067 GCA_033310375.1 Conus canariensis | reverse complement strand
AAAAATATCACAGGCACAAATCATAGGTCAGTAGGATGTGGGGGGAATAAACGAGCATCATGGCACTGGTGATTGACTGACAGTGATGAATGGGAAAGAGGACAGCTGTAGCATCATGGCAATGACTATTGACTGACAGTGATGAATGGGGAAGCTGTAGCATCATGGCACTGACTATTGACTGACAGTGATGAATGGGGAAGCTGTAGCATCATGGCACTGACAGTGATGAACGGGGAAGCTGTAGCATCATGGCACTGACAGTGATGAATGGGGAAGAGGACAGCTGTAGCATCATGGCACTGACTATTGACTGACAGTGATGAATGGGGAAGCTGTAGCATCATGGCACTGACTATTGACTGACAGTGATGAACGGGGAAGCTGTAGCATCATGGCACTGACTATTGACTGACAGTGATGAATGGGGAAGCTGTAGCATCATGGCACTGACAGTGATGAATGGGGAAGAGGATAGCTGTAGCATCATGGCACTGACTATTGACTGACAGTGATGAACGGGGAAGCTGTAGCATCATGGCACTGACTATTGACTGACAGTGATGAATGGGGAAGAGGACAGCTGTAGCGGAGGCCTGGAGTGCCGCCTCGTGTTTAGTACGGCCAGAAAAGAGAGGGCTGACGTTAACAGAGTTTGTGCCACAACCTTTACCCCATCAACCTGAATCAGCTGTGGCTCAAACCGATCCCCTGACACTCCCCCCTCCCCTCCCCTCCCCCGTTCCTGCATTTACCTCTACCGAAGAAGCGACGTCAGCGGCCGCAACGATCGATAACGGTTCCCTCTCCATGCCGCCCGTCTTCATTCTGCCTCCATCCCAAAACGCACTGTGCTCTTTGCGGTCAGCTCCTCCATCCCAAAACGCACTGTGCTCTTTGCGGTCAGCTCCCCGTGCACTTCACCCGGCCCTCCGATCGCCACTCCAGCCAGCTGTCTGGGAACACTCCTGACTGTGGTGATGTGGTCAGCACAGTGGAGTGTCTGACACACTGCACCTCCTCCAGCAGCCAGCACTGAGGAGGAAAGACTGGGCAGACCTAGGTGCCGGTACCTCTGTGCCCACGAGACTGAGGAAGGAAAACGGGAAGGAAGGTCATTCACCATCTCCTGATTCTCAACCCCCCCCCCCCCTCCACTCCTCCTCTCCTTCCTCCCTGCTGTAGCAGCGAAGGGACAGCGTCGCAGATCAATCATTCTTGGCGAAATTAGAGTGTGAGTCGCCCGCTTTTCCGCCCGTCCCTCCCAGCTCACTCCGAAGTCTGTCGATAAGAACCACAGAGGTGGTGGTGGCGGTGGTGGGGGTGTTGGCTGTGGTGGGTGTGTGAGGTACAGGAGAGGTATGGAGGAAGAGAGAGCAGAGTCTGCTTACAACTGGTTGTAGTGAATCCAAAAAACATGACTTGGAGAAAATACTGGATGAAAATGTTAAAGATACTTCTTCACATCATTGTTAAGTGTGATGATTTCTGTACGGATGATACATTCTCAGCATACATATCTTCCATTCCTAACACGAGAACAGGAGGTGCTCTGATGGCAACGTTGACATTCTGTGTGCTCTAACAGTCGGTAAAACTGGCATTTCTTTTCTGGCATTTTTTTTTTTTTGCCAGATGTGTTGCTCAGAGGTTAATTGACATGTATGTTCAAGAATGGTCGGCATCTATTAGAGATAAAAACATATATGTTTTGTACTGATCTTTACAGTGTGGTTTCGGAATTAGCCATTACTTTGAGTTCCTGGACATATTTTGCCTTAGAGTGGCCTTGACACAGACAATACTTGGGGTACTCCCTATAGGAAACGATATGGAGAGATTTTGTGAAAATCCCGTCGCAAGATTTTGCCCATTATTGTGTAAATGTGGATGAGGATGAAAAACATCTTATATATGTAATAATAATGAAAATAATAATGTTAATTCATATAGCGCCTATTCTCTAAAAATTAGGGCTCTAAGCGCTTTACATAACCAACAACACACACACACACACACACACACACACACACACACACACACACACACACACACACACACACACACACACACAACCGCACGCACGAACGCACGCACCCACATCAACACAGCCTGCACGTACAAGCGAAACAACCACCAGGCACTCACGCGTGCACGCAAAAACCCACTTAGACACTCGGAAGGTGGATTGGGAAGTTGGGAGGGGAGGGGGGGGGGGTAGGTTACGACTGATGAAAGAAATTTGTTTTAATGGCAGATTTGAAAGAAGAGGGTGAAGGTAGGTGTCTGACACTGAGGGGAAGTGTATTCCAGACAGTTGGTCCTTGGAAGGAGAGAGAACGTTGACCAAAAGATTTTGTTCTGACAGAAGGAATGCGCAAGAGGCGACTGTCGGCAGAGGAACGAAGTTGACGGGATGGGGTGTAGATGTGGAGGATGTCGGAAAGATATTTTGGTTCAATATCAGAAACAGAAGAGAAACAGATAGAAGCCAGCTTGTTGTCAATTCGACTCTGGATTGGAAACCAGTGGAGGGACTGCAACAGAGGAGAGACATGTTGACGTTTAGACGCTTTGCAAACAAGCCTGGCAGCACTATTCTGAACCTTCTGCAGTTTATTGAGTAGGTACTTTGGTGAGCCAGCCAAGAGACTGTTGCAGTAGTCCAGCCTTGAGAGAACTTGGGAACAAACCAGAGTTTTGTGGCTTCAGTGGAAAGGAAGTGTCTGATGAACTGATCTTACGTATTTCCAGATATGATGCCTTACAAACATTAGACACGTGGTGCTTGAAAGAGAGGGTGGAATCAAAAGTCACATCAAGGTTACGAGCCTGGGATGAGAGTTGAATATCAGAACTTCCAATACTGATGGAAGAAGGAAGGGAGGGATGACCTTGGAGTTTGGGAGGAGCAAGGAGAAGAACTTCAGTTTTGTCGTCATTCAGCTGCAACTTATTCAAAGTCATCCAATTCTTTAAATCTTGTGAACAGTTTTAAACATCACTGACAACGTCCTTGAGTTCAGATACAGTGCTTGACTTGTGCATCTGAGTGTCATCAGCAAAGCTCTCATGCAGCAGTGAGTGCTGATCGATAATGTCTGACACAGGTCTGACATACAGAGCAAACAGAACCGGTGTCGTATATAATACTGTCGCTCATAAAATCGTGTCGCAGCGACAGTATTTCCCGGCTTCGTGAAAAATTATCGCTGAGCGACTTACTTTCATAAAAATTGGTAGCGCGACAGGATTGCACGAGAAATGTCCATAAAATCGTGTCGTTGCCTAAAAATAAAATCATGTCGCAGCGACAGCATTTCATGTAAAAAAAATTGCTGCCGTAGAAAAGTTGTCGCTCTGAGACAGCATTTCCCGTAAAAAAAAAAACGACGTCGAAGACATGTTCGGTCTCTGCCCCAACTCTACCCCCCACCTCCCTCTCTCATGGTTTTACGTATCAGTTGCCCCATTGTCTTTCTGTCTATGATTTTATTTGTGTCTGCTTGACTGTCGGTCTATCTTTCTGTCTCTGTTTGTTTTTCTCGCTCATTCTCTCTATGTATCGCCCTCCCTCTATCTGTTTGACTCTCTTTAGTTTCACTCTGTCCATCAAACTGTCTGTCAGTTGGTCTCTGCCTTTCCCGCCCCCCCCCCCCCCCTCTCTCTCTCTCTCTCTCTCTCTCTCTCTCTTCTCTCTCTCTCTCTCTCTCTGGACGTGCAAGCATGTGTGCGTGTATGTGGAGAGAGCGCGACGATGGTGTGTGTGTGTGTGTGTGTGTGTGTGTGTGTGTGTGTGTGTGTGTGTGTGTGTGTGTGTGTGTGTGTGTGTGTGTGTGTGTGTGTGTGGACCCTGAAACAACTGCATTCATGCTGAAATATATCTGTGATTCATTTGTCCATAATCACGCAGTCTTTCTCACTTCTCTCTCTCTCGCTTCTCTCTCTCTCTCTCTCTCCTCTCTCTCTCTCTCTCTCTCTCCTCTCTCCTCTCCTCCCCCCCTCCTCCTCCTCTCCCCTCCCTCTCTCTCATTCTCTCTCTCTCTATCTCATTCTCTTTCTCTCCTCCCTCTCTCTCTCATATTCTCTCTCTCTCTCTCTCTCTCTCTCTCTCTCTCTCTCTCTCTCTCTCTCTCTCTCTCTCTCTCTCTCTCTCCTAGATACCCCCGTGTCAGCTATCACTTTACATACCCCACCCACTCTGAACATCTCGTGGGACGATACTCTTTCCCCTAGACAATTGAATAGAACCCTTAAGACTTCTCCCCACAAACCCTGCAAGTTACACAATAATCTCTTTGTAGAAGTGTATGTGCGTGTTTTGAGTTTGTTTGTGTATGCCCGCGCATGCGCGTTTACGTGTTCCACGTGTGTGTGTGTGTGTGTGTGTGTGTGTGTGTGTGTGTGTGTGTGTGTGTGTGTGTGTGTGTGTGTGTGTGTGAGTGTAAGAGAGAGAGAGAGAGAGAGAGAGGAGAGAGAGAGAGAGGACTACGCACATACGCATGTACACACGAATGCGTGGGCACACACGCACACAAACTCACACACATAAATTTCCTCACTCATGCACTCCCTTTCAGTACAGGAGGGACACAAACCTTTGAAGGAGGTATGATAGGTCAGAGATGGATGAGAGGAGGTCAAAGCCGAGGGAACAAATCATGTAATTATCCCCATAATATTACATAATAAGGTGACAGAGCTATGTGAATGTCAATATGGATAGTCATGGGAAGACATATGGATAGTCATGGGAAGACAACGAGAGACACGAAATCGTATACTAGCCGCACTCTTTATTATGGATATCCTAATTCATTACATGCTACACCCAACTCTTAAAACTCCTTTCCTTCTACCTTAAATGCCTCCGAATTTCTGATTTGGATCTTATTTTAAAGAAGAAACAAAATGAAAAAAAGAAAATGATGTGTAGTAGTTTCATGCCATTATAGTATACTTATTACAAGCTGCAGCTTTTGGACTGCTCATTATTAATAGGCCTAAATAGTGTACGACGAACAAAGAGAAATAATTATGACAATGATATTTGAGAAATTTGCGTTATTATCTATTTAACCGCTTCGACCTTATTGGACTATGTGACCTTTTTACTTCTTAACTTCGCGGCATCACAAAACGAACACATGCCTTTGATCTAGGTCAAAAGGAACTTCATCTTTTAAAAATTTCGGTTCTGTCTTCTACCGCAAGACTTCAGAGGTTCAAGATCCAGCTTCGTCGGCAGTGTGTGTGTGTGTGTGTGTGTGTGTGTGTGTGGCGCGCGTGCGCGCGCACGCGCACGCGCGTGTGCGTGTGTGACATCCACTTGTTTAGAAGAAACATATCCAAATCTTGATGGTGCTTTGAATGTTTCTTTTTGTGTTCGAACATTAGTTCATTTGTCTTTTTTAAAAGAAGCCATCCAAAACAAAAGATAATTGATATAAATGTGTTATGTTTCACATTTTGAACATGATTATATTTAGGCCTTAGGTGCCTTAAAACGACCGTAATGAAAGAAAACCCATTTTGAATGTTACGTTCTGCATTTTTTTCTGCGTTGTTTATGTCATTAAACTAGATAAAAGCTTTAGAAGAGAAATGGATGATCCTTTCAACCAAATACTATGTTAATTAATTTCAAATCACGGCTTCCTTGGAGCTTTGAATGCCTTAAAAGGACTGCAGTAAAACAAAGCCAAATGATGCCTGAAGCTCTGCATTATGGCCTCTGATCACTTTTGGGTTACTTGTGACTAAAATGGGTTACTTTGACACGTTTGTAAATTCATGATTTTAAGTGCCCTAGGAGCACTGCAATTAAAGCAAGACAACTGAAACTGTTCTGCGATTTGGCTTGTATTAGCTTTTAGACTCTATTATGTTTGTGCTTCTGTTCTGACAATTAAGGATAATCATTTACTCTTTAAGTTTAAAATCGGAAATGAAATGAGGCAGGGAACAGTAAACGATAAACAAGTTGGGTATTTTTTGCTCCAGTAAGAAAACCTAACACAGAGTAACTTTTATTCAAGACTGGCACAGCCTTTTAAACTTGAATAAAGTCAGACAAATACATAGACGAACAATCTAATAGAGGTGGGGGGGGGGGGGGGGGGGGGGGGGGAAACAAGCACAGGCCAACAACTGAACTATCTTCATAGTAATGACTTGGCAAACATTTGGACTTAAGGAGGGAGAGGTGGGGTGGGGTGGGGGGGGGGATTTAAAGATGGAGAAACTGGGAACATGAAATTAAGAAAATATGTTACAGATATGAAAACTCTTCACTAGATGCATAAGGGAACCATCGCAATCCCTTTTGAAGGCAGATATAGTTGTATTGCCTGCTCCGAGGCCTTTTGTCCGCTGGGTCGGACTCATCAGGGAGACACGGCTGGTTGTGTCTGCGCTCCTGGCGTCAAATAGAGACACACCACAGTCCATAATACTGTGGTGTTCTCACCACCAAGGGTGCAAAAAAGAATCCAATAGCACCCCCAAAGCAGCCAGCGAAGAGTAGTAAATGAAACCAAACGAAAGTGTGGGGAGGAAAAAAGTTGCTGAAAAACTAAAGACATTATGCAATCAGTATAAAATGTAGGGGACAATCTTTGAGCCTACGCTTGAGGATCCACCCAAAGATGCAAGGGAGATCAAAGGACAAACACACAGACGGACAGAAGCAAATACAAATAACCTCAATTTAATCAAAACAAAATCGGAGCTAGTGAAGAGTTTTCATATCTGTAACATATTTTCTTAATTTCATGTTCCCAGTTTCTCCATCTTTAAATCCCCCCCCCCCCCCCCCCCCCCCCCCCCCGCCCCACCTCTCCCTCCTTAAGTCAAAATGTTTGCCAAGTCATTACTATGAAGATAGTTCAGTTGTTGGCCTGCGCTTTGTTTTTTCCCCCACTATTAGATTGTTCGTCTATGTATTTGTCTGACTTTATTCAAGTTTAAAAGGCTGTGCCAGTCTTGAATAAAAGTTACTCTGTGTTAGGTTTTCTTACGGGAGCAAAAAAATACCCAACTTGTTTACTGTTTATCTTTAAGTTTAGTTTATGAATGTGTTGAGACCTTAGGTGCCTTTAAATGGATTATCGAACAAGCTCACACATCTTATATGGCCAACAGACAAACAATATTGGTTTGGGTTTATGAATAATGCGTGTCGGTTAATATAGGCCCATGGCCCAGTATTTACCACTCCCTGGTCCATTTAACCCGAAATGATGTCTAAAGTGGGCTTCCTTTTCTCTAAGAATTTTATGATTTCTTATGTAGAATTTTTTTAAATAAAGATAGCCATTTGATGGCTGTACTATATGAAGCTCTTATGGTAAGCTTTACAAATAAATAACCTTGAGTGAAATAAAATTAGTGAAGGAGGTAGGGCTGCATTTCTTAGGGGTTCTAACTTACCCAATCTTCCCCTACTTTTGTTGTGCTGAATGTCCTAGGCCTACGATATTGATAAAAACATCACATTTCACAGCACACACACACACACACACACACACACACACACACACACACACACACACACACACACACACACGCGCGCGCGCGCGCGCGCGCGCGCGCGCGCGGCACACACACACACACACACACACACACACACACACACACACACACACATTCACAAACGCACACACACACACACACACACACACACACACACACACACACACACACACACACACACACACACACACACACACACACACACACACACACACACACACACACACACACATACACACACGCACGCACGCACGCACGCACGCACGCACACGAATGGAAATTTGACTTTCGTCAAAAACATTTATGATAAAAAAATTACTTGCGACAATCTTTTATTCCATGGCAGGCTGCATTATTTTCTGTGATATTTTGACGCTCAGCCGCGGCGACGTTTTTTCACTTTGCAGAAAAAATCGTCGCTGTGAAATATTAACGCTGCGACCACATTTCACAGGAAATGTTAACTCCAGCAGTAAGATTTCACGTGAAAATGTGTCGCAAGCGACAGCATTCACTGACTACAATATTTCACATTGTCCTGTCGCAAAAAACTGTCGCAAAATTTCGAGCGACAGTATTTTATGGACAGCTACACTATTCTATTGGACATTTTTCGTGAAAGTTGTCGCGCGACAATTTTTTCCAGAACATATTGTCGCTGCAACAATATTTCACGTGAAATGCTATCGCTGCGACACAATTCCACGGCGACAGTATTATATACGACACCGGCCCAAGGACGGAACCTTGTGGTACCCCAAGGTACCCTTTGTACACTGATAAAAGAGACGGGTTTCTTGCTCTCTATCTTAATGTTCCGTTAGAAATTCTTTTGAATGGTGAAGGCAATTATCTCGTGCTGTGGCAACATACAAATTTCACTCACTTTATAAAGCGTAGACAACAGACAGTTCATTACCTGTGAAATACATACTGGTCTCCAATTACATAGAGCCTCCTTAAACTGAGGATCAATAGAAGTGTGGTGCGTTTTCTTCTCCAAAATCAGAAGGCGTATAATCGGATTTATGATGAGCTTGTTGATCAGGATAGTTATTTGACTGGCCGCCTACGAACTGGAACAGCATTTTTTATCAGTTGCATAAAGCCTATCGCACCCGTGAAAAGAGACACCATGTGTCGTTGGATGGAAGGTGCGCTGCTTAAGGCAGGAACAGACATATCGTTCATTTCTGCGGGTCTTCTCCTACTGCTGAAGGAGACTGATCACGTTCTCTGGAGTGTTGGTCTCCTGTTTACAAAACAGGGAACCATTTCACTTCCAATGGGCGGGGGGAGGGAGGGGCGGGGGCAGACAGGACCTCTTCTACTCCGTGGAAAAGTTTCCTGCAGATCTGCAGTCTCACCAGAAAATTGTATTCATGGAAATGTGCTCCACGTTGCTGGAGTCTGTAGTCTCCTGTCTGTGTGGGGCTTTGGTCAGGTGATGGAGGATTTATAGCACCGTGTGGGGCTTTGGTCAGGTGATGGAGGATTTATAGCACCGTGTGGGGCTTTGGTCAGATGATGGAGGATTTGTAGTACTGTGTGGGGCTTTGGTCAGGTGATGGAGGATTTATAGCACTGTGTGGGGCTTTGGTCAGGTGATGGAGGATTTATAGCACTGTGTGGGGCTTTGGTCAGGTGATGGAGGATTTATAGCACTGTGTGGGGCTTTGGTCAGGTGATGGAGGATTTATAGCACTGTGTGGGGCTTTGGTCAGGTGATGGAGGATTTATAGCACTGTGTGGGGCTTTGGTCAGGTGATGGAGGATTTATAGCACTGTGTGGGGCTTTGGTCAGGTGATGGAGGATTATAGCACTGTGTGGGGCTTTGGTCAGGTGATGGAGGATTTATAGCACTGTGTGGGGCTGTGTGCTGCTAATGTTCCTGACTTCTTACCCGCTGAGTCATGTCATCAGCGCACACACACACACACACACACACACACACACACACACACACACACACACACACACGCACGCACGCACGCACGCACGCACGCACACACTCACACACACACATACACACGCGCGCGCAAGCGCGTAGCACAGCAAGGTCACATGGATTTGAGTTTTTGGTACTTTAACGTAACTAAGAGAGGGCAGCTCACAGCCCTATCAGAGGCAGAGGCTCTTTTCTGTCATCACGATGCTGGCTTGTGACTTTCAGGCTTTCAAAGAGAATGGAAAGGCAATTTGAATGGTACTGTCTATGAGGCCCCTGTCGGGCCTACAGTTTTCTCCTTTGTCAAATCAAGAGGGCCTGTACTTGACTGGTCCAGTTTCAGCTGGAATGGTCCTGTCGCCATCGCCCCACGCCACACGACAAACACGCGTGTATTGTGAGAACAGCTACATAGCTGTTGCGCATGAATGGGAGAATGATGTCTCAGCAATTGACTGCACACAGAGTGAAGGATAGTGGGTCTGAGCATGGCGTATGCTTAGTGCCAGTCTAACGCAAAATGTACCCTATAACACTTGTTACTCTTATCAACAACAGATTCATCAGTCAGTGATCTCTTAGGACACCGAAGAAAGCAAATGGACGAAGTTTATATGACAAACCTTGTCAACGATAGGATTACAGCATGTCTGGGAAAATCAGGGTACATTTAGTGTCACTAGCTTGAAGTTTCTAATCAGTGTGAAGTTGGAAACATTTTATGTTGACATCTGGAAGAAACAAAAGAACAAAAGCACACCCAAGCTCAAATTTTATGTCACAGTTGCTACCGAATACAAACAGGCGGCTTAATTGGAGCAATGCATTGACACAGATTGCAGACGAGCACTAACCAGATTACGAATAAGCGCCCATGAACTCCAAATTGAGAGGGTCAGTTATACCAACACTGACAGAGAAGACAGATTATGCACGACATGCCACGTTGTTGAGGACGAACTACATTTTCTCGCTGACTGCAAATTATTTGACCAACAACGTTATGACCTGATGACGAGGATCGCAAAAACAGATTTTCCACCACAGACTAAGATGACAAAACCCTCGGAGCTCATGTTATTGGACTGCTTCCAACCTATACTTGCCCAGTATATCCTGTTGTGTTTTTCTCTTCGGAGACAGAAAAATTAATCAGACTGTAATACACACTATGCTTTTTCTCTCTGCTACTTATGTTGCAAGATGTGACGATGTTGGGATTAGTTTAATCGAATGTCTTAACTTGATCATCTGTGTCCCACAAAACCTCTGGTTTTCATATGGCAATAAAATATGTTCTTGTTCTTGTACAGAGAGAGAGAGTAACACACACACACACACACACACACACACACACACACACACACACACACACACACACACACACACACACACACAGACACAAGAGAGAGCGAAAGAGAGTGTAACACACATACACACACAGAAAGAGAGAAAACACACAGACGCGTGAACACGCGCATGCATACACACACATTTTACGCAGTCGCACGCACGCACAGGTACACACACACACACACACACACACACACACACACACACACACACACACACACACACACACACCACACACACACACACAAGAGAGAAAGAGAGAGAAAGAGAGAGAAACACACACACACACACACACACACACACATACACACACACACACACACACACACACACGCACGCACACACACACACACACACACACACACACACACACACACACACACACACACACACACACACAGAGGAAGAGAGAGAGAATAACACACAGAAAAAGAGAGCGAGTAACACACTCACACACACACACACACACACACACACACACACACACACACACACACACACACACACACACACAGAAAGAGAGAGACTAACACACACACACACACACACACACACACACACACACACACACACACACACACACACACACACAGGAATATTTTGGAGCGGTGAAAAAAAACTTCTTGACCATACGTAAGCCTAGAGCGAACAAGACTTATCGCTAGATGTTTTAGTACTCTGACATCTTGGCTCCAGTATTGCTTACTGATAACTTTTAAAAAATTTAAAGTCTTTCTTGCTTTAGATAACAAGTATTCAATGTGATAATTCCAGTTTAACTTAGAAGTAATATGAACCCCCAAAAACTTTACCCTTTGTTTATATTCCAAAATATCAGACCCAATATGGAGGGATGGTAAATTGGGTGGATCAGCACCATTGTTGAATAAAACCAGATGAGTTTTCTCAGTTGATAGAGTTAGTCCATTTTCAAACAAGTAGTTATTTAATTTATCTAATTCCATTTGATAAGCTTTTCTATAGTAATTTATATCTCTTTTTGGTGACTTCTTTTTCATGGACACATTCATCCACATGCAAATATCATCTGCATATTGTACTAAGTTGACATTTTTTGACAAACATTGAGGTAGGTCATGAAGTAATATATTAAAAAGATGGGGCGCTATTACCGAGCCTTGTGGAATACCCATTGTAGGCATGCGTGTAGTTGAATAGGAATTTCCCACCTTTGTTTGCATGCTTCTTTTCATCAATAAGTCTTTTATGTAAAAGTAGATGTTCCCAGACAAACCAATTTGTTTCAATTTATATAGTAATTTATGATGCCAAACACGATCATATGCCTTTTTTATATCAAAAAAGGTTGCTAGAGTATTCTTTCTGCGAGCAAATTGATGCTTTACCTGTGTAGTCAATTTGACAAGATGATCAATGGTTGACCTACCCTTTCGGAAACCAGCTTGGTTTTTTGGGATCACTTTATTTTTATTACAATAGAATATTAGTCTGTTTAAAACTATCTTTTCCATAAGTTTGCCTACATGCGAAGTTAATGATATAGGTCTGTAATTATTCTTATTACTTTTCGTTTTTCCTTCTTTAGGAATCGGTATTATGATAGAATTACAAAGCGTGGATTGTAAAGCTTTTCGATTGGCCTTGGGGGTTCCTTTCCATACATCAACAATAGCAACATATAGAGAGGTAGGAGTACTTCCTTTAAATGAATGCCGTCAGCTTGCCATCGCTAAATATTTGTTAAAAGGCTCTTTAAGTGAAAACAATGTCGAAAATGAAATTGGCTTAAGATCAGATGTTGATTTCCCAAAACGAGCCAAAAACATATCATGTCTTAAAACAATAAAAACTGAAACTCTAGATACTTTTCAACAATCAGGAATAGAATTAGAAGATATGGTAAAATGTAGTAATCCATGTACTGTTATCCCTCCATGGGAATTACAAAAAGGACATTTTGACATTAATTATACCAATGCAAAGAAAAATGAGAATATAAATTTTATTGGCACAGTTGCGAATGAGCATTTATTTCTCAATTATCCAAATCATCTCAAAGTTTATACCGATGGTTCAGTTCTAGAAAATCACGAAGCTGGTGCTGCTTTCACTATCCCCCACTTAAAGGTCAAAAGAGGTTTTTATATTGGAAAGCACAGATCTATATTTACAGCTGAATTAACTGCTATTCTTATGGCTTTGCGTTATTTGCTTGATTTTCCGAAAACTGTGACTCAGATTCTTTTTTGTGTCGATTCAAAATCAGTGTTGTATGCCTTAAGCAATTCAAATTCTAGTGTGAGACAAGATTTGATTTTTGAGATTAATCATTTGGTGCATTTCCTTATTCTAAGAGGTAGTAATCTTACCTTTCTTTGGGTGCCTTCACACAGTGGAATACATTTCAATGAATCCGTAGACAAACTAGCTAAAAACTCTGCAGATTATACAAATGAAGCATATAATTTGAAAATCCCTTTATCTCTGAAAGAAGGGTATAGCCTACTGCAGAATGCTTGCTGGAAGCATTTTAGAAAGAAACAAGAAGATGTTGGCCACTCATTACCTGCTGACCACCAAACGAGTTTTGAAGATGTTTTTATATCTAAGTATGGTCAATTGTCTAACTTAAGGCTTTTAACTTCCCTTGCCTATAGATTCAAACTTAATGCTTTTAAGACGAAATTCACTTCCAACATCACATGTGTTTGTGGTGGGAAAATTTCTAATGAACATATACTTTTCCACTGTAGAAAAATGAAAACATATCTGCCTACTTTTTCGGAAAAGTCCCTGAAGGAGGTTTTAATAAAACCCCTTTTGATTTGTGACATTGTTTTAGGACTTGTTCAGAGTACCATTTTTAGATTCCTTTAATAATTCTATTTTCACGTGTAAATGTTATTATCCTGTTACCTTTAGCGTTCATTTGATTTTTAAAAATGTTATTCTAGTTATGTTGTAGGTTGCAATTTTTATTCATGTTAACATTTTTTCTTCCGATTCTCATTCTGATCCTCCTTTTTCTCTTTTTCCGTTTTCCATTTATACTTCTTCATCTTTTTCTATCTCCCTGTTTCTCTATCTCTTTATCTCCTTCAGCTGCCTGTCTACCCACCCCTTCTCCCCTCCCTTCCCCCTTTTCTACCTTGTTCAATTTTTTTTTTTTTCGTTGTCTAAAATCACTTATGTGTATAGACATTAAATTGAAGAACACACACAGAGAAAGAGAGAGACCAACACACACACACACACACACACACACACACACACACACACACACACACACACACACACACACACACACACACACAAGAGTACAGCACAGTTCAGTGTTGAGTGCTGTGGGTTGCAGCCTTACAAGATGGGGGTTCCATTCCCGGCACTGAAGACGATGATGACTGTTTTCCTTCTGTTGATGGGTAAGGAATGTCTGTGAGCATGCCACGTGCTTGGAAGTAGGAAGTAACTGGCAGAGACCGTCATAGTTTTATAAGGAGAGTGTATTGTTTGACTGATGAGTACACAACCAAAACAAAAAGACATGTATGATCTGATAACTGTGACAAGTAAATGTCTTACCTACAACTGTCAATGAAATAAACCTTATCTAAGCATGTGTTTGAAGGAGCAGCTCCACAAACATTCAGTGGAGAAACAGATCCACGTGCTGGAGATGAATTGTACAATCTATGAAGAAGAAAGGTTTCTAGGTACTGAATTGGTGGATGATAAATAAAAAAGACGCATGCATTTTTTATTGTGTACGTTGTATCTTGCGTCTTTGGTGCCTCATTTGAATGGTGTTGTCATTGAAATATGATTGTGATGTATTTTTTGTTCTTTTCTTTTATTGTGAACGACCGGATCCTTTTGATTTGAGTCTGTGTGTAACATGTTTGGTCTGTCAGTGAGAGATTACATCTCTTATGAGATCCACGTGAAGGCTGTTATACAACGATTCTTAGCTGCTGTCAGCATTCATGTGATTACAAAGCTTGGGTCATTAAACAGTAGAGCTGACCACTCTGACTGTTGACACCTTTTGATCTCCCTTGCATCCTAAAATGGATCCTCAAGCATAGTCTCAGAGATGTTCTCCCATGTTTTAAACTTATATACCTACAACGCTTTCTTCTCGCTTTATATTTCTACCCTTCACTAATTTATTTGGGGTGCCATC
>CM065728.1:75528067-75530567 GCA_033310375.1 Conus canariensis | reverse complement strand
TTTGTTTGGGGGGGGGGGGGGGGGGCTTGTGAGCTGACTTCAACGTGATGACAGCCCTGATGTGGTCCTTTGCGCTCGGCTGGGCTATAAGCAATATTACGTTACCTTACCTTACCTTACCTTACCTCTCTCTCTCTGTGTGTGTGTGTGTGTGTGTGTGTGTGTGTGTGTGTGTGTGTGTGTGTGTGTGTGTGTGTGTGTGTGTGTGCAGGCCACGCGGAAGCCCGATCACACAGCTACAGGCGTGTATGGCACTGTCTCCTGAGAATTGCAGGGTGCCAAACGACGCTTCGTCCTCATGTGGTCTGCCCCGTTCAGCTTTGACTTTCACAGCAACTGGCTGGGCCTCGGGATGACCAGAGAGGGGCTGGATGACGTGGCTCCAGGCAATGACTGGTTTGATCAGATGCACTATGGTGGCAACAGTGACGACCTGACATTTAAACGGAGGAAATTTCGGCGTACGGTGCACCTGTAATCTTCAGGCGAGTCACATTTTATCTCTGTCATAAATGACCATCATCATCATCATCACCATCATCATCATCATCATCGTCGTCGTCGTCGTTGTCGTCATCATCATCTTCATTTCCTCTTCAACCCTCCTCCTCCTCTTCTTCCTCCTTTTCCTACTCCTCCATCTCCCCCATCTCCTCCTCCTGCTTCTGTATCTTCTTCTTCTCCTCCTCCTCCTCCACCTTCTCTTTCTCCCCCTCTTTCTCCTTTTCATTCTTTTCCTCTCGCTCTTCTTCCTTTGTTTTTCTTCTTCCTCTCCTGCTTAGCTTTGTTCTGTTACCATGTGTCGGTGTTTTGACAGGTTCAAAGGAACATACCTTTGTTCTGTTACCACGTGTCGCTGTTTTGACAGGTTCAGAGGAACACACCTTTGTTCTGTTACCACATGTCTGTGTCTTGACAGGTTGAAAGGAACATACCTTTGTTCTGTTACCACATGTCGGTGTTTTGACAGGTTCAAAGGAACATACCTTTGTTCTGTTACCACATGTCTGTGTTTTGACAGGTTCGAAGGAACATACCTTTGTTCTGTTACCACGTGTCGGTGTTTTGACAGGTTCAAAGGAACACACCTTTGTTCTGTTACCACGTGTCGGTGTCTTGACAGGTTCAAAGAGCATACCTTTGTTCTGTTACCACGTGTCGGTGTTTTGACAGGTTCAGAGGAACATGTCTGTGGCTGTGTGGCCTGCTGTCTTCAAGATGTTCAGCTATGGAGACTATCACCTCTTCAGTCACCTGGAGATCATTTTGGCTCCTTTTTCAGTTTCTAGTTTCTGTGATGTGATGAACGTAGCGTTTACTACACAAAGTGCGACATCCTTACAAATGGACATACTACTATCATTGATTTTGCGCGCACATATAGACACACGCACACGCATGCACGCATTCACACCAACGCGCGTGCACGCGCAAAGCATATACATATGAGTGTGTGCGCACGTATACGGATGCACGCATGCACGAACAAACGTATGCATACACACAGGCGCGCTCGCGCGCACGCACACACACACACACACACACACACACACACACACACAACACACACACACTCTCTCTCTCTCTCTCTCTCTCTCTCTCACTCTCTCTCTCTCTCTCTCTCTCTCACTCACTCACACACGCGCATGCAAGAGCGCATAACTGCACAGGCACACACAAGCAAACAGACACACAGATGTGCATAAGCAACACGCAAACACAAGCAAACAGATACGCAGGCACTCACGCACGCCCGCATACACACACACACACGCACGCGCGGGCATTTCATTTTTTTTCAGTAATATATTTGAAATGTGAGTTTGGCAATGGATAAACCAATATTATCCTGCTTCTTACAGAAACGACAAGTTTGAGGTTGATGGCGTCATGACCAACATTCACAGAGCGCAGATCAAAGTCGTCGTCCGACCCACCATGAACAACTGGAAGGACCTGGCTCCCCCGATCTGAGTGTTGCTCGAACAGCAGCAGAAACGAGCCCTGCGGCGTGACAGCTGAACACGCGTGGGAATCTGCACTGTCTGCATAGATTCCTCTGAAATACCTAGACATGTTTCTGTCAATTTCCTTATTTATCCATCTGATTTGTGTATGTGTGTGTGTGTGGCTTACAGTCTCCACAGAGAAGTGATTTAGTATATGGTAAAGAAAGTCATACATGCATGTTGGTGATGATGATGGTGATACTAAATGACTCAAGAAACGTGAAGACAGATGCATAATAAAAAAGATAAATGAATTGGCGGACCAGTTATTGGATGATGTAGTAGTAGTAGGCAACCTAACAGTAATATAAACTACAGGCAAACGAATGGATAATATCCCAGAAGTGTATGTATCAGAGGTGTAAAATATTAATCACGTAGGGAAAGTATCAGGGAATTATACTCGGTAATACTTGATAGTCTAAACACATAACAGAACAGCATTGCATAGATATAGTCAGTGGTACTGATGAAAAAAAAAGAAGCTATGA
>CM065728.1:75268067-75523067 GCA_033310375.1 Conus canariensis | reverse complement strand
ACATTTTGGGAAAATTTGGTTTTCCACGAATTCAGTCGAAGATTGTATAATAAAGATGACAAATATCATGGAAATGATAAGATTTCATACTTCTCTGGAAGGTGATCTCTGTTCATGCATTTTTGTAATAACGACTTAACTTCTTGAACATCAAGTTTTAAATTGCTGTCAGGTGTTTTTCATAATGCAGCATCTCTAGCTAATTTATCTGCTGTTTCATTACCAGATCTCGGCACCTTGTTGAGCAACCACTTGAACCTGGGCACCGAAGAGTTTTAGACACACTATCAAGGAATTATTACTCAACATGCATAATTTTTTGTAAGATACACAATAAAGCATTTTCGCACTGCTTGCGTAATCCTGACAAGCAATTGTAATGATTAGATGTGTAGAGAAATAGATAACAAGGTGTTTATAACAATTTACAACAGTCATCACCTGCCCATTTAATAACCATCTTTCACTTGCTGCCAAGTAACCTCCTTTTCTGAAAATCACAATATTACTCTTTTTCATATTTACCTTTAGCTCGAGTTTAGAGGCTGTCTGGCAAAATTGTTTAACTGGGGCTGGAGACTAACTGGAGTCTGAGATTAGAAAACAAAATCATCAGCTAGTAACAACAAAAATAGTTCAATAAAATAAGGAGAAAGTGTTGCACCGTGTGTTCCTTTCGCTATGATATCTAAAGCTTGTTCATATATAAACGATGAGAAAAGAACAGGACTGTAAACATCCCCTTGTTTTACCCCTTTTTGTTTCTGCTGATAGCACCCTGCAGTAGAAACGTTACTGTGCATATGAGATGTGTTTACAGAAATGTTATTGTGCATATAAGATGTCTTAACAGCCATTCAAACCGAAAAAAAGATAACTCATTTCTAATAAGTTTCACGGATTATTTACTACAATATTGTCAAACATGTACAAATATGATTAATAACAAAAAATATGTGGTAATATGAGCCGGAAATGTACAGCAAAGAGAAAGATCATGTTGATGAAAGAATGGAGAAGAGAGAAATAAGGAACCGTGGAATGGAAGAGAGAATGAGGAAAGAAATTTTAAAAAATGTAATAAAAAAAAGATGTCTTAACAGAAATGTTATTGTGCATATGAGATGTCTTTACAGAAATGTTACTGTGCATATGAGATGGCTTTACAGAAATGTTACTGTGCATATGAGATGGCTTTACAGAAATGTTATTGTGCATATGAGATGTCTTAACAGAAATGTTATTGTGCATATGAGATGTCTTTACAGAAATGTTACTGTGCATATGAGATGTCTTTACAGAAATGTTATTGTGCATATGAGATGTCTTAACAGAAATGTTATTGTGTATATGAGATGTTTTTACAGAATTGGTATTGTGCATATGAGATATCTTTACAGAAATGTTATTGTGCATATAGATGTCTTTACAGAAATGTTTTTGTGCATATGAGATGTCTTAACAGAAATGTTATTGTGCATATGAGATGTACTTACAGAAATGTTATTGTGCATATGAGATGTCTTCACAGAAATATTATGAATGTTTTGCCAAAATTCCATCTGGTCATGAACTGAGTTAATCAAATTATGGGTTAACGATTCGTTGTGGTCTGTTTGCTTCCTCTGGGACATATTTGTGTATTCCCGTCAAATATTACACTATTTCATGTGATGTTTACATTCAAGGGTTCTGTGAAACGCTCTTAAAGGTTTTCTCGTATCAATCACTAAACACAGCTGAGTGATTGACTTGCTTTAGCTCTGTGAAAGTGAGGGAGCAGAATTTAAGCAAGGCCGTGACTTGGGCTTATTTGTTCCCAAAAAAACATCTGAAAAATTGTGTACAAAAGATATTTCCACCAGAGATATATGACGTGCACTGCTTTTGAAATCAGAAGGGCCGGATTGTTGAGCATCGGTTTTAATTGTTGGTATCTATCCAGACATACCTTCACTCCATCTATGATCGAATGATCAAGAACTGTGCTGCTCTTTTATACTCTTTCCTGGCATTCTTTGAATGTGGAACCAAGTTCCCTTGTATTTCCCTCACCCTTGGAGAAAAATCTTCACCTATGAAGATTTTACTGCCCCATGATTTATGTCTGGCATTCCGAATTCTATCTTTACATAAAAAAAAAATGTACCTTCGAATTATAGGGGAAGCAGGCTTTCTTTTCAAGCGATGGAGTCTAGCGAACTCTATGCCCTAGGACAACGCCAGTCTGTCTATCAGTAGGTCTTTCACAAGTTCTTCACATTCTTTTCACTGACAATCATTTGTCATGGCTGAGGAAAACGAGGAGTTAAACCATTCACATGGGCCATTTGAATGTCTGTCATGAGATGACTGGTGTAAATATATCCATGAACATTCCTGTTTCCATCCTTGGATGTTACTGAGACGCGATTAGGTTCCAATGTCAGTGACATTAATTTTGCAAACTCTTTTCTTTCAAACATTAGAACAGATTTACTAGCCCTGGAGAACTGTGCATGGCGAAGTACATCCGTTGTTCCATCCAGTGGCCTGTTTGCAGGAGGCCAGACTTTAAAAACAAAGCAGAGTTCAATGGACAGATAAAACCCAAGGAACCAACTCAGTTGCGCTTATATTCATCACGCCACTATATTGCATACACTTTTGAGGGGTCTAGCAGTTTGTTGTGTATGATTGATGATCAGAACATGTCCAGAATATTGAAACCCTTTTCCTAGGCGAGTTAAACATTGACAACAACACGTGTAGAACTTCACCATAGTGTTGCTAAAATATAAATAATTTGTCTCAACTCAACCATAACATTGATAAAATATAAATTATTTGTGTCAACTCCACCATAGCGTTGCTAAAATATAAACAATTTGTGTCATCTCCACCATAGCGTTGCTAAAATACAAACAATTTGTGTCAACTCCACCATAGCGTTGATAAAATATAAACAATTTGTGTCAACTCCGCCATAGCGTTTCTAAAATATAAACACTTTCTGTCAACTCCACCAAACAGTTGCTAAAATATAAACACTTCGTGTCTGTCACGGGGAGCTCGGTCTACGGGAAGCAACTCGCCCGGGCCGGTTTTTGGGTGGCGGTTATCTCCCTTGAGCGAGTCATCCGTTTTAATTTCCTCCACGACAAAAGTTCGTTGTCGTGACTGTGAATTTCCGGTTTGTGGTTAGTGAACGATTATTTTAGATTATTTCAGTTGCTGAATTATGTTGGTGTTTGTATGGTTAGGTATAAATTGTTTAGTTACTACTGGTTAAGGTGGACTTTTGTGACGTAGGAAAATGATAGTTGGCATTTCTCATTATGAGATTTTGCATGGGGGGGGGGGGGGGGGGGGGGGGGGGGACAGCTTGTGTGTTTGAAGAAAAAACGAAAATGTTGGTTGGCATTTCCCATTATGTTATTTTGCATAAGGTGGCCAGGATGTGTGTTGGAAGGGTTATTTTATTTGGAAACAAAGGTAGGTTGTTATTCCCCTATTCTTGGGAGATGGTTTAGTCTTTTGGAATGCCTACTTGAGTCAGAGGGGTTTGGAGACACTCTCAAGCTGACAGAGCTGTTGTTTTAACGTTCAAGTGGATGTTGGTCCATGTTGGATTTAGTCGTGGTGTGGAATCTAGTGTTCGGAGCACTGTTGGTTGTTCAGTGCCAGGATTCCGAGACTAAGAGGGATACTTCTTCTGGAGGTGTTGTGTTTCACTGGAGAGACTGGTAAGGGGAAATATCCATTTTTCTTTGTTGCTAGTATGTGAATTTGTGGGCTGAGTGAGAAAATAATACAGGTGCTGAAGTATAATTTTCTCTGGTCTAATTGTTAAATTTGGCAAGTGTATATTGATGGAAGAGGGGTTTGGAGTATAGAAAAAATAATAATTTTGTGTAAATTATTTTGAGGCATTTAGCAAATTTATTTTTTGTTTTTGTGGGACAGAATGTTCCCTTTGGTTCCCTTTTGTATTTGGTTTCTGTCTGAGCCACCGAATTGAAGGGGGTGGGGGGGGGGGGGGAGAGAATTCTGTGACAAGAGGGGTAAACCAGGATACACTTGTCCAGATCCAGCGAGACTTAGAGAGACTAATCCAGTGAGTCCTGGGGGGAGGACTATGTCTGGTGGACTGGAAGCCTGTAGCCATGACTTCCGGCCTTCGATTTTCAGCTGGCAGCTGACCAGACGTCGGTTCGTCGTCGGCAGCTGGCTACCTGGGTGTCTGAGGGGCTGGACTGAGGCAGCTCTGGACGTGGCATTCTACTTGTGGGACATTGACGCCAGCAGATGGGTACAACTGTTTAAACTTTTTCCCCCAGCTGAATATTCCAGTGGCTATGATGAGTGAGCCTGAAACAGAGGCTCTGAACTAGGTCGTCAGTCGGACTTGAAAATAGAGAAAAAGGCATTAGGGTGATTTATCGTTAAGATTCAGAGTTGGGGTGTGCGTGAAGGTAGTTGTAATTTTCAAAAGAAATTTTGAGAAAAGAAAAGGCCATTTGAACACAATAAAAAGATTGTTGAATCGTTAATCGGGCTGGTTTGTTTTGTTCCTTTTTGTTTAATTTGTTGTACTATTTGTTGGGAGATGGGCTGTGGTATTGGTTTATGTGGAGAAGAGTTGGATATTAGTACAACTGCCAGCTTGAGGCAAGCAAACTTAATTGAAGTTAGTGTTACGCCAGCTAGTACCCCTAGATAATCTGAGCTAGACTGACAGTGTGACAGTGTCAACTCCACCATAGCGTTGCTAAAATATACACAAAGAAAAAAGTTAAGCACCCCCCAATGTCTTTTAGTTTGGAGAAACTGAAATTCTTTTTCGTACTAAACTGTTTAATGTGGAACATTTTTTTCTTTTGTTTTTATTAAATAAAGATATTGACAACATGAAAACACAACAAATGATATACAAAATCATAAACAGAATGTGGTATTGCTGAAGAAAGATCAATGACATTTTCACATGAAAAAATACCCATGAAAAGTATGGTCATTACAAAATCATAGTGCTTAATCAAAGTGGCAATTTCATTTGAAAACGTTGCCATGAATCTCCATAAACCAAAGAAAAATGAAAATGTTCAGAAGCGCGTGAATCCGCCCTGAGCCTGGATGACCGCCTCAACTCTGCGTCGCATCCCTCCAGTCAGTCGCCGGATCTGTTGCATCGTCAGCTGCTGCCACTCCTGATGCAGTGCAGCTTCCAGTTGATGCAGATTTTGTGGAGGAGGGTCCAAGGTCTGCAAACGACGGCCAATCATGTCCCAGATGTGCTCCAGTGAATTGAGGTCTGGGCTCATGGCAGGCCATGGCAGGGTCTGCACTGCTTCTTGCTGGAGAAAGCCTGTTACTGCTTGAGCACGATGAGGCCTGGCGTTGTCATCCATGTACACTGGTCTGGTGGCAAGTGGGTGGTTGTCAAAATGGGGCACAACGACCGGCTCAAGGACATCTCCGATGTATCGTCCGCCTGTGAGGGTTCCTCGAATGGTAATCAAATCCAGCTTGCAGTCGTGTGAGAGGCACCCCCAGACCATTATGGAACCGCCACCGTGAGGAACAGTTGCCTGTATGTTCCTGGGCGCATAGGCTGTATTTGGGCGTCTCCAAACCCTTGATCTTCCATCAGTGACGTGCAGCAGGAATCGGCTTTCGTCCGACCAGTGTATCTTTCTCCAGTTCCTCAGGTTCCACCCCCGCCGAGCGAGACACCAGTCCAAACGCCGTCTTTTGTGGTGGTCAGTCAACAGAGGGCGCTTGATAACCCTCCTCGCCTTATATCCGTGGGCTTTTAAGCGGTTCTGCACTGTTCTTGTGGAAAGTCGTCTGTTAGGGATCCACTGTCGTTTCAAGCTGGTGCTTGTGGCGAATGGTTCATGGCGTATCATGCGAAGTAGAGCCCTGTCTTCGCGCTGTGACGTTGCATGCGGTCGGCCAGATCGTGGGCGGTCCTGCACATGGTTGGTTTGCTGGTGTTTCCTCACCAGCCGGCTGATGACAGTGTAGTGGAAGCCCAATTGACGCCCGAAAAAAACCGTAATGCACGTGCATGCCACACCATGACTATGCTTCACATACACGCCTGACTGGTTTTATCCTTTCAATGACACACCATTCTTGACAAAATTGAAAATTTTGGGGTCATACATTGTTGCCGTCAATTCTGACAGTTGAAAGTATAAGGGGGTGCTTAACTTTTTTCTTTGTGTATATAAACAATTTGTGTCAACTTCACCATAGTGTTGCTAGAATGTAAACAATTTGTGTCAACTTCATCTTGTTACAAAGATGTAAACAATTTGTGTCAACTCCACCATAGCTTTGCTAAAATACAAGCAATTTGTGTCAACTCCAACCAGAATTCGGCCATCCTCAGAAGTGTACTTAACTGAAAACAGTCTGCAGAATAATCGTTCACACACACACACACACACACACACACATTTTTAAAAAAGGGGTGGGTGGGTGGGTGTCAGATCTGAGCCTTCCTGTCCTACTGTCGTCGTTACCATGGTCACGCTGTCACGAGCTATGCGCAATCTGTCGCGCTCTGTCAGCAGCAGTCTGTCGGTATTAGTGACAGTTTTGGGGGAGTTGTACTGCGATCTGGGGTTAGGTTGCTAGAAGTTGTTATTTTCAAGCCGGTAGAGAGTGTGGGGGATTAGATAAACTAGTTCGTGTTTGGGCCTACTCAACGCCTTTAGTCTATTTTTAGGCCAGGGGAACCGGGTCAGCCGGTTTTTCTGACACTGGCCGTGTTTGTGCATGCCGCAGTGGTGTGTGGGCTTGTGCAGGGTCTGTGTGATTGTGAGTGAGGGTTGCGTGTGCGTGGTGTTTGTGTCTGGTGCGTGGGTGTGTGTGTGGGGGTTCCGACGACAAGGGGGGTCACTCAGGTTCTCTCACCAGGTGGCAGGATTGGAGCACGTCTGAGTACGAATCAGCGTCGTCTTTGAGTTCTCTTTTGATTTGGCTGGCGAGACTGCAGGAGGTGTGGTTCTGAGCCAGATAGTTTTTCTTACGGGTGATTTGTTCACCGAGAATGGTAGACTAGTGTCTTGTGGCGTAATGCCTAGCTAGTCTGAGTAGTCCGTGTGTCCACGTTCTGCTGTGTTAGGCGGGAAGAGGAGCCTGCAATACCAGTGGCTGTACTGTTTAGCGTCAGAATGGAAGCGGGTCGTGTGTAGCTGTTACGTGAACTTCACTGGGGCCTCAGCTGCGTGAGCGGCTGACAATACCTTGTTGCGGTGCGTCTTCGTCCTGTTCGCTGCAAAGTGTTGCTGTTGGCAGCGTGTGGCGTAGCTTCTGGCTTGTTGCTGTTTTGAGTGGTAGGTGTGGTTTCATTTTCCGTTCATCCGGTGTGTGTAGTATGGATGTTTCGTGCGTGTGGTATGAATGGTTCGTATGTGTGGTATGGATGTGTCGTCCAAGTGTTCGTTTGGATGTGGGGCTGTTCTCGTGGGTGTTGTGTGATTTGGGTTAGGATTATGAAGTGTTCGCATCTAGTTCAGGACAGGCTGTTGAATCTATTATGCAGGAATGTGTAGGGCATTAAGGTTTTGAACCATGAATGATGATTATCATATGTTTGCGCTGTGATGGCTGCATTATCGTTGACATCGTGTGTCGGACGGATTGTTGTTGACACTGTGAATGGGCAGTAGGTGATGTTGCTAGACTGTCTGAGAGTGTGTCGATGTTGGGCGTCTGCAGGTGTTAATTTAACAATCCCTTGCTGAAGTTACTGCCACTGGTGGGGGTTTGACAGGAAGGGTGTCGGAAGGAAATCTTCCTCTAGTGGGGTTATAGCAGGCGTAGACTAGGGGTGTGTATAGGGCTGTCTACAGTGGTACTGGCGGTAAGCTGGATGTTTGGGGCTCTTCCTGAGTGCCTTGTGCTGTTGTAGTCACCGCGGGGTTTGGTTAGGCTCGCAGTGTTCGTGATTCGGACAGGTTAGTTAATGTTGTGATTGTTGTGTAAAAAATATGAACTTGGGATCTATGCAGATGCTGTGTTGTCTGCATTCAAAATCGGTTTGGACATGTAGTTATCTTCCGTTTCAGGCGTCGATCACTGATGGAGTGTGAACTTCAGCGGAAATTTTGATAATGCTTGGTAAAACTTTATGCATTGATGCTTGTTGATTCTGGTCACGCGCTCAAGAGCATTGAGAGATTTATTATGTAATGGGGATGAGGTTTGCAACCTGTTGCTGGTAGTTTCTACTATTTTCTATAGGTTTGGATTGAGTATATTTTGTTGTGTTGATGGTATGGGATGTATCTAGGTTCCACTGCTCAGGTGGGGTTATTGCTCATTGTGGGTGCTGATCTTGGTACGCGTGAACCCATAGTGTGAATGGTGATTGCGTGGATTGAGCCCCGTTTGCTATGAGCGATCTATGTTTGTGTGGGGTGGACTCATGCACTGATCTGACAATTGACTAAGTGTTTAGTGAAGTTGTAGTGAATATTGGATCTAGACTCTAAGGATTTGTGCTTTTTCTCTGATTGACCTGTAAAGATCCCCCTGTTTTACGGACAGTATCCTACGTTGGGCTGCTTGACATCTCGGCGGAGACTCCTGTCGACTCCATCGAGCAACCTGCTGTGTCACCTGTCGTCCCATGGTCAGACAGATTACCGGGGTCATCCGTCAAGGGTAGACTCTTCCTGCATCCTTTCCGACCCTGTCCCCGCCCCCGTTCTGATGCCCTTGACCCTATCAAGGATTACCCCTGTGTGTCCTCAATCCCCTCCAGACCGAGGGTCCAACTGACCCATTAACCCTCCTTGTCCCTGTCCTCCGCCCTACGTCACTGCAGCTTGGGCGTGAGGAGGGAGCATCTGCTGGCCACAGTGGGTGGCTGGGTGGGCGACTACTCGCCTGCATCTTGTGGCAACCGGGCAGCACTGGGAGAGCACGTGACTTGACCCTTGGGGACTTCATCGAGGGAAAACTATGGGGAGGGCACCGGTGTTGCGGGGAGGGGCGTCGAGGACGCTGTGCACATGTGGGGTGTGACCAGTGGTCTGGTTGGCACAGAGCATCTCTCAGCTGATCATGGGGGTCAAGCGTCTGGTGTGTCTGTTCGGATGGACGTGCGTGTGCAAGTGCATCGTGCACACTGAACGATAGAGAACAACAGCACGAGTGGGACATACTTGTGATAATGTTTGGGGATCATGGACTGTGGTACGCGAGTCGTGGGAAAAACCTGTGTGCTGTTTAATGTGGTTCTCATGAACAATAATTAGTAGTTTGGTCAGAGTGGTTGTTGGCCTGGGGTATTTTCTATGTTGTTGGAGTCCGTTGAAGTCTCTTTCGGGGGTTAACTTTGGCACTGTGTTGTATGCATTATATTGATGATATGTGTCATGTGCCCTATGACCCATGTGGTGTCTCTAGGTACTGCCGGCTGCAGGGGACGGAGCTGGTGGCGGAGGTGTGAATGCAGTGAGATTGAGCGTATACGAGTGAGGGTGTTAGTTGTGGCGTGCATTATTGGTGTGGAAGGGATTGATCGGAATTGAAAGGGTGTCGTTATTGTTATTGTAGGTGGAAATGTTCATATATTCGCGGTCAATAAATGTTGTGTGAATGTTGATCTGTGTTCAGCAGTCCTAGATCTGTTTGGGAAGCAACTAGATAGGCTGTAAACTCTGTCTGTCAATCTATAGCATTAGTTCAGGTATTAGCGAACCTGACAGTGGGGGATTGTTACATCTTACAAAACAAAGAAAGGAAACGGCTAAACTTGCCTTGAACTCAGAGAGAGAGAGAGAGAGAGAGCATTTTCATATGTTCTGTTGATGTAAAAGCTAACAAAAATAAACGAGCGATCATGTATCTTCTTGCGCCGAATCAGATGAAGGTAAGTTATTGGTCGTTCATTTTTGTTGTCCAGAGTGTTGTGTATCTTGCCTGAAGAAGACCTAAGAGTTTGTTGACGTTTTTAGGCGGAGCTTTATAATAATTTTTTTCAAACACTGACAGGAGTAGGACAGATATGCAGAAGCAAGTGGGGAGCGTGGGGAAAGGGTATCCTGGAGGGGGGTTACGGGAGGGGGTGCTTGGAGGGAGGAGGGCAGAGGCTGAGGGGGGGGAGGGAGGGATGAGGAGGGCATCTGGTTGTAAAGATTGTGTGTGTGTGACTGTGTTCAGAATTTTTCAAACCTCTCCCACAACTGACAAGCCTACACCATTGCTCAAGATATCTCAGAACTGCTCTCGGGGAAACAATTCCCAGTGACAACAAAAAGACATCTTAAATAGGGCTGCACGACAGGCTCACATTTCATCATGATATACAGGGGCAGACTGAGTACTTCTTCCCAAACTGAGGTATGACTGCAGTAAGCTAACACTATGCAGAATACAAGTGATGGGGGAGAGGGTGGCCTGACAAAGCACGCACTTTGTACATGCCAGAGGTCAGGGGAGGGAGGGGGGTTGGGATGGAGAGGAAAACTGTGCCTTCAACCCTACGGAAAACGTGCACTGAAGCCTATCCTGGCAGCTAATAATTTATCAGCTATGATATTGGTTTGTATCAGCGCATTTTGAACTCGTTATTCTACACATTGACTTTTGAGGTCTTTGGAGACACTGCAAAATTTGTTCCCAGTGAACAAGGTCACGAAGGAATTGAAAATCTTTATTGGTATCTGACAATTCGATCCAACAATATAAGAAAAGAGAAATGTGGATCAAACAGGCGGGAAATTTTTTTTTTTTCCCCGCGAACGCACGGATCTGAATTTATCTCGGAATCCTTCAGCGGTAGATCAAAACCTTCGAAAATGTTCTGACTTTAAGTCCTCCCAGGCGAGCAATATTTCAGAGGCTAAAAATGTAAAAGTGTAAGGGCATTTCCTTTGAAAAGGAACACAATGTACAAGCAGTATCACGGCTTGTTGAATTTTAAATTGCTCTGTGCATTAGAGCTAGTGGAGTGCTTGTGTCACTGCTTTTACTTCCATTGTTAGACTTGAGGTCGTTAAACTGTATGCACCATTGTCTTCCTGGACAGTTTGGCCATTTTGCTTCTCTGTGTATCCTCACACTGACTTACCTTTGATCACGGAAGCGTCAACGTATATAACAATTTCATCTTTTGTGCCAAGGTTCTCTACCTGCATCTGAATTTCTGCGTTGGATTTGCCTTCTGGCCATTTTCGACAGTGTCTTCCAAGTTCTAGAGCGATGGGAAATTGGTAGAGTGTTTGAGATGGTCTGGATAGTTTTCCAATTCCTTTGTTCCTTTGAATTCGGATAAATGGCACGCAAGCTGTATATTGTCTTCTGCCTATCCCATCCATGATTTTCCACGTCTTAGGCTATTGCCTTTTGTTTCCTTGACCGCTGTCTGTAATAGGTTTTGGGGATTTTCAAGTGCTCCGAAATATACACAATTTCTAGAGAATTTAAATGTACTGTACCAGGAGAATCTTTCACTTTGCTGCATGTGGTCTTCCCAGTATTGCCCCTGCAATCAATCAACCTTTTGTTTGTGCCATTGTCCTTTCTAAAAGACGATATCGTAAATCTTTTCTTGTTGGTTCTCCCTTCTCAAGACGCTTCAAAGAATCCAAAACAACGCTGGTCGGCTGCTCAGATCGTCCTGTGTGACCTTTCACCTCCACCTTTGCACTCTTTGCACTGGCTGCCCAGTTCAGACAGGATCGACTATAAACCTCCCACCACCTCCTTACGGTCTCTGATTCTGGAAATGGCCATTTGTAGTGAATTGCGTCAGCCTGTGTCTGTCCACACTGCCGCCATCTCTGCTCTTCCTCTGATCCACATAGGAAATCAAATCAAGATGGTCAATATACGTCAAAAAGTCAGTACTGTACCACTTTGAAGCAATTCGACTTGCATTACAGTGCCAAAAAGTGTCATCTGAGCAAGAATATCCGTTAATCCTGTTACTTCCCCCATTACAATCATCGTTACCTCTCTCATCACCCCCACTACAATTATCCTTACTCCCTTCATTTCTCCAGTCACAATTATCATTACCCGCCCCTTCCCCCTCAATTTCCCCATCAGTCATTATTACCGTGTGTGTGCGTGCATGCGTGCGTGCGTGTATGTATGTATTTTGTGTGTGTGTGTGTGTGCGTGCTTGTGTGTACGTGTGTGTGCATGTGTGTGTATGCGTACGTACGTGCGTGCTCGGGTATATGAGAATCAAAGACACAGTGTGGTACCAGCCAAGTCTAAGACACAGTGTGGCACCAGCCAAGTCAAAGACACAGTGTGGCACCAGCCAAGTCAAAGACACAGTGTGGCACCAGCCGAGTCAAAGACACAGTGTGGCACCAGCCGAGTCAAAGACACAGTGTAGCACCAGCCGAGTCAAAGACACAGTGTGGCACCAGCCGAGTCAAAGACAGTGTGGCACCAGCCGAGTCAAAGACACAGTGTGGCACAAGCCGAGTCAAAGACACAGTGTGGCACCAGCCGAGTCAAAGACACAGTGTGGCACCAGCCGAGTCAAAGACACAGTGTGGCACCAGCCACGTCAAAGACACAGTGTGGCACCAGCCGAGTCAAAGGTACAGTGTGGCACCAGCCGAGTCAAAGACACAGTGGGACACCAGCCGAGTCAAAGACACAGTGTGGCACCAGCCATGTCAAAGACACAGTGTGGCACCAGCTGAGTCAAAGACACAGTGTGGCACCAGCTGAGTCAAAGACACAGTGTGGTACCAGCCAAGTCAAAGACACAGTGTGGCACCAGCCAAGTCAAAGACACAGTGTGGCACCAGCCGAGTCAAGACATAGTGTGGCACCAGCTGAGTCAAAGACACAGTGTGGTACCAGCCAAGTCAAAGACACAGTGTGGCGCCAGCCAAGTCAAAGACACAGTGTGGCACCAGCCGAGTCAAAGCCACAGTGTGGCACCAGTCAAAGACACAGTGTGGCACCAGCCAAGTCAAAGACACAGTGTTGCACCAGCCAAGTCACAGACAAAGCGTGGCACCCACTGAGTCAAAGACACAGTGTGGCACCAGCCGAGTCAAAGGCACAGTGTGGCACCAGCCGAGTCAAAGACACAGTGTGGCACCAGCTGAGTCAAAGACACAGTGGGACACCAGCCGAGTCAAAGACACAGTGTGGCACCAGCCGAGTCAAAGACACAGTGTGGCACCAGCCATGTCAAAGACACAGTGTGGCACAAGCCGAGTCAAGACACAGTGTGGTACCAGCTGAGTCAAAGACACAGTGTGGTACCAGCCAAGTCTAAGACACAGTGTGGCACCAGCCAAGTCAAAGACACAGTGTGGCACCAGCTGAGTCAAAGACACAGTGTGGCACCAGCCAAGTCAAAGACTCAGTGTGGCACCAGCCGAGTCAAAGACACAGTGTGGCACCAGCTGAGTCAAAGACACAGTGTGGCATCAGCTGAGTCAAAGACACAGTGTGGCACCAGCCAAGTCAAAGACACAGTGTGGCACCAGCCATGCAAAGACACAGTGGGACACCAGCCGAGTCAAAGACACAGTGTGGCACCAGCCGAGTCAAAGACACAGTGTGGCACCAGCTGAGTCAAAGACACAGTGTGGTACCAGCCGAGTCAAAGACACAGTGTGGTACCAGCCGAGTCAAAGACACAGTGTGGCACCAGCCAAGTGTAAGACGCAGTGTGGCACCAGCCGAGTCAAAGACACAGTGTGGCACCAGCTGAGTCAAAGACAGAACGCACCTCTGGATGACAGGGGTTGTTGACGCGGTAGAACTCGCCACATTGGAAGGCCAAGGTGGAGCTGCTGCTTCCATAGTACATCTGCCGGAACGACCGGTCCCCGCCAGGACGTTGGTGTTGCCAGTAGCTGTCATGCCCACGCCCAGCACGTTGGTGTTGCCAGTAGCCGTCATGCCCACGCCCAGCACGTTGGTGTTGCCAGTAGCCGTCATGCCCACGCCCAGCACGTTGGTGTTGCCAGTAGCTGTCATGCCCACGCCCAGCACGTTGGTGTTGCCAGTAGCCGTCATGCCCACGCCCAGCCCATTGCTGTGCATGCTGAAGTCACAGGGTACGGACCACATTAAGCATTAAGCGCCGCCTGGTGCCTTCCGCCTCCCAGGACACGGTGCTAGACACGCCTGTAGCGGTGCCGGAGGGTTTCCGCACAGACTGCACAAGGACAGAAACGGGACAGGTAGAGGGAGGGCCATGCCCAAGAGGTTCAGAAGATGGTCGTCGATAGATGACAGCACACTGTGCGAATTCAGGCATGAACTTGTACACAAACCAACCAACCAACCTTGCTGTTCTACTACCCTCCAACCCCTCTCCTTTCTCCCCTTCTGTGTTTAGTCACTATTGATACTACAACTATTACCGTCATATTATCACCAAAATGTTTTTACCATGACAGTGGATAAGCGCGGTTGACATTTTGGACTGTTGACGCGAAACAGTATGTGAATCCCTGATCTTTTCTTGTCGTTGATTGGATGCTGAGGCGCGTGATTAGTGAGAGAAGCTCACTGTTTTGTAGGACGGGTGAGTTCCCGATATGTAGGACAGACCTGGAGCAGCCAGACAGGAGGGCAGGGCGCTTGGCTTGGGCTGAGGTGGTAGTTTATTTTCAACCTTGGGGTTGAGAAAGGAAAACCTAGTTTTCCGTGCGGGCAGAGAGCGGTTTTGATGCAGAGCAGACAGTTGTCTGCTAGGGATTCCGTTTCTTAGAATATTGATTCCCTACGGTTAAGTTGCCGGTTGGGGAATAATAAATACATAAAGAGAAAAGAAAAGACTATTGATGTGATTAATTTTAAAAAATGGGGGGAAAAAAACAAACAAAAAAAACATCGCCTAATGAGAAGCATTTTGTGAAAACGCATGACTGGTTTAAAAAAAATCTTAAATGAATGTTAGCGAACCGCCCGAAAAACGTGGACAAACAAATCACAAGACAAAACACGACGCATTTCGACCTCTTAGGTCTTCTTCAGGCAAGACACAAAACAATTATTACAACGAAAATGAGCGAGCAATCACTTATCTTCAATCTCTTCAGCGCAAGATAGACGTTGAACGCCTATCTGGCGCTTAAGAGATTGAAGATAAGTGAGTGCTCGTTCATTTTCGTTGTAATGATTGTTTTGTATCTTGCCTGAAGAAGACCTAAGAGGTCGAAACGCGTCGTGTTTCGTCTTGTAATTTGTTTGTCCACGTTTTTTTTGGCAGTTCGTTAACATTCTTTTAAGATTTTTTTTATTTCCGCCTGCAGTCGTCTCACTTTGCGACTAGACCTGGTTTTAAAAATAAAATAGTACAAATCGTGTTTTGATATTAATATTTTTGTAAAGACTTCATTTCGTATCCCCGGCTGTACAGGTAGGAATATGTTGGAAGCAGAATGCTACAAATTCGCGAGTATTATGTCTTGTGTATGATGCCTTAAAAAAATTATTTCAAACTTTGCATGTTCAAAAGCTAACGTTAGGACTTGGGGTTTCTTTCCAGAAAACCTCAGCGTCCAACTGTAGACGACAACTATCCTGTTGGGGGATTTTTTTTTTACAAAAGAGTGCAGCTGCCAAGTATTTCAAAAGAACGAGGAGAGATGTATTATTTGTGTTTATTAACAAGACAGAAAACGAGCTGCCTCTATGGTGTCATGCAGAGCATGAAGTGAATGAAAAAATAAGGAGAAAGTGTACAAAGAAAAAAGCAATTGTGTGCGTGTGTGTGTGTGTGTGTGTGTGTGTGTGTGTGTGTGTGTGTGTGTGTGTGTTGACAGTTTTGGTAAAGTGACAGGGTTTTTTTGTTTGTTTGTTTGTTTGTTTTTTTTGTCAAAAAAAGTGGATTCTTGTCTCCCAAGTCTCTGCTTTGCATGAATGGAGTAGATGCGTATATGGAGTAAACATGCCGTGTGTGTGATTGAGTGTTGTAAATGCGGTGTGTGACAGCTATCGTCATCATCACTATCATCACTATTATGGCTATCGTTATCATTATTATTATTGTTATTGTCATCATTATTACTTTAACTCCCAAGGTCCCATTCCCAACTGCGCCGTTTTCTTTCAGCACTCATTTTGGACCGGATATGAGAACATAAATGGTTCCTCGTTCTTCGTTTTCATTGTCCTAAATGTTGTTTCTTTTCGTCTGAAGAAGCCCCAAGAGATCGAAATGCATCATGTTCTGTCCTGTAATCTGTATGTCTGGATTGTCGTGTGGAACTTAAAGCCTTTCTTTTTTCGTCACCAAGTCAAAGTTCCTCACATCATCTGCAAATGTCCTTGACTTGTTTCAAAACACCTGCTGGAATGATCCACACAAGGTGTTTGCTGACCGCAAAAGGTCAGACTGTGAGTAGCCTACTGAATGCAGACCCTACGCCAGTCTGAAACAGCAAACGTTTCTGACCCTGAAAGCAAAAGATGACTGCTTCAACAGTTCACTTCTGCAGGAGAAGCAAAGGAGCAAACAACTTCCTAGAGTCCATTTCTCGATTATCGGTTCCTGGTAGTAAGGGGAAGAAACAAGAAGAAGAACAACAACAACAACATCAAGAGCAGGAAGAAGAAGAAGGAGAAAAGAGCCACAGGTGGACCTGTATCCTGTTCACATTTTGACAAACGGTTGATGCATTCAGCAGATAAATCAATACTCCAGCATAGCCTGTACAGACGGACAGCAAGACACCTGTGGAAATTAGAGACGCCGTCATGCTCTGATTGTAGAAGAGAGGGAATAAGAAACAATTATGTATTAGAATGTGGCAGCCACATTTCCTTCGCTTAGGAAAAAAAACTGCAGACACACACACACACGCACACGCACACACACACTTCAATCTAAGACATAAGAGCAAGCTTTGTTTATTTTATAATTGAATATTTCTTGCAGTCATTGCAACACCAAGCTGCTCTGTAAGTTGCTGGAATGGTGCTCGGTTATTTATCCTTGGAATTTATTAGTTTATTGTAATTTAGTCCCTTGCGGATTCATTCCAAGAACTGGCCCTCAGCACTTGTGTCTTAAGAGGTAATCTTTTTATATTTTCTACTTTTCACAAGAAAATGTAGCTGGTTTTGCTCTTTCATGATTTTCTTTTGCTTCTTAGGTGGCACCTTTGGTTGTTTTTTTTGAAAACTCAACAAACATACTACGATATTGCACACCAGCCTTTTTTCTGGGATAGCATTCTTCTTAGACCCGAAAAGGCAGAGGAGTTATGTTACCACTTTCCGCGGTCACTGAGGAGAAACAATCAGGTTTCACAATACCGGTATCTGACCAGAAGTTATATGTTAGCGAGTTTCCTCCCCATTGGAGATTGTCTCTCTCTTGGAGACTATAAGCTTGCTGAAGGCTCATTTTGAGAAGCATTTATTATTCCCCATTCACCCACTCAAGCGCATACTGTTAGGCAGAATTATCTACCACTGCAGATATGAATGCTTATCTCCCCCTATTTCTTCAATCTAAGTCATAAGAGCAAGCTTTGTTTATAATTGAATATATATATATTGTACGTGTTGGTTTGGGTTTTTTTTTTTTTAAAGCAAGGGAAATGTGGCTTAAAAAAAGAAAACGTGTATAAGAATTGTGTGTGTGAACATACATATTGCTGTCATGAACTTCCTATTCCCCACTGCCATCTGTGTACCACTGGCTCCTCTTTTCCTATATGTATGCTCAACACTCGCACAAACACACGCAGGCACGCACGCGCGCGCACACACACACATTCAAGCATAAACGCACACACAACATGCATATCCATACATGCATAGCACAGCACAGTCTGCAATTACTGGCCACAATTAGGATTTTGCACCAAATCACTACTTGATTCATGCAAACGTTTTGAGGCCCAGCATAAAATTGAGCCAGCATTTCATGTTAAACTGATAATTGATCAAAAGAACAGACACCCACTACTCATTTCACGTATTTGTGGGGATTTCACCGATGACATCATTCAGTCTTCGAATAATGTAACCGACATGACTTGGTTGACATCACATTTCAGGCCTTTGCACTCACCCATGACCCTGTTTCTCCTACGGCTGGCATCCTCCAAATAGTTCCATTCTCTTGAGTTTAATCTGTCTGCTTGGAACCACCTGCCTTGTCCCTTGATTGACGTATGACAGAATAGAGGAGAATCAATTCCCAGATACAATGAAGATTCTCAAACAATCTGATTGTGGAGGTCTATAAATACTCGATTCCTTATGCAAGGTCTTGGCGCATTAATTTTGGTGTGCAACCTGTACATTAGCCCCAAAGAAATGATGGCCTTTTCACAAAGTCCAATCATTTTGAGGCACACAGAAACGGTTCACATGGCATCCAGACAATTACACAGTGCTCACAAGACCTTTGTACACACCCACTGTTAGCTCCATGACAGGGTGCAACAGCCGCTTTCACTCTCTGGCAGCATCAAAATCAAGGTGACTGTTGAAGCACTTAATGCGCAGTCCTGGCCATCATTTTTAGAATATGCTATGGCCATGGTGGCTGGAACTTGGAAATAGTTTATGTAGTATGGCGTGCGGCCTGTTCTTTTTTATGATTTTGATTTTAACAATGCCTTTCAAAAATGTCAATTTGGGGAAGGTTTGGTCAATGTTGACAACTAAAATCTCCCACTATTACCCTTGAACATAGAGAAAAAGGCAAGAAGCAGGAAAACAGAGTTTGAACACTTTGTACCACATTTCATGCTAACATTTATTTCAGAGGGAGTTGTGGCCTTTTCATGTTCCTCTGAGTGAATCCACTGAAATGAAAGTTAATTGTTTCCCTTTGACCACACACATGAGCTGTGTGGCAACATAGTCTCTTAGTGTCATGTACGTTTCAAGAGTAGAGCTATACAACTCATCAAGTGAACACTCCCATTTATGCTCTCTTGGTCTCTCATGAAGCGGGATGCCCTTGTTTCAACTGCAGTTAGTAGTTGACAGTGTGGTGCACTGTCATGCTGGAGACTGCAGTACTTGTGCAGACCAGTCAGCCACCGCAGTGTCACAGTGGTGGGGCTGCGACGGTTCAGCCTGCTCCCCCGGGACACAGCCACACGCGCACCCGCAGGAAGGGTAAAAAATTAACGATAAATCAATTTATTAACGAATGGAAATGTGTATGTGTGTATAATGTGTATGACAATGTCCTTCCGCATATAGTCCCTTTCTCTAGGGAAATTCCAAAGTACAAAGCAGACACTTATCTTTACACTTTCTCCAGTGGTGGAAGAGTCTCAGTGATGCCAGGGGCTTATTTGTCACACATCAGGGCTGCTGTCGTTCACAAGTCCTCAAGCGCGCATAATTTTCATTAGCACGTTGCACAGGGATGTGATGAACAGGATCGACTTTGCACGATGAGAGGTGATGTGATGAGGGGTGTGAAGAAGCTCCAATAAGCGAAGAATAATGATGAGACGAAGACACCTGAAACAGGAGCGACCTGTGCGAGACTTCCATGAGGTATAGATCTCGGATGCCCAAACGCGGTAAAAGTGTGTTCGTATATTATGAACATGACAACAGTGATACACAATACAAACACCGATGACTACATCCTAATGTGTATGCAAATGTATGCGCATGTCTAATTGGGCACAATGATAACAAAAATATGGATAATGGGATGACACACATAATGATTAATGTCATCCGCGCCCCTCCAGGGGGCGCGCGACCCCCCTGCAATTGAATCGCATTAAAACATGAAGATAACCACTGAAATAAGTAGCGCTATGCAATAATCCACGTCATACATTCATAATGTGATGTCGATATAATTACTAATAGCATCATGGATCCGCAGCTAAATCGTGCGACATACTTCGCACTAACTATACGCACCTCGATACAGCACTCCTCGAACTATAAACGATCTTCGACCTTCTTTATTTTCGATAATAGAAATACAGAAGCACAAATCAATCACTTACTGATAACTGTGCGCAGCGCCTGCTGGATCTAGGCCGTTGCGCACGTCCTGGACAACCTCAGGGTCACCAGACGGTCGCCCACCAGGTCCGCCCCTGCCAGCACGCCTACACCGGAACGTAGAGTTGACGTGCCGAGCCCCAGTCCTCTTCCCGATCACAAGTTGCAGGGGTGATGTCACACTCAAGGGATTAACGTGGTGAGGACTGGAGACTCGGCTGTGTAGCGCGATGCTGGCACTGGACTCCGACGACTGGCGGCCACCGAAGTGCAGGACAACGTAAACGTGAAATGATTGACAGTCGGGTTACAGATAATGAATGAAGGAAAGCGCTGGTGATGACTTTTTCCCGACGACCTCCTGAACGGTGTTGCAGGTTATGGTCCTTACCCCACTGGCCGAAACACAAGGACATTTTGATATTCCAGGGTTGACCGAATCCTTCCAAATCACACGATAGTGCAGCTGAATACCTAGGCCAAACGTTATAGGTTTGCCAGTCCACTACTATGTTTCCTGTAGCTGCTTTCGTGAGAATTTCAACACAGGCTTCCAGACTTGATCCTTCGTTAACCGCTGCCTTGCTCGATCTCCTTCTTGAACTCATGAAGTCTAGGCAACGCCACTACAAGATGGTGTCCGCATGATCTGATTCGCCCGGTAGGCTCCTAACGGACTGATGCTAATACAGTGAATATAAAAAATAATAGGTTTAATGCAGAAAAATGACCCGCTAATCCAGGCGGTAAAACAAAACAACACAAGGAAAAGAAATGCTCGCATCTTTTGGCTGTATCTAGGTAGTTGCGTAATAAAAATAGTCGCAGACTGATGACGTACTGCGATTTGTGACGGCATACGATGCGTCTCGACAGAGCGCGTTCCAAAGAAAATAAATCTACGGATCAAGGCCAAGTCGCCACATATTACAGCAGGCAGGCAGACTGAGGCAACTGGTTCCTGAAGTCTTTTCCACCACCCTGCAATCCTCCAAGACACACTTAGATACAACCAGTGACATTCTACTTGGTGTTCTCTGCCAATAAACATTGAAACTCCCAGAGGACTGTCTACCATACAAATGAGTGAAGCGGCTAATAAAGCACTGAGCAGCACGGTACCAAAACACACCAAGTTCTCAAGAACCTACTGAGGATGAATTGTCTCAGGCATCCCGTCTTTTAACAACTGCCCTGGCCAGGGTTCTGAAAAACGGCTTGAGCACCTTGGTCTGCAAATGAGCTCGGCCCAGAAGCATTTTGTTGAGCACAACAGACGCGTTGCAACTACTTCAGAAAATTCAGAAACAGCAACGATTGTAAAGTACGCGGACAGAGTTGAAATATGGCTGTAAGGCGCCAGAAACATGCAACTCAGCATCTGAGGAAGTCAAAGTACAAAAAACTTCATGTGGATTTTTTCCAGTCTTAGAGAACGACAGTGACCCCAGCACACTGCCCCCTAGAAGTGTTTGCCAGGAGCACAGCTACAGCCTGAAGTGACCATGAGGAGGTCAGTGTGTGTGTGTGTGTGTGTGTGTGTGTGTGTGTGTGTGTGTGTGTGTGTTTAAAGAGGAGAAGTGGGAGGCTAGTGGGAGGGAAGGTACAGTAAGGAAAAATAGTGGTATGATTTTAGGGAGATGTTAAGGGCGCGCACACGCACACACACATACTCACACATACACAGCCATACACACACACATGCAACATGCATCTGTGCACATTATTCTGGGACATGAAAATTACACCTTTGCTATGTTAATTTCAAATGCAGGAGACATTCAGGGCAAAAGTTGCATCTGCCTGGCGATGTCCCAAGCAGATCCCCTCCTATGGCACCTTTTTCTTGAACAGTTGAACAGTTTGTTCCATGTGGCTCAACACCGAGTCTGGCCTAACACACATGGGATCGTGGCACGGACCTGACTGAGGATATTTAGATGTGATGGAACAGTATCCATCCCCTCTGTCTATGCCTCTGTTGCACAGCCAACACACACCATTCTTTGCCAGAGTGCAGCCGGGTCAGGAATGCAACTAGTTGCTGATTCACTCCATCTTTGAAGTATACCAGTCACCTTTATTTTTTTTTAACTTCTCTAAGCCTTCAGTTTCTCTTTAAAAAAGCAAACAAGAATGGAAGAAAGAAAGAAAGAAAATGGACGAACAAGGAAAAAAGATAGAAAACTGAACTAATGGAGACAGACTGTGATGATATGCCGAACATTTTTTAATGGAAAATTTGTTTTTATACTTGGCTTCTCTGAACAGCGCACTGGTCTTCATTACATGAGGTTTTCCATTCAAAACCACTAGTCTTTGGCCAAAATTAATTCTTTTCAAAAACGTTTGAGAAAACTTGCAAACCATGTACGTGCACATGCCACAGCTCGGATTTTGCTTCAAATCACTCTATGGTCCATGTAAGCATTTTGAGGCCAAGCATGAATTTAAGCCAGCATTTGATGTCTGACTGATAATTGATCAAAAGAACAACGAACGACCGATCATTTCGCCTATTTGCGGAATTTCCATTGGCGACATCATTTACAAGCTTCAGATAATGTAACTGATATGGCTTGGCTGACGTCACATTTCAAGTCTTTGCACTTACCCATGACCATATCTTTGCGCCAGCTGGTTTCCTCCAGATAGTCCCATTCTCTTGATTTTCATCTGTCTGCTTGGAACCACGTGGCTTGTCCCTTGATGGCCATATACAAGAAAACGAGGAGAATCAACTTTCAGACTCAACTAAAGATTCTCAAAACATCCAATTGTGCCAGTATATCAGTACTCGACTCCTTAAGCAAGGCCTTGGCGCATTAATTGATGGTGTGCATCCACCTCACTTTGAAACCTTAAACAGCTACAATGTACGCAAGAAAAGAGAGATTACTCCACCATGGTTAATGCTTGTACCGAAAACCAGCCAAAGATACCACCTGATGATTGCACCCCCGACACACAAGCTCAAGAACCAACATCATTCTTCCACCCCCTTCCCTCCCACACCTTCGGAGGTCGGTCTTTCTCTCCCTAGCTAAACGGTAAAGACCCGAAAAAGCTCTTCCATTGTGTACACATATTGAATAAACGAAACAACCAATAGAAGCTGGGGAAAACAACACACAGTAAATCTTCTGTGTGTGACATCTTTTCCTTCATGGAAAATATGACATTATACACCATCCAGGCCAGAAGATTGACTCTCTTTCACTCCTTTGAACATATCATATACTTCAGATTCAGAAATCTCGTGTTCAGTTTCAAAGATCTTACATTTTTGGCATCTTTCAAAATGATGAATGTAACATATGTGTGTAACTCCTTGATCAAAGTCTAAATCATCAACGTTTCGTTTTGATGACAATAAGGATTTGAAATTGTAAAGCAGTTTACGAGGTAATATTGAAGTGAACATACTTTTTGCCGAAAAGAGTTTGACTGCTTCATTACACGCTTCATTTAGGTAGGCCTAATTTAGAATGCTCTGTTTCAGTTGTTCTCGTGCTGAATAGCAAATAGACTTTTTTTTTTTTTTAAGATAAAAATATTCCAGCACGTCTTCATATCTCTTTCTAAATCAGATCTTTCCCAGATACTTTCTGAAATGAAGCAAGCAGGAAGAACAGAATATTTGACTTTTTTTTCGCCCTGGTGATGTGTGTTTCTCTACAACAGCTACAAATGTGTCATATGAGGCATGTGATGCTTCGGTGGGATCTGAAAAATTAAGGTTTTTTGTTTTGGTTTTGGTTTTTTTTCAAATGTGTCACACTTAAATCATGGCAAAATATGTTTCTATGAAATGCTTTAAAGATCTGTAGTAAATGTGATGTGGTCTTTGGTTTGAGATTTTGGTTTGTATGGTCACATGCATGGGAGAGTGACCACTTATACTTTTCGAGCAAACGACATTTAAGCGAGCGACTAAGAACTTCTCGTTTGTGAGGATGTGATCAGGTAATGTAGACGAGGAGGGGTGACTCTGGCTGCAGTGCAGACAAGCTGCTGTAGGCCGAACAGCGCAGTAGTTATCGCCAAGCTGCTTGGGGTTTGAACTGTGATTTAAAGTAACGTAATAACAGAATGTTGCGATTGATTTCCCTGATTTCATTCGTCATGTGCACAAGTCATCAAGCCAGTCATACGATGAAGCAGGATTCCTGTAAATACGACCGATTAAGGGAGATGACTGTGTGCACTTTATCTCAGCACAGAAGCATTCAGCCTCTGTGGTCTTCTGATCAGTTTGTCTTTTAACAAACTGAAAAAAAATGTTATTGTCATCATACACAGCAATGCCAGTTTCACCATGCCAGTAGCATCACGGCGATTAGGAATTACAAGCATTTTGTCTGTTGGGAACAGTGTGTTAGTAGCAAGCATACACCAGGTGCTTTGTTTTATGTATATGATGAATATCTACATGGGTAGTGTGTGTTCCACTGATCTGATCGCGATGTTCGGCATTTTCATTTGAAACTGATATTTTACAAAGATCAAAGATAAGAATGAACGGTTTATGCTACTGTGTTCGTACCAATGTTGACAGCACAGCTTTATCAACGACCCAGTGTGTGTGTGTGTGTGTGTGTGTGTGTGTGTGTGTGTGTGTGTGTGTGTGTGTGCGTGCGTGTGTGCGTGTGTGTGTGTGTGAAATTACACAGAAAAAGAAGGAATGGCTAACCAGTACTGTGCCATTATTTTATAAACAGACATTTTTACTGGGAGCTCGTTGGATTTTCCGGGAACGCACCAATCGATGTGATTTATGCTGAATAAATACATAGAAAAAAATGCACAGTTTTAATCAGCATTCAGAAGCAAGCTGTCCGCTCACCAGAGGAATTTGAGTCCTGGACTGACATGAGCCCAGAGCCTGAAGGACCTACATGTGACCACATCCACATCTCAGTAGCAATTAGCGGGAGTCAGAGAACTGTTAAAAGGCCTAGACCCGAGCAAAGCCCCTGGACCAGACGGTCACCCCTCGCCTCCTGAAGGAAATTGGTGATGAAATTGCTCCAGCTCTAACGCTTCTCTTTCAGTCCTCCATAAATACAGGCATTGTACCAAAGGACTGGAAAAGGGCAAACGTCTCTCCTGTGTTCAAGAAGGGTGAACGATACAGGCCTGAAAACTATTGCCCCATCTCCATCACGAGTGTGCCGTGCAAAATCCTAGAGCACATTGTAGTAAGCACAATTATGGGATTTGCAGAGGTAAACAACATCCTGCGCGAGGAACAGCATGGCTTCCGGCGAGGCAGATCCTGTGAAAGTCAACTGCTAGGGCTTGTGGATGAGCTATCCTACAATATGGAAAAGGGGAAACAATCAGACGTCTTAGTGATGGATTTCTCAAAAGCCTTTGACAAAGTCTGCCACTCCCTTCTAATCCACAAGCTCCGACATTATGGGATCACTGGCCAGATCCATGAATGGAATAAGAACTTCCTGGCAAACCAACAGCAGGCGGTGGTTGTAGATGGAGCTTCTTCAAAGGCCGTCCCAGCAGAGTCAGGAGTCCCCCAGGGATCAGTCCTGGGCCCAGCCCTTTTTCTCCTCTACATAAACGACCTATCTGAACATCTCTCCTCAACAACACGGCTCTTTGCAGATGACACACTCTGCCACAGAACTGTAGCTTTCCCCCAAGACCAAAGGAAGCTACAACAGGACCTGGACCACATGGCAGCTTGGGAAACAAAATGGAAAATGTCTTTCCACCCAGACAAGTGTCAAGCCCTCCATGTCTCCAAGAAGAAAAACACACTGACTGGCACATGCCATCTCCATGGCCAAAATCTCAAAAGAGTTGAAGAGACAAAGTACCTAGGGGTCACCATTTCCCAAGATCTTAGCTGGGACACCCATATCTCCAACATAACTAAGAGGGCAAAGAAGACCTTAGGGTTCCTCAGGCGAAACCTGAGAGTGGGCTCCATCAACATCAAGGAAACTGCCTACAAAGCCCTAGTTCGCCCCACCCTAGAATATGCCTCACCTGTCTGGGTCCCCTATACTGGCAAAAACATCGGCAGCATGGAAAAAGTCCAACGCCATGCAGCTCGATGGGTTGTGAACAGCCCCCGTCACACCTCAAGTGTCGATTCCATGCTGACACATCTACAGTGGTCCACTCTAGCAGACAGAAGAAGAGCAGCAAGGCTGACCACTTTCTTCAAATATCATCGAGAAGAGGTCAGCATCAACACCCCATTCAGGCCCACACCAAACACCCCAACACGGTCTACAAGACAGTCTCACGGGGAGGCACATCTCCTCCCTGCTTGTAAAACAAACTACAGGTACACAAATAGTTGGTTGACTGCAGGACCTGGATCAATGAAACAACTTGCCTGGGGTATGGTAGCAGGTCCTTGAGGAAGAGGTGGATGAGGGCGCTTCGGTTTAAAACCTTCTTGGCTCAGAGGGACAAGTGGGAATGGGTGACAGTGGGCAGGGAGAAATGGGGAAGTGAGGAAGTGAGCACTGCCAAAAAGCTGAAAAGTGAATACTGCTAGAAGATGAAAAGTGTTCAGCAAGGATTGAGGGGGAAGGAAGGAGAGAGTTGGAAGGGATGAGGGGGGGGGGGTATAGAAGGAGAGGGCAGGGTGGGGAAGAAGAGAGAAATGGGTCAAGAGCAGAAGGACTGGTGGGGGGGGGGGGGGGATAAAGTAAATAAAAATAGTAATAATAATGTTAAGAGACAAAGGGCTGTTATGGAGGAAAGTCAGTGTTTGATATTGATTCCATTTGGGTGGATAGTGCCAAGTTTGTGAATAAGGAGGGACTCTTGTTCTTTACGTCTTATAGAGGAAGATGAATTTTGCCAGACTGCAGCAATCTGCATGTGGGAGAGGTTGTGGCCGGAAGAGCAGAAATGGTTTGCAATTGGTGTATTGTAACCGAGACGGACTGCTCGTAGGTGTTCTGTGAAACGGTCGTTAAGGGTTCTGTAGGTTTCTCCAACATACAAGAGGCCACAGAAGGAGCAAGAAAGAATGTAAACTACATTGCGGGACTGACAAGTGAAAGGGTTGCGTATGGAAATTTTGCCTGAGGGGCCACAGATGGTTGTAGAAGAGTTTAGGTGAGGACAGGTTTTGCATTTGGGTTGCTTGCATGGAGAATTGCCAGGTGGTGAGACTGTGTTTGTGGACAATTTTGAATGCACAAGAAGATCTCTGAGGTTGGTGTCACGTTTGTAGGCAACTAGTGGAGGCTGGGTGAAAATGTGTTTCAGGGAAGGATCAGTCTGCAGAATGTGGTAGTTCTTCATAAGGATGTTTTTGATGGCGAGGTTGTGAGGATGGAAGGTGATAGCAAGAACAGGCCTGTCGTCTGATGAAGGAGTGATCTTTTGCTTAAGAGCAGTGTTTCTGGGAATTCTAGAGGCCTTTTGTAGGGCTTCTTGGCAAATGGGTTCAGGGTATCCACGTTCAAGGAAAAATGAGATCATCAGGGTAGATTGTTTGGCGAAATCGTCATCATCGCTGCAGATGCGTCGCAAACGAAGTAGTTGAGAGAAAGGAATGCTTGTTTTGGTGGAAGCAGGGTGACTGGAGGAGTACAGAAGGTATGAATGCGAGTCGGTGGGTTTGTAATGAACAGATGTGGTGAGGTAGGGTGAGTTGGGACAGATAGAGATTTTGATGTCAAGGAAGGAAATGGTAGTCTGAGTGATTTCAAAAGTGAATCTAAGAGCTGGATGAAATCCACTGACGAAGTCAATGAAGTTTTTCAGATCTTGGATTGGACAGGAGGCTGCACCGAGGCAATCGTCAATGAAGCGACGGAAAAAGTCTGGGAAAGTGCCTGTGTATTGTGAGAAGATCTTTTCTTCAATGTAACCAACAAACAGGCAGGCGTAGCCAGGACCCATCCTGGTGCCCATGGCAACGCCGCAATTCTGTTGGAAATGGTCAGCACCAAACTGAAAGTTGTTGAGTGTGAGAACAAGCTCAGCAAGACGGAGAAGAGTGGTGGTGGGTAGATTTCTGCTGTCTTTTGACAAGAAGTGTTTGAGGGCTGAAAGCCCTTCATGATGGGGAATGCTTGTGTAAAGTGCACAGACGTCCATGGTGAAGAGGTGACGGTGTTGGGAGCCAGGATGGAAGGAGAAATTTTGCAGAAGATCAAGAGTATGGTTTGTGTCCTTAAGAAAGGTGGGGAGGTTGGAAACGATAGGCTGGAGGATTTTGTCGAGAAACTGAGAGATCTGGACAGTGGGGCAGGAACAGGCAGAGACAATGGGGCGGCCTGGGTTATTTGGTTTATGTATTTTGGGAAGCAAGTAGAATTGGGAATCTTTGGGTTCAGAAACGACCAGGGAATGGGCTTCATTTGGGAGGTTTCCAGCGCTAATGCACTCGCGAATGAATTTTCTGATCAGGGTGTTATTGGTTTTGGTTTGACTGGGCTGTGAAGAGGTGTAGAATCTGGTGTCTGAGAGCTGGGAGAGTGCCTCAGCGATGTACAGGTCCCACCGCCAGACAACAATAGCGCCACCCTTGTCAGCTGGTTTGACTACAATGTCTTTACGCTGGCGTAGTTCTCTGAGAGCTTGAGCTTCTGCTGAGGAAATGTTGGAGTGTCTGAGGGGTTTGGGTTTTAGAGCAGCGATTTGATGAGAACAGGTTTGGATGTAAAATTCTAGAGAGGGAAACTGGTTTGTGGGAGGGGTCCAGGAGCTGGGGAGGGAATGAAAGGGAGGGAGGTCACTGTCAGGATCAGGTATAGATGGGGTGGTGTTGGTAGTGTTTTCAAAATGTGCCATGAGGCGTAGTCGCCTGAAGAAACGCTGACACTGAAAACAAGCGTCAGAACCATTGGCCTTGGGTTTGGTGGGTACGAAGTTCAGCCCACGATTGAGGACTTGACGCTGTGTGTCTGTCAAATGGAGATCAGCGGGAATGGTGACCACAAGGTTTTTGTGACATGAGGTTTGAGGGGGCTGTGGCTGAGGTTGACTGGAAAGCAGGTTGGATAGTTTTTCATCTTCTAGCAGTATTCACTTTTCAGCTTTTTGGCAGTGCTCACTTCCTCACTTCCCCATTTCTCCCTGCCCACTGTCACCCATTCCCACTTGTCCCTCTGAGCCAAAAAGGTTTTAAACCGAAGCGCCCTCATCCACCTCTTCCTCAAGGACCTGCTACCATACCCCAGGCAAGTTGTTTCATTGATCCAGGTCCTGCAGTCAACCAACTATTTGTGTTCTCCATCAAGCTACCAACGACTGCTCCCTCCCCATCATGCCTGTTTCCTCTCCCTTCTTCCAACAAGTGAGCACTGCCTTCCGCTTCCTTCCTACCATTCCTCGCTCTGCAGGTATGTTCTACTGTAAATCTGTCCTTCACAAGACAAGTACCTGCAGTCATCTCTCCTTTCTCCGCACCTGCATCAACAAAAAAGTCATCCCCCAAGGTTCTGTTTAAACTTTCATCCCTCTACTTTGTCGCCTCCTGCTCTCCGCTCTGTCCATTCTACTCTACAAAGCACCTCTTTCCGACTCATGAAGGACATTGTCAGATCTCACCAACAATCTATCCAACAAACAGACAAAAAACTGCAACAAACTCGCAAACAAATATCTGACCTTTGCACTCCCTCTATGACACATTTCATCATTTCAACAGTACGTTCAGCAAATGAAAAATTGTACAATAGCCTGAAACAGACCAAATCAAAAAAACTATCCAACCTGCTTTCCAGTCAACCTCAGCCACAGCCCCCTCAAACCTCATGTCACAAAAACCTTGTGGTCACCATTCCCGCTGATCTCCATTTGACAGACACACAGCGTCAAGTCCTCAATCGTGGGCTGAACTTCGTACCCACCAAACCCAAGGCCAATGGTTCTGACGCTTGTTTTCAGTGTCAGCGTTTCTTCAGGCGACTACGCCTCATGGCACATTTTGAAAACACTACCAACACCACCCCATCTATACCTGATCCTGACAGTGACCTCCCTCCCTTTCATTCCCTCCCCAGCTCCTGGACCCCTCCCACAAACCAGTTTCCCTCTCTAGAATTTTACATCCAAACCTGTTCTCATCAAATCGCTGCTCTAAAACCCAAACCCCTCAGACACTCCAACATTTCCTCAGCAGAAGCTCAAGCTCTCAGAGAACTACGCCAGCGTAAAGACATTGTAGTCAAACCAGCTGACAAGGGTGGCGCTATTGTTGTCTGGCGGTGGGACCTGTACATCGCTGAGGCACTCTCCCAGCTCTCAGACACCAGATTCTACACCTCTTCACAGCCCAGTCAAACCAAAACCAATAACACCCTGATCAGAAAATTCATTCGCGAGTGCATTAGTGCTGGAAACCTCCCAAATGAAGCCCATTCCCTGGTCGTTTCTGAACCCAAAGATTCCCAATTCTACTTGCTTCCCAAAATACATAAACCAAATAACCCAGGCCGCCCCATTGTCTCTGCCTGTTCCTGCCCCACTGTCCAGATCTCTCAGTTTCTCGACAAAATCCTCCAGCCTATCGTTTCCAACCTCCCCACCTTTCTTAAGGACACAAACCATACTCTTGATCTTCTGCAAAATTTCTCCTTCCATCCTGGCTCCCAACACCGTCACCTCTTCACCATGGACGTCTGTGCACTTTACACAAGCATTCCCCATCATGAAGGGCTTTCAGCCCTCAAACACTTCTTGTCAAAAGACAGCAGAAATCTACCCACCACCACTCTTCTCCGTCTTGCTGAGCTTGTTCTCACACTCAACAACTTTCAGTTTGGTGCTGACCATTTCCAACAGAATTGCGGCGTTGCCATGGGCACCAGGATGGGTCCTGGCTACGCCTGCCTGTTTGTTGGTTACATTGAAGAAAAGATCTTCTCACAATACACAGGCACTTTCCCAGACTTTTTCCGTCGCTTCATTGACGATTGCCTCGGTGCAGCCTCCTGTCCAATCCAAGATCTGAAAAACTTCATTGACTTCGTCAGTGGATTTCATCCAGCTCTTAGATTCACTTTTGAAATCACTCAGACTACCATTTCCTTCCTTGACATCAAAATCTCTATCTGTCCCAACTCACCCTACCTCACCACATCTGTTCATTACAAACCCACCGACTCGCATTCATACCTTCTGTACTCCTCCAGTCACCCTGCTTCCACCAAAACAAGCATTCCTTTCTCTCAACTACTTCGTTTGCGACGCATCTGCAGCGATGATGACGATTTCGCCAAACAATCTACCCTGATGATCTCATTTTTCCTTGAACGTGGATACCCTGAACCCATTTGCCAAGAAGCCCTACAAAAGGCCTCTAGAATTCCCAGAAACACTGCTCTTAAGCAAAAGATCACTCCTTCATCAGACGACAGGCCTGTTCTTGCTATCACCTTCCATCCTCACAACCTCGCCATCAAAAACATCCTTATGAAGAACTACCACATTCTGCAGACTGATCCTTCCCTGAAACACATTTTCACCCAGCCTCCACTAGTTGCCTACAAACGTGACACCAACCTCAGAGATCTTCTTGTGCATTCAAAATTGTCCACAAACACAGTCTCACCACCTGGCAATTCTCCATGCAAGCAACCCAAATGCAAAACCTGTCCTCACCTAAACTCTTCTACAACCATCTGTGGCCCCTCAGGCAAAATTTCCATACGCAACCCTTTCACTTGTCAGTCCCGCAATGTAGTTTACATTCTTTCTTGCTCCTTCTGTGGCCTCTTGTATGTTGGAGAAACCTACAGAACCCTTAACGACCGTTTCACAGAACACCTACGAGCAGTCCGTCTCGGTTACAATACACCAATTGCAAACCATTTCTGCTCTTCCGGCCACAACCTCTCCCACATGCAGATTGCTGCAGTCTGGCAAAATTCATCTTCCTCTATAAGACGTAAAGAACAAGAGTCCCTCCTTATTCACAAACTTGGCACTATCCACCCAAATGGAATCAATATCAAACACTGACTTTCCTCCATAACAGCCCTTTGTCTCTTAACATTATTATTACTATTTTTATTTACTTTATCCCCCCCCCCCCCCCCCACCAGTCCTTCTGCTCTTGACCCATTTCTCTCTTCTTCCCCACCCTGCCCTCTCCTTCTATACCCCCCCCCCCCCCCTCATCCCTTCCAACTCTCTCCTTCCTTCCCCCTCAATCCTTGCTGAACACTTTTCATCTTCTAGCAGTATTCACTTTTCAGCTTTTTGGCAGTGCTCACTTCCTCACTTCCCCATTTCTCCCTGCCCACTGTCACCCATTCCCACTTGTCCCTCTGAGCCAAGAAGGTTTTAAACCGAAGCGCCCTCATCCACCTCTTCCTCAAGGACCTGCTACCATACCCCAGGCAGTTTGTTTCAAACTACAGGTAGTTTTCCTTCTCCCCGAGGACTGTCAGGGACTGGAACAGCCCGCCTCCTGAGGTTATCTCCTCAACCTCAGTGGAGTGTTTCAAGTCCCAAATTTGACCAACAGCGCCCTCCCCCCACTCCCCCCCTCCCCTACCACCACCACCCCCACCCCACAAGTCCCCCTACTGCCAGTCCTACATGTCTAGATGTCAACAGCCTTGTGGAAACCCCCCAGTTTTATACACATCAGAACCATCAAAATGATGATGGCGGATGTTTAAAGAAAGAAGAAGGAGAAGAAGATTTGATATAATTGCTTTAACCGAGGTCTTGCCAAAACACTCTGAAGATAAAATTGAAAATTTTGTACTCTCTGGGTATACATGTTTTACGAATCCCAGGGGAAGAGGTGTCAGTTTGTGTGTGAGGGATGGGAGGTATCCAGGATTCCAGAAATTGAACATATTTTTTCTCCTGTTTTTTTTGTGTGTAAAATATCATCACCAGGAAGTAACGAGTACATCACCTTTTGTGTAGTGTATAGATCTCCAAGCTCTGCTCAGGGGGGCGATGCTAACATAATCAAATTGTTTAATCATATATTTAGCAGTTTTGAAGACAAGGTTATTGCCTCCGGTGATTTTAATTACCCCGATATAGATTGGCAAAAGGAGGTTTATTACAAGAATGATGAGCACCCGGCTGCAAAATTTTTGGAGTGTGTTCAGCAAAATCATTGTTGTGCAAGTGACTTCTGAGCCTACTCACTATAAAAGTCTACAGACACCCAACGTTTTAGATTTACTATTTACAAATGCTGAAGATAATGTTTCCAATGTGGATCACTGGCCTCCTTTAGGGAAGAGCCACCATTCTGCTTTTTACTTTGATGTTCAAGTCAAGAGAGAACTTTCACCTGGTCATTCAGTAAAAATTTCAGCTGGATAAAGGTGACTATGAAGGTATGAGAAACTATGTAAGAGGAATTAACTGGGATGATCGCCTGTCCGCTGAGTCACCAGTGGATGGAACCTGGGAACTCATTCATAATGAGTTAGTTAAGTCCATGAATGAATTTATTCATAAAAAGACATTTAAACAAGGACTCGGTAGCAAACCTAGGAGAGACCCCATTCCCCAGTCATTATTAGATAAGATCCATCAAAAGCGTAGAGCTTTTAAAAATTACAAGAAATACCCCACTATTGAGAATTATAAATTGTATGCGCGTGCTCGAAACCAAGTAACTTGGGAGTCTAGGAAACATGTGAAGGCCAAGGAAACTAAATTAGCCAAAGAGTCAAAGAGAAACCCTAAAGGTTTCCTCCGATATATTGCAAGTAAGACTTTGCCAAAAGAATCGGTTGCAAATCTGATTAAGGAAGAAGGTACCTTGACCAAAAAAAAACAAAAAAAAAAACACACACACACAGAGAAAAAGGCAGTGTGTTAAACAGCTTTTTTGCTAGTGTTTTTACAGTGGAGAGTAACGAGAATGTTCCAGAGTTTTCATGCAAGAAAAATGTTCCAGGTATTTCCCAAGTAGAAGTTACAGTACAGCAGATGAATAAAGCCCTCAAAAAATCTAAATCCATCTAAGTCCCCAGGACCTGACGAGATTCACCCACGAGTATTAAAGGAGCTGGCTGATATTATTGCATACCCTTTAAGGATACTGTTTGGTAGAACTATAGAAAATGGTGTCGTACCCAGTGCATGGAAAGAAGCTGAAGTACGTCCTATTTTCAAGAAAGGAAATAAAAAAAATTAGCAGGTAACTATCGCGCAGTCAGCTTAACATCAGTTGTCTGAAAAGTTTTTGAGGGCTTTATCCGGGACGCTCTTTGCGAGCAATTAAACAGATACGATTTGTTATCAAGAGAACAGTTTGGATTTACCAAGGGACGCTTGTGTGTAACACAACTACTTGTTACAGTGAATGATTGGTTAGTCATGTTAGATGATAAAGTACCTGTAGATGCAGTTTACCTTGATCTGAGAAAAGCTTTTGATATAGTTCCCCATCATAGACTTATTAATAAGCTGGCTGGATATGGTATACAAGGAAAGCTTTTATCATGGATAAGTGATTTTTTAAATGAAAGATCCCAGTTCGTAAGTGTCAGTGGCATCCATTCGTCGAAGGTAAGGGTGACAAGTGGTGTACCACAAGGTAGTGTCCTGGGACCAACGCTGTTTATATACTTTATAAATTACATGCCTGGAGAGGCAGATTGTGATGTCAAAATTTTTGCAGATGATACCAAGGTTTACTCAGCAATTCGAAATACTGATGACATAGATCATTTACAAATGTGTATACATAAACTGGTTGAATGGACAAATATTTAGCTGTTGCAGTTTAATAGTGAGAAATGTAAAGTAGTCCACCTTGGAAAGAACAATCCACATTATGAATACGTTATTAAAGAGAATGGTTTAACACATGTACTGGACAGTACAGCCGCTGAAAAGGATCTGGAGGTCACCATGGACCCAGAATTAAGCTTTGATTTACATATAACAAATATTGCGAAAAAACGGAAATCAAATTTCTGGTCTGCTTTTGAGAACTATTACAAATAAGTCTCCTGAAATAATGGTTCCATTATTCAAACTTTTGTTAGCCTATTCTTGAATACGGGAACTCGGTATGGTGCCCCTACTTAAAAAAGTACATAAATATGATTGAAGGCGTTCAACGTAGATTTACCAAGCGTAAAACTGGTACTGGAGATCTTGGTTACGAGGAGCGTATGGCTCTACTTAGGTTGCCCAGCCTAGAATTCAGGCGACTAAGAGGTGATCTCATCGAAGTACAATATTTATGATCCCTGCACTACCTCTTCCCTGTTCACCTTGCCTTACTATGATAAGACTCGAGGCCTCAACTTCAAACTTAAAAAGACCAGCTTCGTAACTAACCAGTTCCACAGGGTTTTTTTTTACTAATCGTATTATTAATCTGTGGAACAACCTTCCGTATGATAGAAGAAGAAGGGGGACCTGATTCAGATGTACAGACTTATCAAGGGAAAGGACAACATTGACATAAACGAATTAGTGACCTTTAATAAAGGTAACAGAACACGTGGACACACCTTTAAGTTAAAAAAATTAAATGGAATAAAAGATTGTAGAAAGTATCATTTCTCTAGAAGAGTCTTTCAAGACTGGAATAGGCTTAGTGATGATATAGCCCTGAGTACCAGCTTGGATGATTTCAAAGGCAAAATAGACAATTTTTTTTCAAGCACACATTGGTGCACAAAATAGACCACATTTGCCAACGACTGGAAGCAAGTGAGGGAGCCCATAATAAGCCGCGAGGCTTAGGGCCCATACCTGATACCTGATATCATTAATGCATCATCAGTTAACGCCTTCAAAAATCAAATAGACAAAACTTTTAAGGACCAAGTATTTTCCATTGCTTTAAATCTTTACTGAAGCGGTATAAATGTAGTATACACTATGCCTGATTTAACCAAGGGACAGTCACTATGTAGTGATCCAAAAGCATATTAATGGACACTAATAATGAGGGCAGAAGGCTTTTAGCCTATAGCCAAACGTTTTCTATGATTTTTGTGACGATTTTGATGACGACATTGAGCAGTGACGCATTTCCGTTTCCGTCGTGAGGACATTATTGATTTGTGTGAAGTGATAGACGGTGGCAATATTGGTTATCAAATACCCCGGCAAGGCTGCATTCCACTCATCGTCCAGGTAACCACTGGTTTATGATAATATGCGACCGGCACATTTGAGGAAATTTTTGGCGTACTTTTTCGACGTATGCGTGCAGGCCTTTGTACATGTGTGTGCGTGCGTGCCTTCATGTTCTGAATCTTGAGAGTTACGTTGCTGTCGCCACATCTTATGGCATTATCGCGACGGGGTTTGGGGTGTGCGCAGCCTAGTTGGTTCACTGTTGGGATGCGATCAGTTTTTGAAACTTTCGATAGATGGTGCTCCCACAATATTTTCATCTAGATGGTTCCAGTCTAACTGCGCTAACAAAGAATGAGTGTTTGAACTGCTCTGTCTGGCATCTGCTGACTTGGAATGTTTTCGTGTTGTTTCTGATACAAAGATGTTCTATTTTTTTTTGTATGTGTGTGTGTGTGTGTGTGTGTGTGTGTGTGATGCGCTCATGCGAGTGAGCGTGTGCGTGTGTGTGTGTGTGTGTGTGTGTGTGTGTGTGCGAGAGAGAGAGAGAGAGAGAGAGAGAGAGAGAGAGAGAGCCGATGAATTTTGTAAGAATAACGTTATTACAGTCTTTGCTGTCTCTTTAGTCTTTGCCAGTAATGCCACCTAACACTTCCATCCCTTTTTTTCTGTCTACCCATGTGGGAGAACGGATAGAGGATAGGATGTGGCTACACACGCTCAGATGGATTGAGAGCAGGGTGTGTACATGAAGTGCGTGTGAGTGATAGTGTGTCTGTGTGTATGCATGCATGCTCATGTGTGTGTGTGTGTGTGTGTGTGTGTGTGTGTGTGTGTGTGTGTGTGTGAGGGGGAGGAGGGGTATGTGCACAGGTATAGTATAACCAACAATCGGTTCACAGCTTGTGAATAGTTGTAAATTCAACTTTGCTACTTTCACATCATTTTTCATTCAATTTTTTTTTTCTAAATCCTGGCGTGTACTGACAGAGACACTCCACATGATGTTACAAGATAGTAGGGCCAAATACAGCCTGGTAAGGAAGGAATGTGGAAATGAACTGCAAAATATAGAATCCTGTTACTCTTTTACAAATGCATGAAAGATAACTTTAGATGTGTATCATGGATACCTTGAACATGGATTTTTGGTTTCTTTTCCATTTGTGATGCTGTGGTTTGAGGCAACCCTTAACAGTTTTAACACCCAAATTTTAATCTGTACATACAACTCCTACTGAGGATACTTAATTCTAGAATTTGGAATTATTTGTCAATCATTGAATCAATCAATCAATAATAAATACATAAATGAATAGATAGATAAGTAGATAAACATAAATATGGAATTATTTGTCAGTCAGTCAGTGATAAATACATGATAAATGAATAGATGAATAAGTAAACATTATGATTTATAAATAAATGGATAAGTGAATAAATAACTAAATAAATGATCGAATATGTGTTATAACCAAGTAAACGAGAAAATGTGATCCCTGAAGAAGATATCAGAGAAAAGAAATTTTGGTTGCAGCTCTCCCCAAATTTTCCAAAAATTAAAATGTTAGAAAAATGGAGCATTTGCAGTTTTGCTACAAAAATAATGAAAAAGTGGCCTCAAAGCATCAGACACACACACACACACACACACACACACACACACTTGCACACACACGCACGCACACACACACACACACACACACACACACACACACACACACACACACACACACACCATCATCATCATCATCTCATCATCATCATCATCATTATTTTGACCCATTTATTGTCATATTAAACTGGAAGAAAAACTGAGTGACATTTGGGGAAAAATATTGTGGTGTATAAATAAATATAATGTAAGTATTTAAGTACCATTGGTTCCTGAAGAAGCCTTTTGGCGATAGCTTGGATTAAAAAATGAACTCCGTGACAACTTATTGTTCATCACTATATATATATATGTGTGTGTGGTGTGTGTGTGTGTGTGTGTGTGTGTAGTTGCTTTTTCTTTCCATTTCCATTACTGAGAATCTTTATTTTGTGATGTATTGCGGGTGTCACTCCTTCACTAAGGGCTATGGCCTCAATCTGAATAGATTATTACTAATACTAAGAATTCATATTCTGTCCACCCTGCCCTCCCTTACCCCTTGCCACAGTTCTCTCTCTAATGGAATGTGAGAGCACATACTGCATGTTTTCAGCATGGTCACATGCATAAACTGCAATGCAAAAGATAGATGTGGCTATTGGGCACATTAATTAATACAAAACAAGGTTGTTTTACAAATTATCAATAATGTTATGAGCCTTGCTCACCTATTTTCTGAATAATTAATCTAAAAATGAGTATGGCATATATATATAAGATCAACCGTAAACTGCCCCTCTTAATGTTAAGCCAACATGTGTACCAAACATTGCTTTCAGTTGAACTGAAGCTGATGGTGATTCATAACGCAAAGATACCTTGTGATACTGCAGTGTGGAAAAATGTCATCAAACATCCGTGTAACATTTTATCCATTTTTTTTTCAAATTACATGAGGTCTGTCATAAACATCATTATATGAGGTCTGTTATATACATCATATGCATGATATATTCAGTTAAAACCTGGATACTAATCATTTTCCACCACTTCATTACAAGCATGATGAAACGTATTCTAAATCGTAAATTTCTAAATTTTTTTCCTCTCCACACTTTCGTTTTGTTCCATTTTACTACCCTTCGCTGGCTGCTTCGGGGATGCTGTTGGATTCTCTTTGAACCCTTGGTGGTGAGAACACCACAGAGTTATGGACTGTGGTGTGTCTCTATTTGACACCAAGAGCACAGACACAATCAGCCGTGTCTCCCTGATGAGTCCGATCCAGCGGACGAAAGGCGTAGGAGCAGGCAATACAAATAGATGTGCCTTCAAGAGGGATTATGATGGTTCCCTCATGCAGCTAGTGAAGGGTTTCTTATATAAATTATAATATATTCCCCCCATTTTCTTCATCTTCAATTTTTTTTTTTTTTTTTTTTTCTAAAAGTTCAAATCTTTGCCAAGTCATTACTATAATGACTGAAGAATTGTTGGCCTACACTTGTTTTCCCCCACTACTTAATTGTTCAGCATTGTATTGTTTGGTCAATCAGTGGGAGATTGCATCTGTTAGGAGATCCAAGTAAAGGTTGTTCTGTACTTTTCTTAGCCACTTACAATGCTTGGGTTATTGAACAACAGAGCTGACCACTCAGACTGTTCCACATCTTTTGATCTCCCTTTCATCCTTGAATGGATCCTCAAGCATAGGCTCAAAGATTGCCCTCTACATCTTATACTGTTTGCATAATGCTTTTAGTTTTTCAGCAACTTTTTTCCTCACCACACTTTTGTTTGTTCCATTTTACTACCCTTCCTGGCTGCTTCGGGTGCTGTTGGATTCTTCTTTGAACCCTTGGTGGTGAGAACACCACAGAATTATGGACTGTGGTGTGTCTCTATTTGACACCAAGAGCACAGACACATCAGCCGTGTCTCCCTGATGAGTCCGATCCAGCGGATGAAAGGCCTAGGAACAGGCAATACAAATAGATGTGCCTTCGAGAGGGATTATGATGGTTTCCTCATGCAGCTAGTGAAGGGTTTCTTATATTTATAATATATTCCCCCCATTTTCTTTATCTTCATTTTTTTTTTTTTATCTAAAAGTTCAAATCTTTGCGAAGTCATTACTAATAAATGACTGAAGAATTGTTGGCCTACACTTGTTTTCCCCCACTACTTAATTGTTCAGCATTGTATGTTTGGTCAATCAGTGGGAGATTGCATCTGTTACTAGTGTTAGGAGATCCAAGTAAAGGTTGTTCTGTACTTTTCTTAGCCACTTACAATGCTTGGGTTATTGAACAGCAGAGCTGACCACTCAGACTGTTCCACATCTTTTGATCTCCCTTTCATCCTTGAATGGATCCTCAAGCATAGGCTCAAAGATTGTCCTCTACATCTTATACTGTTTGCATAATGCTTTAGTTTTTCAGCAACTTTTTTCCTCACCACACTTTTGTTTTGTTCCATTTTACTACCCTTCGCTGGCTGCTTCAGGGGTGCTGTTGGATTCTTCTTTGAACCCTTGGTGGTGAGAACACCACAGAATTATGGACTGTGGTGTGTCTTATTTGACACCAAGAGCACAGACACAATCAGCCGTGTCTCCCTGATGAGTCCAATCCAGCGGACGAAAGGCGTAGGAGCAGGCAATACAAATAGATGTGCCTTCAAGAGGGATTATGATGGTTCCCTCATGCAGCTAGTGAAGGGTTTCTTATATTTATAATATATTCCCCCCATTTTCTTCATCTTCAATTTTTTTTTTTTTTCCTAAAAGTTCAAATCTTTGCGAAGTCATTACTATAAGTATAATGACTGAAGAATTGTTGGCCTACACTTGTTTTCCCCCACTACTTAATTGTTCAGCATTGTATTGTTTGGTCAATCAGTGGGAGATTGCATCTGTTAGGAGATCCAAGTAAAGGTTGTTCTGTACTTTTCTTAGCCACTTACAATGCTTGGGTTATTGAACAACAGAGCTGACCACTCAGACTGTTCCACATCTTTTGATCTCCCTTTCATCCTTGAATGGATCCTCAAGCATAGGCTCAAAGATTGCCCTCTACATCTTATACTGTTTGCATAATGCTTTTAGTTTTTCAGCAACTTTTTTCCTCACCACACTTTTGTTTTGTTCCATTTTACTACCCTTCGCTGGCTGCTTCAGGGTGCTGTTGCATTCTCTTTTGAACCCTTGGTGGTGAGAACACCACAGAATTATGGACTGTGGTGTGTCTCTATTTGACACCAAGAGCACAGACACAATCAGCCGTGTCTCCCTGATGAGTCCGATCCAGCGGACGAAAGGCGTAGGAGCAGGCAATACAAATAGATGTGCCTTCAAGAGGGATTATGATGGTTCCCTCATGCAGCTAGTGAAGGGTTTCTTATATATTTATAATATATTCCCCCCATTTTCTTCATCTTCAATTTTTTTTTTTTTCTAAAAGTTCAAATCTTTGCCAAGTCATTACTATAATGACTGAAGAATTGTTGGCCTACACTTGTTTTCCCCCACTACTTAATTGTTCAGCATCAAATTTCTAAAGAAAGTGTTAAGGTTCCTTCTCAAGGGTGTTTGTAAGATGTGTAGTAATTTTTTTTTTTTTTTTTGTCTTATGTATGACTGTTTTACCACCTGAATCCATGAACTTTGTATGTCTTCAGTATCGAAAATGCACAGAATATGTGTGCTGGGGTTAGGTGAATGGATGTTGATTTGTTTTGTTAACCACAACGGTGGTCAGGAAACGTGTTTGCCTTATGGATGGAAGATTGTGGGATCAAACCCCTGCTCTGTCAAACCTGAGATACAAAACCAGCAATCTTCTGGTGGCTGCCACACCTGTCTTCTGGCATTATGGAGTTAATACTAGGACTGGTCAGCCCAGTATCAGTATACTGTGGGTGAGACATAAAGCCTGTGTTGCAGCTTCTGTCTCATGTTTGATGCATGTTAGATGTCTATGCAGCACTACCCAGTTAGGGTTAGCAACACCACACAAGGAAGAAGTTGGAGAGCGCGTGAGAAAGGTGGGGGTGGAGTAGGGGAAGCAACATGGTAAAGGGTTGTCACAGGCTGGCTGGTTGGGTGTGTGCATGCATGTATCTAGATAGATAAACTAAGCAATCTAGGAAGCAAGGAGAGAACAAGAACAGAAATCTCACCAAGTACCTTCCCAGTCAGCAGACAGCAGGATACTAACACAAGTCTGACAGCACAAATTCAGTCCCTTTGAAAGATTACACCCATATACTGGATAATGTGTGACCCTCCACACCATGAGTCACTTTGCACCTCAGCAGATTTTCCACTACAGGCTGAAATACCGATAGAGCGTTCAGAGTATGGAAATTGAGGTTTTGGTTGAAAATTAGTCTATAACCATTTTTCTCATCGTCACATATAGGATTTAATGAAAAGCAATGTCTTAATGCTAAAGGATTTCATGAAAAGCAATGTTTTAATGCATTAAATTAAAAAACCAACTGCTTTTAAACTAGCTGGTACCGCATCAATTCTGACGGTCAGAAAGTGCAGAAATAGCCGAATTTCAATTCCTCAAAACAGAAGACTTGACATCATTGGAAAGGTCAGGGTCAGAGCATTCTAAATTGATTTAGTTTCAATGGGCTGTGGTAAAAATAACCGAAGAATCAACGTGTCGAAAAAATGCAGCTCAGTCTGAACAGTGCTACAGTAAGGGGAATTGCGAGCCTCTGGTTGGTTGAGAACGTCACATGACACGGACTGACCATTAGCATGACAGCTATTGCTGCTTCCAGTGATGGAGCAAAGTTGTTACCAAAGTGATCAGGTTTGTGTGCGGGGCCAGTATCTGGGATGGTGATGATTCTGAGAGCATGATAAATGATTATTTTACAAATGCTGGTGGTGAAGAAATGGCCAGATCTGATGAAGAAAGCCAAAAAAGATACTGCATCAGTGGATCCAACACATGGCGAAAGTGGTGAACAGTTGGAGTGATGATGATGGCTTTGAAGCACCTGCCCACAGTCAAGAGAGTTCAGATTCTGAAGATAGGCATTAGTTCAAGCTGTGTATCATTTGACATTGATATTGTAGAGTTTGGTAATCTCCACAATCACACCGAAAAGTTGAGAATTCAAGCTTTTGATTGCAAGTGCAAAAATAGATGAGCCAGAGTGGCCAGTTTGTCAAGTAAAGGTGCAAATGTTTGCAGTTCAAGCAATGTACCAAACTGGGCTGTATTTCCCAGTTTTCACCAGATGAAGTCTTGGCAAATAGACTGGATTGGATATGGCCAAATGAAATGAAAGTATGAATCTCTTTCTTTTCTCTCTCTCTCTCTGTTTCTGCCTCCCCAGTCTCTCACTCACTCTCTTTCTCTCTCTCTCTCTCTCTCAGCATGTGAACAGGCAACATGCCATTACCAGTTTACACGATTAGTGTTCTGGGTTCAGTACATTTTGTATGAAAAGTTTGTGTGTGTGTGTGTGTGTGTGTGAGTGTGAGTGATAATTGAAAAATTAAACTAGACTTAGGTAGAAAGGTGACGTTTAATTTAATTATTTAGAGCCTATCGTAAGGAGGGAGGAGTTACTTGAGTATCAGCGCGCGTCAGCCAAGAATAGTCAGTGTTTAGAGCTGCGAGTAGTCACTAGATACTTTGGGAGGGTGAACAAACTGTTCACTAGACTTACCATAGTGGTGACCTTGAACATTCAGAGCCATACATAGGGAGGGCACATAACTCCTCCCTCCTTACGATAGGCTCTAAATAATTCACATTAAACGTCACCTTTCTACGTAAGTCTAGTTTAATTTTTCACTTACTTATCGCCTCTCTTCAGTCATACGGAGTCACACAAGAATAGTCAGTGGTTAGAGCTGCGAGTAGTCACTAGATACTTTGGGAGGGTGAACAAACTGTTCACTAGACTTACCATAGTGGTGACCTTGAACATTCAGAGCCATACATAGGGAGGGCACGTAACTCCTCTCTCCTTACGATAGGCTCTAAATAATTCAAATTAAACGTCACCTTTCTACGTAAGTCTAGTTTAATTTTTCAATTATTTATTGCCTCTCTTCAGTCATACGGAGTCACATGAGATTTTATGGGTTAATGCTATCGGTTTGTCAGTGCATTTTATAAGATAAAAGCCTCTTTTTTTCATTAGTGCACTGTATACATATTTACTATTTAGTGACTCACACACACTCACTATGTATAGCCCACCATCACCCACTATTTCTTAATTTTAAAAGGCATACAATTTGCCTATGAATAGCACAGTATGGGTTTGAATTTTACACGCCGCCTTCCTTCCTCCCGCACCCACCCACCTATCCACACACACACACACACACACACACACACACACACACACACACACACACACACACACACAAACACACACACACAGAGTTGAAGTTGAACACTGCTGTTGATGTATGTGCATACTCATTACTGACACCAAGACTCGCACTCCTCTGTGTGTGTGTGTGTGGTGTGTGTGTGTGTGTGTGTGTGTGTGTGTGTGTGTGTGAAGGCACTCCTGTTGACTGTGCCAAGCACTGCTAAAAGATAACTGTATGGCTTTATGAAATTGAAGAGTAAGAGAAGACACATGCACATTGAGATCTAATATGGTAGACACTAACAGAGAAAGGTTTTTAAAAGTGGATAAAAAAAAATTATAATGATAGGTTTGTAGCGCAAAATTAATCCAAACTTTTTTTTTCAGGTGAGAAAGACATGGTTCTTCATGGAATCCTGTGCAGTACACCAGTGAGTACTGGTGGAATAACCAGTGGTTCAAAACTGAGACGTCAAAAAAGCGGCAAAAGCCGAAAACAACTTACACTGTGGAGTCTGGGAATGTTTGCAGAGAGACTCTCACATTCAGTTATGGGTAAGTTTGCTTCCATGAAGTACAAACTTTTGTAGACTTAATTTCAATGCTGTCAGCTGCATGCTCTATGAATGGTGTCCCATCCTCATCCCTCCGCCAGACTTTTCAGATCTTTAACTCATTCGGTACTGGCAGGTTTTTCCCTTTTTTTTTCAAGGGGACTGGCTGTTTGAAGGGTTATTGAAAAAAATCACAAGTAAGAAACTATTAGGAGTTAGGGTATAAAACTTTCAGAATTGGTTAAAAACACATTGAGTTAGAATGAATTTATATCAAATTCCTACCTTCATCTTGCATCTTCTAGACTAGAGCCAGGGGAGGAAAAAAATCTTTTGTTTTCCATCGGAATTGACATATGCAGATGTCTAGTACATGTATACAAAAGGAAGTACAATGTCTTTGAAACAGTCTGTTCACCCATAAAATAATCCCAGAAATGTCTAATGACTTTTGATTCGTATTATAGGCTGTAGGGCATTTAATGATCCACTAATATTGACACTAATAAAAGTAAGAAAAAAGAAGAAACTGACAAGCTACACCATCACACTATGTACATACTGACTTGCTTGCTATACTAACAATCAGCATGATTTTGCACAGAATGATATGAATGGACTAGGTGGGCTAGTTTGTCACACAGGATGAGGCTGAGAGTGAAGAGGTGGAAGAAAAGCTTTTTCCACCACTTCATGGTCTTGTGGTTTAGCGGCATGTATGACATCAGCTGGTCACTTTTGTCCATCCCAGCCATGTTCTGAATGTAGTCATGGACAGCCAGGGTTTTTCAGAACTGCCCACAGCATGTGGTCCATCTGTCATGGTGTGGGGGTTGACCTTGGTAGTGATGACATGGACTGGCTTCCTTTCCATCCACTGCAGGACAGCAACACACTTGACACAACAGCACCATCAACCATTATCTAAAACATGCTTTCCTTTGTATTTTATACAGAACAGCACAATAAACCATTACCTAAAACATGCTTTTCTCTTTATTTTATTCACCTATGCTGTTTTCTGAAAATATAAAGATATGTCAGTATGCAGCATGCTATGATTATCATTATCATTACTTTCACATCTGTGGGTGTGTGTGCAGGGCTCCCCATGACGCACAAAATGCGCTTCATTCACGCACTAGAACGCTATTTCACCCCCTAGAATTGTGTTTCAAGCGTGAGCTTCACCCTCTAAAATTAAAATATGGAGGTGGAATCACCCTCTAAGATTTCGTTGAACGCATCTGCTGTTTGTTCAAGCTGGCCGTGTGCTCTCCATGACCGCAAGTTCTCAGAACCGACCGCAGTAAAATAGCCTCACTTCTTGTGTCGAACGTGTCTGTGTTGCCCATTTGCACAACGAGACCACGAAGTCTTGACCAACAGGCTGCAATAAAAATAGCTGCACATCATCGCTTTAGTTTAGATGCGTGTTTTTCATTGGTCAGTTATCTGGCCCCTAAGAGAATGCTGGCACTGTCTCATTCAAAGAGTCTGGCTTCTCTTTTTCTGTGACTGGCGAAGATGGCATCTCTACTTCACCAGTGGTTGAAACGAAAACCAAATCCTGACAACAATACAGAGGAAGACAGTGGCAGTAAACGGAAAAAATCTGAAACTGAGGAGAAGACGACAGATCAGAAGATCGTAAAGAATCATGGAACTTTTAGAAAAGCATGGGTTCAAGAGTTTCCATGGCTCAAATTAGACTCGGTATACACTCTGCCAAAAATGATCTGCACAGCGTGCACGGCGGCAAGCCAGAAATTGACTTCCAATCTGTACAAGCAAAATCCGTTTGTTGCAGCAAGTCTTAATAAAATCACCCTCTAAAGTTTGAAAGTGAGGTTGAAAATACCCTCTAGAATTCCAGATAGGGGGTGAACCCACCCTCTTCACCAGCAGCTGAGGGGAGCCCTGGTGTGTGATTATGTGTACACATATAATACATGTGTGTGAATGAGATGAATCATGAAAAAAGAAAAAACATAAAAATAGGATGATAACATAAAAAAAACCCATTACACCTTGCTGCAAAGAATGCTGGCAGACGATACATTTTCAGCTGAAAAACTGGGAGAGGGCATGGTATTCTGTGCTGTGAAAAGTGTCACAGCAGGAACCATTTAATCATCTTGATGCCAGTCTTGCATGATGAACAGCAGAAACTCTTCCTGTGTCATGTCCAGCAGGCGTTCTCCATTGTGCTCAACCTGTGCTGTGTCATTATCACTGTAATTTTTGTTTCTTTTGTTTTTTTCTTGTGTGTTTTCTTTTTGCTTGTTTTACATTAGTCACATTCTCTTTGATTGCATTGGCATGGGTTATGCTGGAGGGGGCCTCGGGGGTGGGTTTGAGATGGGGGAATGTTGGGGAAATCTTTTGTCTTATGTCACATCCTTTCTCCATTCAGGCCTGTCACTACCCACCACCCACCCTTTCCTGCTCCCCCACACATCACTTTACCAGTCCCTTCTTCTGGAACGATGTTAGAACATCAAGACAAAGTATACTGTATTGTGCTATTTTGTTTCACTCCTCCTCCCACCCCCCGCAGTCACTGATCTCTCTCTCTCTCTCTCTCTCTCTCTCTCTCTCTCTCTCTCTCTCTCTCTCTCTCTCTGCACCACCCCCTTGTATATCTGTATGTTTCTTCAGCTTGAAGTTCCCTGCACAGCACAAGAGGCTCTCTTGTTCTCTGCCCTTTGCAGTACTTGTTCTCTTTCTGACAGAAAATGCACACTGGTGCAAATGTTCTACAGGAACTTGGCCCTTGCCTGGCTGGCCTCTTTGTGGCCTCTTCGTTGTCTGTAGCCTCTACATCTTTTTCTTTGGATGCTTGAAGTCTCTCAAGAAGTTTCTTCGTGGTAAAGATGCTGCGGCACTTCCGATGGTATTGGATTTGTGGGATGTCATCTTCAAGGAGACCTTTTGCTATTTCCAAAATTGGTCCATGGTTTCGAATCTCAGCTGCATGGAGTAAGGTTTTCCAATAGTCCATATTCTCTGGTGAGGTTAGCTTGTCTGTTTCATCATTAGTGCAGTGAATGATGCAGCCCAAACGTGGTCGTTTCAATGGTTGTGTCCCAGAGCCGTCTTCACCTGCCATCATTCATTTTCTACATGCAGCATCACCAGAAAGAGATAACCAGATATTAAAATAATATACAGTTACAATTGAGAGTTCATTTACTGATCCAGTGCATTAATAGAATTAATATGTCAAGCATTTTGTTACACTTTTTTAGAAATAAAAGACAAAATGGTGCGATAATGGCTGTTTCCAGTACTTTTAATATAGCAATAAGTGCCAAAATAGGGTAACCTACAAAAAAAAAAGACAGTAAGCTACTCGTCTGAAATGGTTATCACCTATTTTCTTCATTACTGGAGTGGGACCAATTAATTGCCACCACTCATCCTTTGCCCATTTAGATTATACTGACAACTTGGTGGGCCCATGGCCAGGAGGGGAGTAAAAATAAGTATTATGACGTCAAGGAAAAATTAGGTAACCACATGAATGAAAATAATAATATACGATGGGACAAGGGAGCAAGGAGTAACGGCCGAGGCTTTGGTGTCCAGCCTACTTTAATTTATTTTATTCATCGTTTTCTCCATAGTGATACTATGTGGAGAGGCTGACTTTCAAGTCAGTAGTGCGTCGAAGTTCACTGTGTATGTGCGATACTTCTGATGACGGTACCAGCAAAATATGTACCAGGAAATTTATTTGTTATAGAAATGTTGGAAATGCTGTGTCGCTGAGAGTGACTGTTAAAACTCCTGCAGGAACATTAATGTGCTCTAATTGTGCCACCACATGTGTTTCGGTGGGCTGAGTTTATTGATGTGAACATTATAATATCAATACACAGAGAAGCTAATTTTTGTTTTAGATCAACAATACGTCAGAGTTGTTGTGTTCTATAGGACTTTGCTGAAATTGTGTTTGCCGGTGATTCAGTATGGTTTACTGTGCCTTGTGAATCTGCGGTTCTTCTTCTGATAGTTCGACGTGTTTGTGAGCGGCTCTGCTTGCCGCGTGGGGACCCTGGTTATTCTTCTTGGTTCATCGATGTTGCTGTACCTGTAAATATTCAAGTTGTCAGTGCTCATGAGCAGCTCTGCTTGACGTAGTTCAACGTGATTTTTTGTGCCTTGTGGTAATTGTTCAAGGGAAATGCTATGATCAGTCCCAACTCAATCGCGCCAACCACACAAACACCAAATGCAAACACGGAAATACGAGTACAAAAAACTGAAACTTTACTGTCACAAAAAAACATAGATGTTCACACCATGTTTACATACATATATAAGGACAGGTATACAGTTATAGTAACCCTGTAGGGCTGTGAATAAATGGAAGGGCCGCAAAAAAAAAAAAAAAAAGAAAAAAAAAATCGAGTACTCTCTCCACTGACGTTAACGTCCCGGCCGGATTCTGGGTGGGGCCAGAAGGTAAGGTGGAGCTGGAATGCAGTCAAAGGGATCAAGGAAGATAAAAAAAAAAAACAGGAATGCTTGCCAAAATCTGATTTCCCCCCCCCCCCCCCCCCCCCCCCCCCCCCAAAAAAAAAAATTAGGGGTGATCAGAGTTGCCAAGCAGTAAATCGAAGACAGCAGTCTGTGGGATGAGACAGGATTACGGTTCAGAAGGAGAAATTTTAGCACCGGATCATTAAATAAGAAAGGCCAAAAAAACCAAAACAAAGGGGAGCGTCTCGGGCAATACCCTAAGAATGGGGTAGTGTACTGGGGAAGTTCAGCTGCTAAGGACTAATTAAACATCCAACCTTAATTTCACCTTTTTTTTTTTTTACCGCTAACAGATGAAGGAACAGTTCACCACAGAAAGGTAGCTAAACAGTGCATAGTTAAACCTGGGGTGATGGATAAACTGGAACCCTGCACAAAAAAAAAACAACTTACCATACAACGGCGACAACCCTAGAACGCAAGTATCCTTTATACGTGGAAATACAAAACAAAACATTCATGTTAGGCAAGCATAACTATAATAGAATCATAAAGCGCTCTGCTGACAAAATTGATGCAATGCCTGTCCTTTATCTCTGCAATAATTAAACGTGGATGCCAGACTTACGGACCGACCCCCCAAAGCCTCAACCGTGAGACAGTCCTGCGCGGGTCCGGCAAAGGGAGAGTGCATCTGCACCGTCGGATACACACCACGTCGCAGACAGGATAGCGTCCTATCTCCTTCCAAGGAGATACAGTTACACACAACGACGAGGGCACGAAGGTTCAAGGGTGAAGGCGAGATGCACTCAAACCAGGCACACAGGTGTGGCAGCCGTCCAACACCTGTATGCAGCAGGTAGGGCAGTGGCACCAGTGACCCACAAAGCTGTAGGGGTAGAGAGTGGGGTCGCCGGCGCAACACGAAATGAAGAGATCAGAGTGGAGGTCCTCTCTCCAAAGATGGCGCACGGCAGACTGGTATGTCCTCGTTCCGACCCAGGGCGAGGTCCTTGCGGGTACCCGGGAGAGGGGCAAGGAGGAGAAAGGGCTGAAGATTGCGAGAGGAATGGGGAGGGATGATGGGGGCGACGAAGAAGATGAAGGAGGCAGCGCGGTCAAGCCGCGGTCGCAGCAGCAGCAGCAGTACCGATGGCGGCAACAGCAGAAACCGGAAAGGTGGCGAGACCAGCAACAGCTGCAAAGTCGGCGGCAGCAGCAGCGGCACACAGGTAAGTCAGCCACTGGTGAGGGAAAGGAGGAAAAAAAACAACAAGAAATCCAACCAGACTTGTGAACGGGACTCCCTGAGGAGCTGGAACAGTAAGCCCTGCACGGCTCGCATCTAAACCCTGGTCAGGGCCTAAGAATTTCGAAAAACAGGCTTCTGCCTCTAAGTGAATACAGGGATTCACAACTGTGATACCGATCACAGGTATACTCCCAAAAGGGTAACTAGACAAGCTGATACAGCACTCGTATGGAGTACTACGGTTCGGTTCCACCCAAAGGTGAAAACCTGATGCCGAGAGCCAGGAGATATGGATCTCCAAAGAAAAAAAAAATGCAACGCGGTTTCCCTCAAAGGCGAAACAGTGGTGGCTCCTCGAGGGATATGGATCCCTCGCAAAAATACAATTACCGAGCAAAGGCTGCAAGCATACGGCTTGGACGACACGTTATGCCACTGCCCTCTATCCCATGCCAACCTCGACTCCTCCGGTCGGCTTAAAAAAAAAACCTGATCGGCAGGTGAGAGGAAGCTCACTCAGCCTACGTTTAACACCACGTGCAACCTGAGTCCACACGGAAAACATGACAATGCAGGATGGAAGGTGGGTTGCAGAGATTTTAAAAGCTAAAGTAAAACTAAGTTTGTTTTTTTTTAAACATATGACACACTGCCTAAGGTTATCGTTGAATAAAACTAACCCCCTACACAAATTCTTCCCTCTAGACAAAACGGACCTTGAACATGACAGTTGGAAGAAACGTGCAATGCGTGACACTGGCTATCCATGTTTGTATGGTGTGGGTTTGTGTAGGGAATAATCATTACACACATCCAAACTTTTGAGAGCGAGAGTCAGACAGCGAAACATGCACTGCATACCATCCGTAACAGGCGTGCGCGAGAGGTGTTCGCTCAGTTACCTGACGGAGTGGCCCAGGACTATAACGCCCTAAAGACCAGCTTACTTGCCAAGTTTCACTTTAACGCCAGACAGTATAGACAGCGTTTCTGCGACATGAGAAGAATGCAAGGAAAAAAAACGCTCGCGAGTTCGCCCACAAATTGATGCGTCATCTCAGTCGTTGGGTAGAGATGGCTGAGGAGGAGAGCGGGTGTAACGGCCTGAGACAGCTAGTCTTGCTGGAGAGACTCTATTCGGGTATCCCCTTTGATGAAGCTCATTTCGTCAGGGAGAAAATGCCCAAGTCTGTGGAAGAGGCTGTTGAACATGTAGGATTGTTTGCGTCAGCCAAGGAGGCCACTGTGACGGACCACCAGCATCCCAATGGGGCCTATGCTAACAACCGAAAAGTTAGCCACCTTCCACCCCAAAGAACTAATCCAACAACCCTGAACTCTAAACCTTTTGTCAGGAATCAACAGAGTGCTCCTCGGAGCAACCAGCAACCTACTAGATTGTTTGTGTTGAAATGCTTTATGTGTGTGGGTGAGCACAAAGCTCGTGACTGCCCTCGCAATAAGATCAGTTCATCTGGCAATGAACGATCTGCTATGGTCTTTTCCGAGAAAGTGGGCAAACATGGTTCCCAGAAAAGCACGAAGTTATGCGGCGAGTGCATCCACATCCCGTTTTCGCCCGAATGTGAGGTGATGATCAGTTGTACCAAAACGTCAGCACTGAGAGACACAGGTGCGTCGATGACCATCTTGCGCATGGATCTTGTCCCCAAACACAGTCTAACTGGTCGCACCACTGAAGTGATTCTGGCTTCGTCGTCAGAAAAGAGAACTCAGGCAGTGGCCATAGTCCATGTGGACTCGCCTTTCTATGAAGGTGATATGGAAGTCCTGGTCATGGAGCCCTGATGTGGCCCTTTGCGGTCGGCTGGGCTATAAGCAACATTACCTTACCTGGTCATGGACGAGCCAGTATTCCCTGTCCTGTTGGGGAACTACACCAGAGATGGCAAAGGCAATGTCCAACCCCTTCCTGTTTACCCAGTGAGGAAGATCTGTGTGACAGTTGAGACTCAGGCCGCGTCTCGGCGCAAGGACAAAACACTGAGAGTACCCACATCCCTACTTGGTGATGTCACGCCAGAGTCACTAGCTTCCGCTCAGAGGGAAGACCCCACATTGAAGAATGTGAGGAAGCTAGCCAAAGCTGGTACACCCATGAAAGGAACCCAAGGAAGGAAGCACCGGTCGGCGGCGACATACAGATGGAGGAACGGTCTACTCTACCAAGAGTTTACCCAAGACACACGGGAACACCATCAGGTTGTGATACCTAAGAAGTTCCGTGCGGAAGTCCTGAGACTCGCCCATGACATTCCCATGTCAGGTCACTTGGGGGTCACCAAGACCAAACAGCGAATTTGGGGAGACTTCATGTGGCCTGGCATTTGCAGTGATGTGAAACGTTATTGTGCGTCACGCGACGCGTGCCAGAGGGCGACCCAAAAGGGTGACCAGGAAAGTTCCACTGGGGAAGATGCCCATCATCAACACTCCATTCGACCGTGTGGCTGTGGACATAATCGGTCAGATCCTCCCGAGTTCCGAACGTTGTCACTGATACATCCTCACTACGGTGGATTACACCACCCACTACGTAGAGGCCAAGCCTCTGAAGAGCATTGAAAGTGAGGATGTCACCAAAACTCTCGGGGAAATGTGGTCCCGTTTAGGCGTTCCCTGCGAGATCCTGACCGACCGTGGGTCGCTGTTCGTGGGAGACCTCGCCAGAGACGTCAACAGACGCCATTCTCTCCCCACCTTCCCTCCCCTCTCTAACCCCCCCCCCCCCCCCCCTCCTCACAGTCGTGTGCAAGCATGAGCCGCGCAGCTTATGTTACCGCAAAGGTTTACGTCAGTTTCGGAATACGTTGCCTGTCACTCCCCTTCCCTCCTCACTTAACACAAAGACACGGGCCCTCTTCTCGCTCACCATCCTCTTTCCCTGTTACCTCCCCTGCCTCCATGTCCACCATCCACTCACTGACCGTCATGTGTTGGGCACACAGCTAGTAGATGATGGAAGCATGTCAACCAGTGCTTGGCGTTCTTCTGCCGTGCTTTGTGAATTATCATATGCTGATCTAGACGCCAAGGCACAGGTGTAGTTCAAACGTTCGCAACTAGTCCAATCCACCGTAAGTGGTGGGGAATGACAGACAAACCCCCTCCCTCTCATTGTCTTGAGTGACACCCTGTCACCCTGATCCAGAACAAGCTGGAATAAACAGTTTAGCACACAAAAAGAAGACACCTTTCTTTTTGTCCACTGTGAGTGTGGCATAGCAGTGGATGCCAGTGGAGAGGTGGCAGCTCTCCTTTGAGGGACACTGGTGTGAGAGGTCAGTGTCGGGCGGCGCAGTCAACCTTTCAGCCATATGGGTGACGACAGGTCTAGCCTGTGTCACCAAGGGGTGGCTCTTGGAGATGTGGGGTGATCGGCGATGGAGCGCTGCCTGACTGTGATCACCGTGGCCTGGGTAAACATATTCTGAGGTTAGGCAGACATGGGGGCACTCCTTATGAGGTCGTGCTGAAAAATTGCCCTCTCAGCAGCAGTCTGCAAGTACGGGCTGAATATTTGGGACTCATGCAGCGCTCCAGCAACTTTCGTCCTGCTCCCTCCTTAAGGCAGCCTCACGTGGCACAGGACCATCACCACCCGAGCATGAAGAAGGCCGCCCAGTGGTCCTGAAAACAGCCGGATGATTGGGGACAGGAGGCAGTATACACCGAGACCTGTCGTCGGTCGACCAACAACCAAATTGAACCAACGTTCAAGGGGAACAAGAGCTCAGAGAGAGAGAAGCACGACGACCCCACATGAAACTCACCCACTACTGCCAGCGACAGCAGTTGCCACTAATGATGCAGATGCAGACCTATGTCTGCAGTATTTTGTCCTTAAGGGCCTCAGGCCGATAGGACGTTAATCTCACCCTCAACGTCAACGTCAACACTCATTTTTCCTCAGACCAGCTGTATGTGAAGCAGGGAAGACTTAGGGGAAACCCAGAGAGGAGGCACGGTTATCTCTTCCACTCTAATCTGTCAAAAGCTTCACTTAATTTCCCAGAAATGTAAGTTGAAACTTTCTACATTTTGAATCTATGCTTTGATTGTATGTAAGCAATGTGGTTTAGCAGTGTAACTCTGTGCCAGTACTTGCTGACATTTATCAAAATGATGAATGAGTATTGTGTTGTAGTAGTTGTGCTTGCCACCATGTGGTAAAACTAAAAGAGCTGCTATCACCGTGTGGTTAAGATACTTTGTTAACAATCTGACCACTGTTCTTTGTGTAAGTCTGACTTTTGCCAGGTTGCAATTGTATCTGTCAAGGTGGTAACTGAATGATAGATTTTGATCAGAAAAACAGTTTGCCTGTACTAGGTGAAAACTGCTAAGTTGATTTATGAATACTGCTGATTGTTGGAATGCTCAGTAGTGTATGACTTTAAGTCTACACCACACATGTACTTGGGGTAAGTGTATTCCATGTTGATGTGATTTAATTCTTAAGAAAACATTGAAGAGTTATTTGACTAAAATTGTTTAGCATTGTATTACTGTCTCCTACCCTTTTGTAGACTCCACTCAACCTCTAAACAAAAGTGGAGATTGATAATTATAGTAGAAACTCTACCCTAGAGTAATCCTTTGTTTGCAGAGTTGTCACACTTCTTCTGAAAGGTAGAGGGCAAAGGTGTGAACTCGACAAGCCAGACTCTCACAGTCTCAGCTACTTAACCCATTCCCTGCCTGGTACGACTGCCGCTCGTAGTGAAAACCAAAAATCACTATGCCCGTATACGAGTACGCCTCGTAGTAACTTCATCATGGAAAGCAGAAAAATGTACTTGGGAGACGACCCTCTAAAATGTTTCCACTTCTTCCACTGATGTCAAGGTACGGCCCCTTTCCCTTCACTCGACCGGCCAACTGACCATATGATATGCAAATTGCGAGTTGAGACGTAACAGCTGATAAACATATTCAAGATGGCAGCTCAACCTAGCACTTTGTCGACATGTCCTGTTTTCAAGCGTTACACTGCGCTTGATGTTTTAGATGATGTTCTAAATTATAAAGAAAGTGATGAAGAAGACCTTTGAGGATCGGATCCTGGTACTAGCGATGAGTAGGAGACGGATGGGAATCAGCACCATCCACTTTTATCGGAGATGCGTGCTGGTGATGACGTGGCTTCATTGTTCTGTACACAAGACAGCAGTAAAGAAAGCGCCGTTAGCGTGGGTGACAAAGCGGAAATAGCCGAACCCGTGCCATCAGCGAGCAGTGCACCCCCTCCTGTCTTCAGGGACAGGGTCATGGACGTGGTATGGGCTCAGGACGACGGTGAGGGTCCCATGGAAGCGGCCGGGGCGTGGCATGGGGCGTGGTCAGCAACAGCTGATCAAAGAATGGCGAGAAAGAGGTGCACAGCCCTTCAACTTTGCTGTTGTTTTTACTTGGAATCCTGGTCTGAAAGTCAGCTGTGCCAGTTTTCAGCTGTACAAAGTTCCAGTCTTCAGTTCCTTCATGACCAGAAACCGGTTTCAGGCAAGTAGCTCTATTTTTCTTTTGTTGTTGTTGTTTTTTGGGTTTTTTTTACTACTTGATTCTTCATTCTTCAACTATTTATTTTCTGTATTTCTCTTCTTTGCCCTATGTCCTACTGAAATCACATAATTATGGCAAATAATGACTGTATGGATAGGTGGGACTCTGTGTGTGTGTGTGTGTGTGTGTGTGTGTGTGTGTTGTGTGTGTGTGTGTGTGTGTGTGTATGCGTGTGTGTGTGCACATGTGTGCCTAAGCATTATTTATTTCTGTATGCAAGTTTTCCATATAAGTTTTTTCATTTTGTAGAACACAGAAGCACTCATCCACAGCAGTTTTTTTTTTTTTTTTTAACCATTGTGGTGTTTTTACATTCATGTGTGTGTGATACTGTTAGTGTGTGTTTGTACATATGTGTACATGTGTGTGTGTGTGTGTGTGTGTGTGTGTGTGCACGCGCGCCTAATTGTGGGTCTGTTTACTGTGTGTGGTGTGTTTGTGTGTGTGTGTGTGTGTGTGCGTGTGCATGTGTGTGCCCATTTGTGGGTCTGCTTACCCTGTTGTGTGTGTGTGTGTGTGTGTGTGTGTGTGTGTGCCTAATTGTGGGTCTGCTTACTTACCTTTGAAACTTTTATTCTGTATTTCAGATTCTTCTTCAGTTTCTGCATTTCAGCGACAATGCAGCCATGCCAGTCGAAGGTAATCCAGGGTACGACTGGCTCTACAAGATCTGACCCATTCTGGATCATCTGCATGAAAAGTTCCGGGAAGTCTATTTTTCCATGCTACAGTGTTCTTGTTTTGTTTTTTTTCTCACCTGTGCGTGTGTTCATGATTTTTTCAATGCTGTGACCAGACCGAGTGCCATCAGTGAAAGAAGACCAAGTGGACTATAGAATGAATCTCAATGTGTGTTTCTTTGAACCACGATTTGGACAGACATAAAAAAAAAAAATAAAAAAAAGCACCATCCCTGAAAATGAAGCATGGAATGCAGACAACCCGAGGATTATGTCCAAGACTTCATACGGCAAGTGATGGATTCCTATATAGAACAGCATGGCAGTAATGTAAGTACATGTTCTGACACTCTAACACAGTTCCTACAGTGTTTTGTGTGATAACAAATTGACACAAAGTGTGTGTGGGTTTTTCTTTTTTCTTTTCAACAGACAATTGTTTATTTTTTTCTTCAGACTTTTTTTCCATGGTTGTCATTTTGAACATTTACCAATAAGTATTATACTATAATAATTTTGACCACACTGTATACTTACAGTGATGCTGAGTAAACACAAACAGAAGTTTTTGTCAGTGTTTTACAGGTTTTATGTGTTGTAACATGTGTATGTGTTCAGAAACTTTTTTTTTTTTTTTTGTGAAACCACCATTTGTTACATCCCTCTCCATCCCCCAATGGCCAATAAAACTAGATTATATTATATAGCATCATAGCTTGGGGTAAAAGGAAAGAAAAGCCATAAAATCTTAAGTCATATGTCAACAAATAAATAAGCAGTGATTGAGATTTTGAACCTACCCCAAATAGTAAAATTATGCCCCTTTCTAGTAAAATTGGGGTACCCCCAGTAACGTACAGATTGTTCCACAGAAGGACATTGATTGACAACAATATGAATCCCAGGTGTTTGTAATGTTGTTGAGCAAACACCAAAAGGTATTGCTGCTGTGTTTAGTGTGCTTTTATGTGCTGAATTCTTCTAAAACTATCAAATTGAAAACAAAACAAAAACTGTTTTATCATATGTTACTAGTGTGAACCATTATCATTACCAACCAAATGAAATTAGAATGATGTGAAATTGTAAACAAGGGTATAAGGAAGTAATTAACAAAAAATCTAACAGATAACTCAATAAATGGATGAATAATGTACATGTTACTTTGTTAGTGAACATACCGTGAAAAGCATGATTATGCCCCTTTTACCTAAAAAAAATCGTGCCCCAAATTATGAGCAGATTATCATCAAGAACAACATTCCTTGGGATTTATATGACTGTCATGTGTTAGTGCTGATATTGAATAATTAGTCACACCACTTTTTCATTGTTTTCACTGATTTTATATGGTTGAATTTGTTTTTGTATACTTGAAAACTGTTCTTTTTGTAAACCCACTATTCATTATATCCCTGTCCATCCCCTAATGGCCAACAAAATTAGGTTATTGTTATATAGCATAATAGCTTGGGGTATAGGTAAAGAGAGGCCATAAAATCTAAGTCATATATCAACTAACAGGGTTCGTACGCTCCTTGAAACTCCTTGAATTATGACAGCGAATTTCAAGACCTTGAAAACCTTTGAAAATCAATAAAATGTGGTTCTGTTGACCAAACCTCCTTGAAAACCTTTGAAAATCAAGCCATCAGCTCCAAAACTTTTTAATGTGGCAAAAAGAAATGGCAGTTTGATTTTTCTGCGTTGAGGCTAATGAAAAATTATTTTTAAATAAATTTTTACATTGTCGCGATCCTGGATTGCCGTCTATTACCAAGGGAGGTAATTTGTAACTTCATCAATTCTGATGAAGCTACAAATTATCTCCTTTGGTATTAACGCACGCAACGATGTTTGTAAATTTTTTTTTTTTTTAACTAGTCTTTTTTTTTCCTCCAACCACTCTCTTACACACAATGAGTCTGTATGTTCTCTGACAACTGGACATATTTTTGCTGATTTTAGTGTTTTGGCATTTAATACAAAGAGTCTGGGTTTGTTAATGTTCTAATGTGTGGTGTACTGGCACACTCACTCTGATAAAAACTGAAGAAAGAAATGGCAGTTTGATTTTTCTGTGTTCAGGTTGATTAAAAAAATTATTTAAAAACAAATTTTTGTTGTTGTATTCTTTGTACAAAAAAAATCGTTTTAAAATAATTTTTTTCATCAACCTTAACACAGAAATATCAAACTGCCATTTCTTTTTTCAATTTTTACACAAGTATTGTAGCCTTGAAATAGAAAAAAAAACACTCCTTGAAAACTCCCTGAATTTTGTTCATGGGAGTCTGTAGGAACCCTGACTAATGAATAAGCAGTAATTGTGGTACTGAATGTACCCCAAATAGTAAAATTATGTCCCTTTCTAGTAGAATTGGGGTACCCCCAATAACATACAGATTGTTACACAGAAGGACATTTACTGACAACAATATGAATCCCAGGTGTTTGTAATGTTGTTGAGCAAACACCAAAAGGCATTGCTGCTGTGTCTAGTGTGCTTTTATGTGCTGAATTCTTCTAAAACTATCAAATTGAAAACAAAAACTGTTTTATCATATGTTACTAGTGTGAACCATTATCATTACCAACCAAATGAAATTAGAATGATGTGAAATTGTAGACAAGGGTATAAGGAAGTAATTTTCAAAACATCTAACAAATAACTCAATAAATGGATGAGTAATGTACATGTTGGTGAACATACCGTGAAAAGCATGATTATGCCCCTTTTTACCTAAAAAAAATAGTACCCCAAATTATGAGCAGATTATAATCAAGAACAACATTCCTTAAGATTTATATGACTGTCATGTGTTAGTGCTGATGTTGAATAATTAGTCACACCACTTTTTCATTGTTTTCACTGATTTTATATGGTGCAATTTGTTTGTGTATACTCGAAAACTTTATTTTTGGTAAAATTTGTATAATTATGTTAATTTCTGCTGCACTGATTATCAACATAATCAAGTCATTTTGACAGGACATTGTAGATCAATGCATAACAACAAAAAATGCCAAAAATCCGAAAGATTTGTCAAGAAATAAGTGAGCAGTAACCATTTTACTGAACCTACCCCAAAAAGCAAAATTTTTACCTTGGCCCACAGTTATTCAATTGTGCTATTATACTGTAGCAGTGAAGGGGTTAACTACAGACCAGGTTCTCTTTATAGCAGACCTGGGACTGTGGCTACACTACATACTGTGACTACATACTGTGGCTACGCTTCATACTGTGGCTACGCTACGTGCCGTGGCTACATACCGGGGCTACGCTGCATACCGTGGCTACGCTACATATCCCTGGGCAAGACAGGTTGTGAAGACACAGCCCAGCACTACAGCAATCGGTCTACACAGCAGGATCAGTCACCAGCCACAAAAGAGAGATCAACTGTCCTCTCCAATATCAGTTAAGTCTGATATTCCAGTGGGACTTCAGCTCAGCTCGTTCAGAACTTCCACTCACTGATGAAACAGTGAGAACCAAACCTCAGCCTACAGGACAGACCAGTCTATTGTAAACTAACTTTAACTACTTACCCGTGTGTTAGTAAGTGAAGTTGATGTGTGAAAGTGCACTTAACTTGTGTCAGTTCTTTTTTGTTCAATCAATATTGAATGTTTGAACTTCTCAGTAATTCTGTCTTCGGAGCTACAAGTACTTTTAAGAGTACAAGCCTAAGAAAACCTATCCCTGAGCCACTATTGAGTATCTTAGGTTTTTTTAACAGTCCTGGGAATGATAAAAATTTATTTCGATGACTAGTACTGGAAAGTTGCTCCTTCCACCGCTAGTTTGAGAGAGGGTGGAGGTGAAATTTTAACATAATTCTCAAAGAGAAAATATTGGAAGTCCTTCCCCTAGAGGACACACCGACCCACCCCCAACTCTTGTCACAGTGTGTGTGTGTTCTTGTCTGTGGGTGTGTTTTTGCATGTGCATGAGGGCGCGCACATGTGCATGTGTGTGTAAGAGAGAGTCTCTGTCTGTGCAATTGTGCATTCAAGTAATTGTGTGTATGCGGGGGGGGGGGGGGGGGGGGGGGGGGGATGCATGAATGTGTACACATGCGCATGCTTGTGTCTGTCTGTCTGGGTGTGTGAATGTGTGCATCTGTACATGTGTATATGCGTGCATGTGTGTTTGTGCATTTGCGCGCATGTGTGTGTGTGTGCACGCGAGCATGTATGTATGTGATGTGATGTTGTAGAGAGGTTTAATGTTGGTAAAAAAATTCTTAGCTTTCTGTCTGCCCATGTCACAGCCTGTCTATCCGTGTGATTGTTTGCCGAGGATTATGAGCAGCCATCTTAATCACCAAATACTGAAACATGCATGTGTAATACATGTGCATATACATAAACATATGCACACACAAACACCTTCATACACACACACAACACACACACACACACACACACACACACACACACACACACACACACACACACACACACGGGCATAAACACACAACACATGCGTACACATACACATGCGCGTGCCCGCCTTAACATGCACACACACACGCACACACACACAAAGACACACAACCACGCGCACACAGACAGACAAACACACACACCTAATCACGCACAAACACACACAAAGACACAACCACGAGCATACACACACACACACACACACAAGCACATACAGATGCCCACAGACAAGAACACATACACATGCGCATGCACGCACGCACACACACATTCGCACGCACGCACACATAACACACACACACACACACACACACACATACATACACACACACACACACACACACACACATTTACAAACATGTAAACACACAATCACTGAAGCGCGGGCTATTTCTTTCTGTCTACCTTTGTTTCTGTAATGTATTGCACTGAATGGGCATTTTTATGCACAGAAAGACACTTGCTCACACATACCTGCATACACACTTCAGTTTCCATGCATGCAATCACTGAAATACTCCTAAAGTCAGACATGGAAAACAGAGACAAAAAAGGAGAGAGAGAGTAGGTAACAGCCAGCCTGTCAACCAGCTAGTCAGCCAGGGAGAGAGAGCTCAGAAAAAGGAAAATGTGATGCAAAGACCACTCTTGTCCGTTATGGGAGGAGCAGGAGACGGGTGAAACCAGATGAGCCATTCAAGTCGGTGGGCGAAAGTGAGTTTGTTGTCTGCACAACAATATCAGACCAAAGCCAAGGTAAATGTGAATGTTTGACTGGTGTGTCAGCTGCTTTGGCTGTCACAACTTTTATAAATTCATAATACTAATAGAGAAAGACATTTTCTGTTTCAAAGGATTGTGTGTGTACGTGTGTGTGTGTGTGTGTGTGTGTGTGTGTGTGTGTGTGTGTGTGTTTGAGAGAGAGAGAGAGAGAGACACTGACACTGGCATCTTTTATTGACATTGGCTATAGCCTTCATGTTAAGGAGGTACAATTTTTTTTTTTTTTTTTTTTTTTTTTTGCATAGAAGAAGAAAAAGCAAAACTGCAAATTAGGTGTCTACTTAACTAAACAATTTTAAGAAATTATTTCCATTTCCATCAGTCATTTGTGTTTCTTGTCTTTGTTCTGGCCCAAAATTATCATCACACAATAACCATTCCCTGCACATACGCACTCTGATCTATCCTATCTCCCACCATCCTGCATGCAGGCATTTAATACCCTCATCTTCCCTTCTGTCCACTTGCACACAATCTCTAAACAAATGATTTATCAGGCTTGATATCATGAGAACTAGTGATTGAACCATCAAGCTTAAATGTCAAATAAGTATTCTAAACATTAAAGATATATGTACGACATTCCTCTGTGTGTGTGTGTGTGTGTGTGTGAAGGAGAGAAAGAGAGTGAGCGAGAGAGAGAGATGTTTAACAAAGGTACATTGAGAGACAGAAATAGTGTGCACAAGCACATGTATGTGTTTGTGTGTGTGTGCGTGTGTGTGTGTGAATGGTTGGTCTGATGCACTCGGTGTGTTGGTGAAGTATCTGTGTGCTTGTCACCTCTCGCTTTCAGCCTCCACCGCTGACTGGCACCGCTGCTTGCAGCACTGCGAAAAGGGGAGCAGAATGCGTCAAGTCTTTTCCTGTCAGCATTAAGCCTCTCCTCCAGGAAGCCCTGTGTAGTGCCTCCTCGTGGCTGCATACGTCAGGTGGGACCTTACGGACTCGGACTAAACTACAAGTGACTCAGGAGAGGTCTGGCCCCCAGACATGTGGCATGCAGGCCCACCGGTATGTGAATACGTCCCAGTAGTAAAATGTATAACCGGATAATTTAAAGCAGAAGTAGATAAAAACAAGTGAGATAAAAAATAAAAATAAAAAGCAAGAACAGAGTTCTCCTCACTCAGTTAATAAGTGCAGCACAGAGAGCTTGCAGGCAAACCTTGACACTGTCCTATGTGCATGGCAAAAGTATCGGACCTAAAACCAGATAACAGTAAATTAAAAAGTGGATATGACAGGCCAAATGAGACGATGAAATATATAGACAGGAAGGTGGACGGCCTGAACTATGAAATAATATAGAGTTCACAGCATTGCTCATAGAAAGAATAAAATGTGTGTAGATTCGGTACACAAGGTGATCTCTGACAAATTAGAACTCTTATATGATGTACAGTCTGACTAGGTCCAGTCCCTTAACTCTGAGCCAGATATCAATAGAAGCATAAGATACAGACAAAACTTTGTGCACCAAAAGGAAACTGAAAGGAGGTAAGAAGAGAGGGCAAACATTATGGCGTCACTGTGCAGTGTGCATGTTGCTAGTTCATGAGAAGTGAATGTCAAGGACATTAGGATCTATGTTGGCAGAAAACAAACGTGAGACAAGAATCTGGTGTGTGTGAAACCTGTGTTGGATGTGTTTTACACATTGTCGGATATTCTATTGGATCATGTAATGGTATTGTATGAATTTTTCTACATTCTGTTTGCAATGAGAACTAAATGTTCTGAATAAAAAGTGGACTGATAAAGTTTGGGTTGTCCATGGGTTTGTTCCCTCGGTTGTTTTGAAAGATAATGTAAATGATCTTATTCCAACCATGTAGATATAATTCATATTCACTTAACATTGATATTCAGTACAGAAACATTAATTTGCGATATGATTTTCGTGTTATACATGGTGAAGTGTGTTGTGTGCTTGTGTGTGTTGTGTGTGTGGTGTGTGAGGAGAGAGAGAGAGATCGAGCACATATTTCCCCTTTTTTAGAGTTGGAACAAAGATATCCAAATCATATTGAGTATGTTTTTAAATGTCGCATGCCTGGGTTTTTTGTTTCCCATGAGTTGTGGTGTAGTAATGTTACTTGTGATCTTAATATAAGTGTCTTCTGTAATGCTTATTCTTTTCCGTAGCACTGATACTCCTGCAGACATCTGTATAAATGCAGAATTTCATCACCTACAAGGGAGAGAGTTTGTGAGTTGACTGTTTTTTACCCGCATTAGCAGCCATACTCTAACTTCGGGGAAGAAATTGCTATTGCTTACAGATTTATGAAACATTTTAATTGCTACCTTGAATATATATTAGCTGCTGAACTCAGATTCGAACACAGAAGTCCGGAAGACGATAGGTGCTTGGCCCTCTTGGCTGATAATCCATCAGCGGATAGTGAACGACCTATTACAAAGCTGAGTCCCTTTGCTGTTGCAAAGGGGCTAAAAGGTCTTGTAGGCGCAGAGCCGAAATCAGTGAAGAGGTTGAGGGATGGTTCCCTGCTCGTGCAGGTTGACCGAAAAGTCCACTCGGAAAACTTACTGAGATCAGAAAGTCTTGTAAATTACCCAATCCAGGTGTCCCCTCACAGAAGTCTAAACTCCTCGAAAGGTGTCATCCGTTGCCGAGAGTTGTTTGGAATATCTGAGGGAGAAATAAAGGCTGAGTTGGCTGATCAAGGAGTGGTAGAGGTCAGGAGGGCGACTTTCCGAAAAGGTGCGGAAAGAAAATCAACCAACACTCTGTTCCTCACCTTTGCTAAACTGACTCTTCCAGAGTCCATAAAGGTGGGGTACCTGAGAGTAAAAATAGCCCTGTATGTGCCATCCCCACTGACGTGCTTCAGATGTCAACGGTTTGGCCATGTCAAGGAGAAATGCCCGGGAGAGGAGGTGTGTGCCACCTGCAGCAAAGCAGTTCATGATGGCGGATGTGAATCCGCGAAATGCGTGAACTGTGATGGTGACCACCCTTCTTTTTCAAAAGACTGCCCTGTTTGGCGAGTAGAAAGCGAAATCCAGCGCATAAAAACAGAAAAAAAGATTTTGTTCTTTGAAGCCAAAAAGTTGGTGCAGGAGCAGAAGGGAACCCCGCTCCTTTGCTTGACAGTGGTAAAAAAATCGCTTAGAGCACCTCAGGTAGAAGCCAGTGTTCAGACAGACCCATGTGGTCTTGAACCACTGAAATGTCTTCCGGCTTTGAAAACACTGCACGAAAAAAGGGCCGATGGTGGGGGCCTAAAACCCACCAAAGGATGCACCTCCACTGCATCCACTAAGCCTGCGGCTGTGCAGGCTGCCCAGCAAGGGGGTCACCCCGAGACGGCCCCCAAGCTGAGACCACCTCCCAAAGGAGGTGCCCCAACAGTGGGTTCCAGCGAAGTGGCGTTGGTGGAGTGCAGGGGAAAGCCTCGCACTAATGCCATCAAGACCATTGGGTTCTTCCCCTCCAGGGAAGAAGAAACTTCCAATTCCACCAGACAGGCTTAAAAAAGCGGAGCTCAAACTGCAAAATGCGTTTGAAGCTCTGTATGATGAAGAGGAAGAGGACATAGACATGGTGGATTAAAATCCTCATCCACAATGGATACAGTCTTACCATGGAATATCAGGGGACTGTCTTCCAATTACGAAGAACTACAGCTCTTGTTTCGTGAGCCTAGGCTGATGCTAGTTTCACTGCAAGAAACTCTTCTGAAGTCTGACAAAACTTTCTCACTTTCTGGCTACAGCTTTCTAAAGCTACCTGCACAATCTGTTGAACATGGCGCTTCTGGCGGGGTAGCCTTATTCATTCACAACTCTGTTCTGTACAGCCCAGTTGCTCTGCAGACTCCACTTCAGGCAGTGGCAGCTTGGGTTACTCTCCACAAAACAATTACTATCTGTAGTTTGTATCTGTCTCCAAATATCTGTGTCACCAAACGGGACCTCATTTTGCTCTTGGAGCAGCTTCCTAGACCCTTCCTGCTGTTGGGTGATCTGAATGGTCACTCTCCTCTTTGGGGAAGTGAGAGATCTTCATCAAGGGGTCTGCTTTTAGAGGAAGTGTTTTCGGAGCTTGATTTGTGTGTCTTGAATGGGAAATCACCAACTTACTTTCACTCCGCTAATGGCACCACATCTCGTCTGGATCTTTCTGTCTGTGACCCATCTTTGTTTCTGGATTTTGTTTGGGAGGTTGATGAGGACCTGCATGGTAGTGACCACTTTCCTGTGTTGCTTCAGTATATGAATGCAAAGAGTGAGACTTTACCAGAACGCCTCAATTTTAACTAAGCAGATTGGGACCTCTTTGCCAGTAGGTTTCTTAGGATCTGGAAGAGGACAAGATCCTGCAAAGTGAAAATCCGGCAGGAAGTCTTTCAGATTTCATACTGAATTGCGCAAAGTCAACCATCCCCACATCTCCCAAGAAGCCCCTAATGCCAAAAGTTCCTTGGTTCAACTCTGAATGCAAGGAAATCAACAAAACCTGCAGAAGAGCTCAACGTTGGCTCTCCTGCAGACCATCGATGCCCAACGTCCGAGCACATTAGAAACTGAGGGCCAAATCCAAATACATTTATAAAACCAGTAAATGTTTATCTTGGAAACAATTTTGCTCAAGTCTCGAATCCAAAACATCAAAGGAAAAAGTGTGGAAAATCATCAAGAAAATTAAAGGGAAGAACACCTGCCCCACTGTGAACCATCTCAAATTTTCTGAATCTTTAATAACAGAGAAAAAAGCAGTTGCTAATCTGCTTGCTTCAACCATTGAAAGCAATTCCTCATCTTCTAACAAATCAGCCAGTTTTGTCAAAAACGAAGCCATCAAAGAAAAATCACCCTGAAACTTTTCGTCAGACAACAGGGAGGACTACAAGCTTCCTTTCACTTTGAATGGATTTGAAATCTGCCTTACTTTCTTGCAGCGATTCCTCTCCAGATATAGATGAAATCCATTATAAATTTTTGAAACGTCTTCCACAAAAAGATTTGAACATCCTGCTACATGTATACAACCATGTATGGACTACTGGATTCTTTCCACCTTCTTGGCGAAAAGCCCTCATCATCATTCCTATTCCCAAACCTGGAAAAGATCTTTCTAACCCATCAAACTGCCGTCCGATAGCTTTGACCAGCTGTGTCTGTAAATTAATGGAAAAAATGGTCGAGTGTAAGACTCATGTGGAAGTTCGAAACTGACGGCCTTCTGGCGAAAGAACAGTGTGGTTTTCGCAAACATCGAACTACAGTTGACCATTTGATCCATCTGGAATCTACGCTTCGGAACACCTTTATAGAAAAGGAACATGCAGTGGCTATTTTCTTCGACTTTGACAAGTTGGAGAAGGCCTACAATACCACCTGGAAATCTGGGATACTTCATGATCTCCAGGATCTTGGTTTTCGGGGTCATCTTCCACTTTTTATTCAAATTTTTGTGGCAGAACGACAGTTTCAGGTCCGGGTTGGCACCACTCTCTGATGTTCATGAGCAGGAGTTGGGTGTTCCACAAGGAAGCATACTGTCTCCTGCCCTCTTTAGCATCAAGATCAACAACATTGTCAAGTCAGTTCAACAGGGTTCAGACTGCTCATTGTTTGTGGATGATTTTGGTGTCTATGCAACTGGAAGCCTGTACGTACACCGAGTGTCCAGCGCAGGCTCCAGCTTTGTGTGGATAAAATTCATCAGTGGGCGGATGAAAACAGCTTCACTTTTTCTGCTACGAAGACACAGTGCATGCACTTCCATAATTTTCATCAGTTTTTTGCAGATCCTGAAATTCAAATAGGGAAATCTCCCATTCCAGTTTTCAAAGAGGCCAAATTCTTAGGAGTTATTTTTGACCAAAAACTCAACTTTCTCAGCCACATTAAAAACCTCAAAACTTCTTACCAGAAAGCTCTGAATATTCTGCGGGTCGTAGCATACACTGACTGGGGCACTGATAAGAAAACTTTGCTGCACCTCTACAGAGCCTTGGTCCGTTCCAAACTGGACTATGGTTGTGCTGTGTATGGCTCTGCAAGACCTTCTTACCTAAAACTCTTGGACCATATCCACCATCAAGGGCTTCGTCTCTGTCTTGGAGCATTGCACACCACCCCTGTGTACAGCCTGTACGCAGAGGCAGGTGAACCCTCACTGTCCAACCGCAGGCTGAAACTATCTTTGAATTACTATATCAGACTGTTCTCTGAAGCGGAAAACCCTGCCTATGACTGTGTCTTTGACCCTCAGTTTCAAAGTAAATTCGAAAACAACCCTAACTGTATTCCGCTGTCTTCGTATGCAGCCTCATGCGCAGAATGCAGGTCTAGACCTAGGAGTTGTCTGATTTTTCCAAGTTTCCAGATAAGCCTCCACGGACCTTTTCCACACCAGAGATTCGTTTTGACCTTGCAGCTTTTCACAAAGAAACGACCAGCTCGCTGGCATACAAGGCATTGTTTGCCGATCTCTGTTCGAAATTCCCATCCTGTCAGAAAATTTTCACTGATGGTTCCAAGTCTGAAGATGGAGTGGCCTGTGCAGCCTATTGCCCTGGTGCTCCTTCTCAAATACTGTTAGAACATATTCCTTCAGATGCTTCCATTTATTCGGCTGAACTTACAGCTCTGGTTCTGCGCTGAGGATAATCTCACAATCTATGAAGAGGGACTTCCTGGTTCTGTCGGATTTGCTGTCAGCTTTGGAAGCCATAGCTGGCCGCAACCTCCATGATTCCGAACTTCTCCACTTTTTAAAATTTTTTACCAGATTGAAAGTGGAGGGTTACAACATTGTTCTGGCTTGGGTTCCCGGTCTTGTTGGCATCGGAGGGAATGAAATGGCTGATCGCCTGGCCAAGAATGCCACAACAGGAAAATTGTCTAATATATATATATCCCCTGCTCAGATCTGAAACCAAAAATTAATGATTATGTCAGAGACCTCTGGCAGGAGGATTGGAATACACAGACGGATAACAAACTCTTTCAGATCCGTCCAAACCTAAAGGGAGTTCCTCTCATCCACGTCTGGTGGTCATAAAGAAGAAACAGTTCTATGCCGGCTGCACACCGGCCATTCGTATTTTACCCATTCATACCTATTAAAGAGTGAAGAAGCTCCATGGTGCATTCCATGTCATGTGTCACTCACAATGAAACATATTCTTTTAGAGTGTTAGGACTTGCACAATGTGAGACACAAACATTTTACAGCAGATTCCTTGAAAACCTTGTTCAGAGACATTCAGCCTGACGCGATCTTTGAGTTCTTGAAAGAGATTAACATTTTTCATCGGATCTGAGATTTTACAGTGGAAAGTTGTTGTTTTTTTTTGTTAATGAACTTTCAGATGGGTTTTAGAAGATGTATTTTAAAGAATTGTGTGAATGAATGACTTGTGAGTTGATTTTAACATGGTGACAGCCCTGATATGGCCCTTTGCGGTCGGCTGGGCTATAAGCAACATTATCTTATCTTATCTGCAAGACAAAATGATTCAAGTGGTGAAAACCAACATACGTCTGGGGCACCAGCCGCCGTGGCGAAGTGGTTAGCGTCGCGGACTCCCGGCTGGGAGGTCGTGGGTTCGAATCCCATCAGCAGTCATGCGGGTTTTTTCTGCCCTGACCAGCTCCTACCCAGAGTTGAGTTGCTGCAGACTCAGTTGGGAAGACTGGGACCACACAGTCGAGTTTCATCCACTTAATGGATGCATTTCTGAGAGTGTTGCTCAAATTTCCTGACCAACACTGCAGGTGCCTGTATCTCTCGGGCCTGGTTGACGCCGGGATATATTATGAAAGGAAGCGTAGAGTACAGCCCTGTCATGTAGTCTCAGACCAAAATGGAAATCTGTAGCATCATCTTAATCATCGTCATTCTCATCGATCAGCATTAAAAAAAAAAAAAATGTCTCAAATTCTGTGGCCCTTCATGCCCTGCTTTCATGATGACCTCAATTTCAATGTCCTCTCCACGTCTGTGGCCTTGGTTTGGTTCCGTCGGGGTCACCGGTATCGGCGAGTCCATGGGGGCTGTCGTTGGACGGACGTGGTGGCGCCCTCCGGAGGGAGAGCTCACTCACGCCGGCTCCGCGACTAAGCAATTATTGTCGTCAATAGGGGGCTTAGTAGGTGGTGTCCTGCGTATGTTAGATCAGAACAGGCGCCACTGAACACCACCGAAGTGACTCGGCAGCAGTGCAGTGTCTCCTCCGGTGGGTTGCCTCTTGACGACTTGACATTGACTGCTCCCTGTGGATTGCCAGTGCCGGGGCTGCGGCAGGGCCGACCAGGCTGTGGCTGTGGACGGGGTGTCGGAATGAGCGGCGTGGGTGCACTGCCTCTGAGGTGGCGCAGAGGTTGGGACAGCAAAAACAAAAAACAAAAAAAAAAACCTTCCTCTAGGGCAGTATGAAGAGAAAACGCTGCATGACATTCATTTGTGGTCAAAGAGTAGATAATGGCTGACATGGATTTATTTCTTCAACGTTCTGGTCTGACAGTTCTTTCTGTCCAAGAAAGTTTTGATGCCCCAGGCTCTAACACGCAAAGAGCATTTCCTGTGGGTGGATCTTGAATCCTTTGTTGAATTTGCTTTCAGCTTGTGACTGCAATTGTACATATGCAGTCACCTGCAGGATGCTGACAAGATCAGTTGAGGTAAGCTTTCTTTGGGTCACCTTTTCTGTAGTTTGATAGTTCCCCCACAAGGGAAGGTGGTGTGTGTGTGTGTGTGGGGGGGGGGGGGGGGATGCAGTATTTCGCCAAGGTGACTTGCACCAGTGGTCAGAAAACAATGATGGCCTGGTGCAGTCCATGACCAGTGGCTTCCACTGCCATCGTATGTCTGCCACCGTCACCCATGGGCATGGAGAAAAGGAAGGAAGGGAATGGAGTCGCCCAATCCCAGGCAAAAGGTGTATGAGAACCATGGGTTGCTCAAACTCCACGATAATCCTTTAGGGTCTGGCAGCTGCTCTAACCAAGAGAACTCCACGGTAATCCTTAAGGCCTGGCAGCTGCTCTAACCAAGAGAATTCCACAATAATCCTTTAGGCCTACGAGCTGTTCTAACCAAGAGAACTCCATGGTAATCCTTTAGGCCTGGCAGCTGCTCTAACCAAGAGAACTCCATGGTAATCCTTTAGGCCTGGCAGCTGCTCTAACCAAGAGAACTCCACAATAATCCTTAAGGCCTATGAGCTGCTCTAACCAAGAGGTGCAGGATTTGAAAAGAGAGGGGGTTAGTTACCGCCAAGGACACAGACAAACAGAGTACAGGACTAGGTATTTGAGCTCCATCCACTCAAAGGAAGGCACCAACAACCCACCCTCACCCTTCTTCCTGTCAGTAAAACACGGCTCCCCCGGGCTTCAGAAGCTATTGGAGAAGGCCAGGAGGTGGACTTTGGTCATTAGAAGCTGTTTGAGGTGCATGCCATTCAGAGCACTGTACAAGCAGTGGGAGATTTCCTCGCCAATATCCCCAGCACTAAAGACTTTCTAGGATACTGCAAGTGTTGATGAGGTTTTGTACATTTCACAATGTAAATCTCTTCACCATAAACCGATAGCACAGAATCGTATGTATTCCCTCCTTTTGTTTTATCATACAAAATCTGTTGGGTTTTCCTTGACCTGCCTCAGCAACTGCACTTAACATTGCTCTGTATAGTGAACATTTGGCATTTTCTGTTGCTGACTGACTAATCCATTTCTTCCATTGCTTTCGAAAAGTGTTAGTTAACTGCGTTGCAGTTGTACATTCAAATGGTGGGATTTCGTTTTTGTTTCATGTTAAATTTAGTCCATGTTAAATTTTCTAGTTTCATTTGAATGTATTATATCTATCATTATTTCGATTCCAGTGTTTTTCCACGCAGTCAAATAAGAGGATGGTTGTTATAGTGTATTAACTTGTAAAAAACACAATCAGTAATGATCACCATACTCTACAAGGATGGCAGATGGAAGCCCAGTCGTAAGAGCTACAGCTGCAACACATATAAACAATGAAATGCAGTGCATGTGACATTTTTTACTTCTGATTTCATCAGCAGTAATGCCAAACATGCCCATACATGACCAAGGGACCCATTTCCATCCAGCCCTACATCTCTTCCCCCATCCCTCCATCCACACACTCATGTATGCATGTCTGTTACAGACATCTGCATTCATACGCTGACTCACATGCACATGCGCATGTGCATGATATCACACACACACACACACACACACACACACACACACACACACACACACACACACACACACACACCACTTTGTTTGCCTCTTGTCTTTAATCCCTGTACAGGAGAGAGAGAGAGAGAGAAAGAGTTTGTTTTAAGACAGCTGTTATAGTGTTGACGTGGAAGGCCCATAACCATCCCCCATCTCCCAACTATCCCCCATCTCTACCTCACCCTCTCTCTCTCTCTCTCTCTCTCTCTCTCTCTCTCTCTCTCTCTCTCTCTCTCTCTCTCTCTCTCTACCCACCTCCCTCCTTGTTTGTCATCATGAGGAAGGTGAAGGTGAGTGAAGACGGAATAAATAGTGGGCAGAAGCGAGCTCCCAAGCCATCTACGCTCCGCCTGCTGACACGTCATCTACTCTCTCAGTCTCCCTGACAGCTGCCTTCAGTCGACCCTGCCATCATCTCAGCACAGACTTGGTAAGGTGAGGCTGACTCTTTCTTTTAATTTATTGTATTGTGTTAGTGTGCTGGATGGGATTGGATTGCACTGCACTATGACGTGCAACCAAAAGCGAATGAAGAAACATATGCTTGTAATACAATGTTATGGTAATAGCATGCTGTTCAGTTTGTACGTATACTGCTTTTCCTTCATTACCTGTGTAGGATGCTATTTTCCTTCATGCCCATCACCCACACCCTCCCTTACACACACACACACACATGCACACACACACCCTATATCTCCCATTTTACCATATGTATTATTTTGCAGTTTTTCTTTTTAATTCAGAGGATAGGGCTGCTTAAGCCGGTAATTTTTAGACTTTAAAATTGTGCTAACTGGAGTGTCCATCCCAAATTTTTTTTCGTTTTACCTTTTGTTTTTGTTTTTCTCTTCTTTTTCTGCCTATCTTTCATTCGAATTTGAACTCGCTCACCATATATGGTCTGCAGATTCTCCTACGAATGGACATTTGCATGCCAATTTTAATATTCTGGTATTTGAGATGAAAAATTCCCTGGTTCCTGAGAGTTGTTTTTTTTTTTTTAAATGAACAATAACATAATCATCTGCCATTGAATCGCGTACATTGAAAAAGAGGACATAATGAAAAGAAATAGGAACAACCAACAGTACCAAAGCAAACAAAATATGAACACTGCACACACACACACATACACACACACACACACGCGCGCCACACACACACACACACACACACACACACACACACACACCACACACACACACACAAAACAAGACAGACAGACAGACAGAGAGAAAAGATCAGAAGCATAGATGACATAAGAAAAAAAAAAAAGCAAACGAACAAAAAGAAGACATTATATGTTACTATGTTATACCTAACGCCAAACACCCGCAGCTTTGACAGAAATGTGGCTTTCTAATATGTCTGACATGCACAGCAGAGACTACAGGGTAGAAGAAGATGAAGTTATCATGTTGCACAACATACAAAAAAAAATCATATAGACTTGACCTTTCATTCTTAGCATGCTCTAAATGAATAAGTATAGAATAATACATAGATGTTCATAGTACATGTAACATTCTCCACTAGAATCAATTGTTTTCATTGATAAGAGGTTCATAGCATTTCCATCTAGAACAAAAATCGGCATAATCCATATTGACATAAGATGTGTTTCTCTATTTTGTATCGATAACGGAGTTGCACTAGATACAGAGTAAGAGATGGCCGACTTTTGTTCATTTTGCAATGGTATATAAAGAACTTGGCGAGCAAGATAATGAGAACTTGGCGAGCAAGATAATGAAGTAAAAAATCTCATCTGCTTCATGATTTTGTGAAAATCCAAGCAAAACAGTGGACTTATCCACTTTTTTTCTCTTGTGCACATTTGCATTTTTGATTAAAAGCTAGTTTCTAGGCTTTTCCAAAATTTTTGTACAATTTCACACTGCCAGAATAAATGGGGAATGGTCTCGTTTTCTGTTTCGTGAAAACTGCATTTTTCAACATTGGTAACCCCCATTCTTTTAAGGAATACATTTGTTGCAATGATTCAGTGGATTATCCTAATTTGGAACCATTTAAGTTTTGCTTCTTGTATTTTATGTGTTCTATGAAAAACAGCGTTCCAGTTTAAATTTATTGTAAATATGTTATTTCATTTTTGACAGCGTTTAGGTACCCATTCATCATCATTGAGAATATCATAATATTGTTTCGTTCCTTTCGGTATAGACAGGATTATATCAAGCGCTTTTATGTTCTCTTTGGCTTTACTGGACTGAACAGTAATTCCATGTTTCTTAACATATTTCTTCACCACATTTACACATCCTGTATAAGTCAGAAAGTTTGTCTTCACATTATATTTTAGTCTAAATTCTTCAAAGGTAAGAAAGGTACCATTTTCACGCAGCAGATGATGTACTCGATACACGCCTCTGTCGATCCAGTGTTTATAAGAGATGGCTAGGTTATCTTAATCTTATCATTGTAAAATAGAGGTTCTGCAATAATTTCATCAGCTCTTTCAAAACACATCTTTCGAGAAAATTCTTTATACGCTTCAAATGTATGTTTCCAGAAGCGATTTACATTGACAGTCATTGCGAAAGATGCCTGTATATGCCAATGTTATCTACGACAGGGAATAAAGCAGATATGATACCTTTCCACTTTTGTGTATTCTGTATCAGTTTGCGTATCCAAATCAGTCTTAGGCCACTTATAAACTTTTTGATATCAAGTAGGCCTAATCCTCCTTTTTTTATGCTCTTCATTACCATTTTACTACTGATTCTGTCCTGTTTCCTTTTCCAGGTGAATTTGAAGCACATACTTTGCAAACGGTTTATAAAGTCATCTGGCAGATTTGGCAAGAGTAACCATAGTTGTGTTATTTTGGAAAGGATCTAAACATTTCAATACAGTGATTCTGCCTAGTGGAGTTATAGACCTCTTAATCCAGATGTGAAATAGCCTTTTTATTTCAGAAAATTTTTCATTATAATTCATTTCCTCACAGCTATCTAGGTCTACTGAAAACCATACGCCTAAAATTTTAAATTTTGGTGGATTCCAACTGATTTTCAAATGTGGTAAATGTTTTACTGTCGACCTTTTCTTACTACCTATCCATACTGCTTGTGTTTTGCTGTCATACATAAAACAGACTTACAGCTAAATACACTGATCGTTTCAGTGATTGCCTCAAAAGACTTCGCATCACCCTTGGTCATCATCTGAGTATCATCTGCAAACTGAGCTGTTTTATGCTCATTATTGTTTATTTTTATACCTTTAATCAAATTATTTTCTCTTATCATAGTAGCAAGTATTTCTACGCAGATTAAAAACAGATATGGTGAAACGGGGTCACCTTGTCTACAACCTCACTCAACTTTAAACCTAGATGAACAATGACCATTTATAATTATTGTGGATTTAATATTTCTGTAAAACAGTGATATCCACTGGCAACTAGTTAGGCCAAATCCAAAAGCTTTCAAGGTTTTCATCATAAAATTCCAGCCTAACATGTCAAAAACTTTCTCAGAGGCAATACATAGTAACAATCCAGGATGATTTGTAATGTTTAGATAGTGAATAAGGTCATAAATAAGTCTTATGTTATCACCAGCCGCCGTGGCGAAGTGGTTAGTGTTGCAGACTCCTGGCTGGGAGGTCGTGGGTTGGAATCCCATCAGAGTCATGTGGGTTTTTCTGCCCCGACCGGCTCCTACCCAGAGTTGAGTTTGCTGCAGACTCAGTTGGGAATACTGGGACCACACAGTCGAGTTTCATCCACTTAATGGATGCATTTCTGAGAGTGTTGCTCAAATTTCCTGACCAACACTGCAGGTGCCTGTATCTCTCGGGCCTGGTTGACGCCGGGATATATTATGAAAGGAAGTGTAGAGTACAGCCCTGTCATGTAGTCACAGACCGAAATGGAAATCTGTAGCATCATCTTAATCATCGTCATTCTCATCGATCAGCATTAAAAAAAAAATGTCTCAAATTCTGTGGCCCTTCATGCCCTGCTTTCATGGTGACCTCAATTTCGATGTCCTCTCCACGTCTGTAGTCTTGGTTTGGTTCCGTCGGAGTCACCGGTACATGGGTGAAAGTAGTTCCGGAGTGTTCTGGATTTCCGGAATGAACCGGTTGACAAAAGGGCTTTTCAGGAATGGCAAACCTGACTTCAGGAAAATGCCAGTGCAAAAAAAATACAAACAAAAAAACAACACACACACACACACACACAAAAACAGAGTCTTTCACACTGTCAGGTCGGCTTATCTGCATAATTCAATTATCTATATTATTTTTCCACTAGTCTTCGTTTGTATCAAACGGCGATTCTTCACTGGTGCTTGGCAAAACAGAAAGGGTTTTAAGTTACTTCCCTTCCTTTTAATTCTTGCTCATGCGCATTTTGAGTCTAAACCGGGGGAAAAAAGTTTGCGAGCGAAGATTTGTATCGACAGCAAATTTGGGCCAAACACATGCGATAGCAACAATGAAGGACGTGCCTGTTAATGCAGATGTTTCTGTAATAGACAGATCAGTAAAAAAAACAAACAAACAAGTGGCGATGGCTCTGGCTAGAAGAAGAAGAAGATGGCGATTGTTTCGAAGAGTGGTGCAGAAAGGTGGACGAAGCGGGAACATGCCGGTGCGTTGTCTGTAACAAGATTCTGAATTACGGCTCCAGTGGAAAACGAGCACTATTTATTCACGCCAAAGACAAGGCACACAAGGCAGCACTGCTCTGCGCGAAACGGAATACCAAACTTGATGGGGCATCACCGACAACTTTTTCATAGTGAACATTTCATCTGGACCTGTCAAATGTATGTGAATGAGCTCTAATAGTTTCAATTTTTTTTTTCTTTTTGGTGAATAAAGTGGTAGAACTGACACACCACAACTTTAAGGCCATCAAACATCTTGTGTATAAGCAAATGTTTGACATGCTGAAAAGCTTAATGATCACAGCAAATAGCAAAGAGAGAAAACAAGACAATTCTACACTCCTCGAGTAGTGCTTCAGCTTGGAGCATTTTGTGATCTGAAGAACCAGCAGTCTTCTGTTGTATTTTTTTCAAGTGATTTTTATTTGTTGTTCATGGCTGGTTTGTTAGTTGTGTGTCAAGTTTATCACAAAATGTTCTTGCATTGTCTATAAAAGGAATATATAAGATTGCTTTCACCCTTCAGGAATAGATATCACTTTTCAGGAATGGGAATATTCGGAGGAGAAAAGAATGTTAGGTTTCAGGAAGGAGATTTGTTTTTGCTTTCACCCATGCCGGTATCGGCGAGTCCATGGGGGCTTTCGTTGGATGGACGTGGTGGTGCCCTCCGGAGGGAGAACTCACTCACGTCGGCTCCGCAACTAAGCAATTATTGTCATCAGTAGGGGGCTTAGTAGGTGGTGTCCTGCGTATGTTAGATCAGAACAGGCGCCACTGAACACCACCGAAGTGACTCAACAGCAGTGCAGTGTCTCCTCCGGTGGGTTGCCTCTTGACGACTTGACATTGACTGCTCCCTGTGGATTGCCAGTGCCGGGGCTGCGGCAGGGCTGACCGGGCTGTGGCTGTGGACAGGGTGTTGGAATGAGCGGCATGGGTGCACTGCCTCTGAGGTGGCGCAGAGGTTCGGGCAGCAAAAAAGAAAAGTCTTATGTTATCGCCAATATATCTACCACTCATGAAATATGTTTTTATCTTCATTTATGATCTTGGGAAGTACATTTTTAAGTCTATTGGCTATGCACGATGACCCTATCTTGTATACAACATACAGTAATGTAACTGGTCTCCCATTTTGAATGTATTCCTTAGGCTTATCACCCTTTGGCAGACAGATCATTATGCCTTCTCTCTGAGGAGATGATAATTCTCCCTGTCTAAAGCCATCATTTAATGAGCGAACAAAAAAATTCCTATTGATTTCAAAAAAACTTTTTAAAATTCTGATGTGAAACCGTCAGTGCCTGGGCTTTTATTGCTTTTCATGTTTTTCAGAGAGTATGAAGCTGCTTCTAAGGTGATTTGTCCTTCTATGTTCTTTGATTCTTCGTATGATAAAGTTGGAAAATCTTTCACCATGTCAGTGATTTCGCAATTTTCAATATTTCTCTTTCTATATAGATTTTCATAAAAAGACTTAGCTTCATTCATTAAGCTTCATTCATTATTTCATTTTGACCATTTACTTCTCTCCCACTTTGTGTTATTATTTTTCTCATGCATTTGCTTATGTAGTGCCTTTTTTCTAAATTACAGAAAAGCTTAGATACTTTCTCACCTTCAGCAATCCATCTGGCTCTCGAGCGCAATAAACTCCATCGATTTTTTTTAACTTCTAATTTCCACTAAATCTGCTTTATATTTTTCCAAACTGCGTTGATCTTCTTCGATTTGAGGATATTTTTTCTCTAGCTCTTCAATGCTTTCTTCTAGTTGCTTCTCCTGTTTAGCTTCTTTCTGTTTCTTTGCTGTGGAAAATGCTATTGTTTTTGATCTCACTTTCATAAGCAAAACATCTAGAAAGAGCTGGTCTCCTATTGTAAATTGTATCTGATTTCTAGGAATATTATGAATTTCTTTTCTTTCATACAGTAAAACTGCATATTCTTCTATGGTATTTCTTATTTCTTCTTCTGTTTCTTTTAGATAGATTCAGTCCTTTAGAAGAGAATTGTTGAATTTCCAAAAACTGTTTCTTTTAACATCTTCTCCAAAAGATAATTTCAAGACAATCATTGAGTGGTCCGATCTGTAGCTGATCTGAATGTCAGCATCCTCAACATATTGTACAATTGGTTCTGAAACAACAAAAAAATCAAGTCGACTTTGTTGTAGTCGATTTGTTCTTCGCCAAGTAAATCTTCTGCTTTCTGCATTTAAGTCTCTCCATATGTCTGTTAGCTCTAAATTTAACATCAATTCTTCCACTCTTTCTTTAGCATTTTGATTGTTCACATGTTTATAATTATCATAATCTAAATTTGGGTCCATAACTAAATTCCAGTCACCACCTATAATTATATTCCTATGACCCAGTTTGCTGATGTAATCTTCCAATCTTCCATAAAATTTTGGAGTGTCTCTGTTTGGACCGTATAGATTAACGAGCAGCAGATCTTTATCCATGGTTGAAATTAAAACCATCATGAAATTACCATCTTGGCCCTTGTGGACTGTTTTTACCTTGAAGTCAAAACTGTTATTAAACAGTATTGCAACTCCTCTAGATTGTGTATTATTGGATGCAAAGAAACAGGTATAGTCCCATTCAGCTGCATAATAGGCATCTAGTTTGTTTTTTGTGAGAACTATGTCTTTGCCACACATCAGTCGCCAATCTATAGTCTTGTCCAAAAGATCTGCAGGCTCACCAGAAAATTGTATTCATGGAAATGTGCTCCGCGTTGCTGGAGTCTGTAGTCTCCTGTCTGTGTGGGGCTTTGGTCAGGTGATGGAGGATTTATAGCACCGTGTAGGGCTTTGGTCAGGTGATGGAGGATTTGTAGCACTGTGTGGGGCTTTGGTCAGGTGATGGAGGATTTACAGCACTGTGTGGGGCTTTGGTCAGGTGATGGAGGATGTATAGCACTGTGTGGGGCTTTGGTCAGGTGATGGAGGGTTTATAGCACTGTGTGGGGCTTTGGTCAGGTGATGGAGGGTTTATAGCACTGTGTGGGGCTTTGGTCAGGTGATGGAGGGTTTATAGCACTGTGTGGGGCTTTGGTCAGGTGATGGAGGGTTTATAGCACTGTGTAGGGCTTTGGTCAGGTGATGGAGGATTTATAGCACTGTGTGGGGCTTTGGTCAGGTGATGGAGGATTTATAGCACTGTGTGGGGCTTTGGTCAGGTGATGGAGGATTTATAGCACTGTGTGGGGCTTTGGTCAGGTGATGGAGGATTTGTAGTACTGTGTGGGGCTTTGGTCAGGTGATGGAAGATTTGTAGCACTGTGTGGGGCCTTGGTCAGGTGATGGAGGATTTGTAGCACTGTGTGGGGCTTTGGTCAGGTGATGGAGGGTTTATAGCACTGTGTGGGGCTTTGGTCAGGTGATGGAGGATTTATAGCACTGTGTAGGGCTTTGGTCAGGTGATGGAGGATTTATAGCACTGTATAGGGCTTTGGTCAGGTGATGGAGGATTTATAGCACTGTGTAGGGCTGTGTGCTGCTAATGTTCCTAACTTCTTATCTGCCGAGTCATGTCATCAATGCACACACACACACACACACACACACACACACACACACACACACACACACACACACACACACACACACACGCATGCACCACAGCAAGGTCACATGGATTGAGTTTTTGGTACTTTAACATAACTAAGAGAGAGCAGCTCACAGAGGCAGAGGCTCTTTTCTGTCGTCACGATGCTGGCTTGTGACTTTCAGGCTTTCAAAGAGAATGGAAAGTCAATTTGAATGGTACTGTCTATGAGGCCCCTGTCCGGGCCTACAGTTTTCTCCTTTGTCAAATCAAGAGGGCCTGTACTTGACTGGTCCAGTTTCAGCTGGAATAGTCCTGTCGCCATCGTCCCACGCCACACGACAAACACGCGTGTATTGTGAGAACAGCTACATAGCTGTTGCGCATGAATGGGAGAATGATGTCTCAGCAATTGACTGCACCCAGAGTGAAGGATAGTGGGTCTGAGTATAGCATATGCTTAGTGCCAATCTAACACAAAATGTACCCTATAACACTTGTTTCTCTTATCAACAACAGATTTATCAGTCAATGATCTCTCAGGACACCGAAGAAAGCAAATGAACGAAGTTTATACAGCAAACCTTGTCAGCGATAGGATTACAGCATGTCTGAGAAAATCAGGGTACATTTAGTGTGACTCGCCTGAAGTTTCTAATCAGTGTGAAGTTGGAAACATTTTATGTTGACATTTGGAAGAAACAAAAGAACGAAAGCACACCGAAGCTCAAATTTTATGCTACAGTTGCTACCGAATACAAACAGGCAGCTTATTTGGAATTACGCATTGACACAGATTGCAGACGAGCACTAACTAGATTACGAATAAGCGCCCATGAACTCCAGATTGAGAGGGTCAGTTATACCAACACTGACAGAGAAGACAGATTATGCACGACATGCCACGTTGTTGAGGAGGACGAACTACATTTTCTCGCTTACTGCAAATTATTTGACCAACAACTTTATGACCTGATGACAAGGATCGCAAAAACAGATTTTCCACCACAGACTAAGATGACAAAGGTATAAAAGATTTTTGATCACACAAGATGGTATAGATTACCAAAATTATATTAACCCTCTTGCATTCGCATTTTCCAGCCTAGAACTGCTCCTAGTATTGGTATTGTTTTGAGAAATTTAACCTAAAACTCACTTACTGCCTTTGAAAGGCTGTAGTGGACAAAGTTTCCACTGCAGCGCTGTCAAATTTAGTATGCAAATTCTAATACATCATATTTCATAATGCAGAGATGTCACATGTTTGGGATGCATGTTGGTGTCATTGTCAGCCTGTTTGTCACAAAACAATGGGACATCAGACGTTGACAATGTTACTATGATACACCAGACATACAATAACATTGTCGGCATGCATTTGTTAGTATAAATCATCAAAGGGTGGCCTACCTCAACTTGAAAACAGCAGTCCTGGTTCAGTAAATCCAGTTTGGGGTGTCACTAAGTGTCACATGATTGTCACATACTCAAACATGCGGCCAGGTAACTTTACGGGGGTTTTTTTTTTTCATCCTAAAAGGTGTGTTTGTCACTACTTAACGACTTTTAACACCGGAATATACACAGTCACAGAAAGAAGTAAAATCCATTATTTATATGCTAATGTGGTGTCTGGTCACACACAGCAGGAAGGTAAGTGTCACCACTGTCACATGTCACCAATATGGTAAACACTACTCTTGATCCATGGTTTCTACCATATTTGCCGCATGGCAGAAACTGTGTTTTCGACATCACCCCACTGATCGATGGCTTGCTAAACCAAAGATCAGTCGACCAGTAGCACCAGAGTCTTGGCAGACGTTTGATCCCCATCATGACGAGCACAGTTACGTATGCATGCATCTCCGCAGGTGTCGTATCCTGCCAAAGTGGGTCAGGTTGTCCCCGCTTTACCATCTGCTGCCTGGCGTACAGGTTCGTCTGGTCAGCAGCTGTAGTAAAAAAACAGCTGCGGCAGGAACAGAAAAAAAAAAAAATCCAGAGGTGTAGCTGTCTGGCAAATCATGATTTGGCCCAGTCTCCTCCTCAAAAGGCTGAACCACGGGTGCGGAAGTCGCCGGTCGCCACGTGGTCACAAACGCAAACAAAGGCGCATCATCATCTTCATCACTTTCTTCGCATTCTTCTCCCTCTTCTTCCTCTCAAACATCCACATCACTTTCATTTAACTCCTCTCTTTCATATATTTCTACTTCTTGTAATATATCATCCAACTCCTCTTTCGTATAATCCAATAAATCGCCGTCAGTAGAAGCGCTAGCAGATGCCATTTTCAGAAACAAGGCGATGCCGTCTGCAGCAATGGAATGCGGTCAGTTCACGACCCTAGTCTTTGTGAATGAATTGTTTCCCACACCCCACACTACTGCTAAGATTTCATTGGACACCTTTCAGGGATGCACGTTTATTTTTGGCCAGCCCTGACTTAAAACAAGGTCGCAGTGTGTGAGGGAATGTAACGCGGCACATACGGCCGGTTGCGGCCAGAATGAATAGCAGGGGAGACGAACACAGTGGCCGGATACGGGCGAAACGAATGCAAGAGGGTTATATTGAGAGATGAATGTTCTAGAGAGGTGAGGAAAGCGAAAAGGGACTATGAGCATGAAATTGCAAAAAAATAGTAAGAAGAATCCTAAATGCTTCTGGAAATATGTCCGCTCAAAATTAAATGTCAACTCTTCAATTAGTCAACTCTTCAATTAGTCCATTGAGAACAGAAGATGGTAATATTGCAGTTAGTGATAATGATAAGGCCGAGGTGCTAAATAAATTCTTTTCTAGTGTATTCATACATGAAAATATTGAAAATGTTCCTGAAATTGACAGCGCCTCATTATCTGATGGAAAAATTCTGAGTGATATAGTCATTACACCATTAGCAGTGAAAGAAAAATTAAGTAAATTGGAGGTCACTAAAGCTTTGGGTCCAGATGGTTTACCAGCTAGAGTATTAAAGGAGTTATGTGAAGAATTAGCAGTACCTTTGTGTGTGTTATTTAATAAATCAATAAGTGAAGGAGTGGTACCCACACTGATTGGGGGTTTGCAACTGTAACTGCCATACTTAAAAAAGGCACCAAGCCTGACCCAGGAAATGATTGCCCTGAAAGTTTGACTTGTATCCCTTGCAAAGTGCTTGAGTCATTTGTGAGAGATGCAATAGTTAACCATATGAATGATTTTTTCTTATATTCAGATTGCCAACATGGGTTTCGACAGGGTAAATCTTGTATGACACAACTTTTAGAAGTAATGGAAGATTTTACAAACATGATTGATGATGGGTTTGCTTTTGATGTAATTTACTTGGATTTTAGAAAAGCCCTTGATTCTGTGCCCCACTACCGATTGTTGAAAAAAATTAGAAGGTTATGGTATAAATTGGAATGTATACAATTGGATTAAGAGTTTTCTTTTTAATTGAGTACAAAGGTTGAGAGTTGGTAATATTATTCCTCAGGTATAGATGTTTTAAGCGGTATTCTGCAAGGAAGTATTCTTGGACCTATTCTGTTCACAGTTTTTATAAATGACCTGCCAGAATGTGTAATTAGTACATGTAAAATATTTGCAGATGACACGAAAACATATGATTCTGTAAGTAACCATCTTAAGTTACAAGATGATATTGATAATCTAATTAAGTGGAGTGAAACATGGACTTTATATTTTAATCCAGGTAAATGCAAGGTTATACATTATGGAAAAAATAATCCGGAATATACATATACTATAAAATACAATGATGCTGTCTCAAATATTGATTCCGTGTCAGAAGAAAAAAATCTTGGGGTAACGTTTGATAGCTGTCTGAAATTTGATAAGCACATAAACAGTGCGATGATGAAAGCTAATAAAATGCTAGGTATAATTAGACAGTCTTTTACATATTTGGATCCTGAAGTTTTACAATACTATACTGTGCTCAAAAAGAAACGCATATTTTTATTTCAGTCATTTCATGCGTCAACTAGCATTTAAAATATTACAACCACAGAAGAAATAAGACATCAGTCTACCGTTATGTCTATTCATTATGTCAGACTATTCACACTGGACAGAGTTCCCTGCTATATGGGGCATGTTTCTGTCCAAATTTTCCTTAATATTTTAAGCGAAAAAAATATGCGTTTCTTTTTGTGCACAGTTTATATAAATCATTAGTTAGACCCCACCTGGAGTATGGAAATGTGATATGGTGCCCTTACTTAAAAAGGCAATCAGTGAGTATTGAGAGAGTGCGAAGAAGAGCCACCTTGTTAATTAAAAAGTTTAAACATATAAGCTATGCAGATAGATTGCGAAGGTTAAATTTACCATCGTTAAAGTTCCGACGAATAAGGGGAGACTTGATTGAGACTTACAAGCTATTTAAGGGACTTAACAGTGCAGATTTTAACAGATTTTTTCAACTAACCTCTAATCAAATTACAAGAAATTCTGCCAACAAAAGCCAAATTAAATATTGTCGCACTAATATTAGAAAATTTTCCTTTAGTAACAGAGTGGCACCATATTGGAACAAACTGCCTGCACACATTAAAAAAGCAAAAGATTTGAATACTTTTAAAAACCTTCTGGATACTAACGCAAAGTTAGATATTTTTAAAATTTAATTTTGATTGACAGAATACAGGAAAATAAATTCTGAGCATATGCATGCATTATGCAACCACTATTTATTTATATGAATAAGATGATTGGGACACTAAATGCCATGAGGCAATCTAAGTCACAAGTGAACTGAACTGAACTGAACTGAACTGACAAAACCCTCGGAGCTCTTGTTATTGGACTGCTTCCAACCTATAATTGCCCAGTATATCCTGTTGTGTTTTTCTCTTCGGAGACAGAAAATTTAATCAGACTGTGATACACACTATGCTTTTTCTCTCTGCTACTAATGCTATGTTGCAAGATGTGATGATGTTGGGATTAGTTTAATTGAATGTCTTATTTTGATCATCTGTGCCCCACAAAACCTCTGGTTTTCATATGGCAATAAAATATGTTCTTGTTCTTGTACAGAAAGAGAGTAACACACACACACACACACACACACACACACACACACACACACACACACACACACACACACACAGCGAACGAGAGTGTAACACACATACACACACAGAAAGAGAGAGAGAGTAACTCACACACACGCAAACAGATGCACGAACACGTGCATGCACACAGGCATACACACACATTTTATGCAGTCGCACGCACTCGCAGGTATACACACACACGCACAGACACACACACACACACACACACACACACACACACACACACACACACACACACACACACACACAGAGTGACAGAGAGAGAGAAACACACACGCACGCACACACACACACACACACACACACACACACACACACACACACACACACACACAGAGAATAACACGCAGACAGAAAAAGAGAGCGAGTAACACACTCACTCACACACACACACACACACACACACACACACACACACACACACAGAAAGAGAGAGACCAACACACACACACACACACACACACACACACACACACACACAACAGAAGAGAGACCAACACACACACACACACACACACACACACACACACACACACAAGAGTACAGCACAGTTCAGTGTTGAGTGCTGTGGGTTGCAGCCTTACAAGATGAGGGTTCCATTCCCAGCACTGAAGACGATGGTGACTGTTTTCCTTCTGTTGATGGGTAAGGATTGTCTGTGAGCATGCCACGTGCTTGGAAGTAGGAAGTAACTGGCAGAGGCTGTCATAGTTTTATAAGGAGATTGCATTGTTTGACTGATGAGTACACAACCTAAACAAAAAGACATGTCTGATCTGATAACTGTGACAAGTACATGTCTTACCTACAACTGTTAATGAAATAAACCTTATCTAAGCATGTGTTTGAAGGAGCAGCTCCACAAACATTCAGTGGAGATACAGATCCATGTGCTGAAGATGAATTGTACAATCTATGAAGAAGAATGGTTTCTAGGTACTGAATTGGTGGATGATAAATAAAAAAGACGCATTCTTTTTTTTTACTGTGTACTTTGTATCTTGCGGCTTTGGTGCATCATTTGAATGGTGGTGTTATTGAAATATGATTGGATTGTTTTCTCATTCTTTTATTTCATTCTGAACGACGGGATCCTCTTGATTTGAGACTGTGTGTAACATGTTTGGTCTGTCAGTGGGAGATTATATATCTTATGAGATCCACGTCAAGGCTGTTACGCAACGATTCTTAGCTGCTGTCAGCATTCATGTGATTACAAAGCTTGGGTCATTATACAGTAGAGCTGACCACTCTGACTGTTGACACCTTTTGATCTCCCTTGTATCCTAAAATGGATCCTCAAGCATAGTCTCAGAGATTTCCTCCCATGTTTTAAACTTATTTACCTACAACATTTTCTCCTCGGTTTATTTTTCTACCCTTCACTAATTGATTTTGGGTGCTGTCGGATTCTCTCTTGTAACCCGTGGTGGCAAGAACACCACAGAGTTATAGACTGTGGCATATCTCCATTTGATGCCAAGGGAGCACACCGACACATCAGCTGTGCCTCACTGACGAGTCCGAATCAGCGGACGAAAGGCTTCTGAGCAGGCAATATCATTTCTTTTGGTTCAGAATGGACTTTGATGAGCCCTGTATGCTGCACCTGAAGGGTTTCTTACTTTAACGCCATTATTTTTTATTTCCATTTTCTTTCTCTCACAGATCCCCCCAACCTCCCACTCCCTCCTCTTTTTTTTCTATAAAATTAAGCCTATTCAGTAATGTAAAGCATTTGTTTCCCCCCTCTCCTTATTTGTTTAACATGTTTCATGATTATGAAATTTACACATGCTGTCTTTCTTGTTGGGGTGAGGGTGTGGGGAGGGAACGTGTGTGTGTGTGTGTGTGTGTGTGTGTGTGTGTGTGTGTGTGTGTGTGTGTGTGCATGCTCGTGCGTGAATACTTTGTTTTTCTTTATGTTTAGTTGTGCCTACTAAAATGGAAAAAGACCAGAAAATGAGTGGAAAGTCTATAGTATGATAAGATCATGAGTGAAGGGAGATAATGGAATGAGTGGAAAGTCTATTGTATGATAAGATGACGAGTGAAGGGAGATAATGAAATGAGTGGAAAGTCTGTTGAATGATAAGATTACAAATGAAGGGAGGTAATGCAATGAGTGGAAAGTCTGTTGTATGATAAGATGACGACTGAAGGGAGATAATGGAGTGAGTGGGAAAAAGTCTATTCTTTGATTAGATCACAAGTGAAGGGAGGTAATGCAATGAGTGGAAAGTCTATTGTCTGATAAGATGATGAGTGAAGGGAGATAATGGAATGAGTGGAAAGTCTATTGTCTGATAAGATGATGAGTGAAGGGAGGTAATGGAATGAGTGGAAAGTCTATTGTTTGATAAGATGATGAGTGAAGGGAGATAATGGAATGAGTGGAAAGTCTATTGTCTGATAAGATGATGAGTGAAGGGAGATAATGGAATGAGTGGAAAGTCTATTGTTTGATAAGATGATGAGTGAAGGGAGATAATGGAATGAGTGGAAAGTCTGTTGTCTGATAAGATGATGAGTGAAGGGAGATAATGGAATGAGTGGAAAGTCTATTGTTTGATAAGATGACGAGTGAAGGCAGGTAATGGAAGGGATACAGTGATTTGATGCTGCTATGAAATCTCGGCCGGTTCCATGAACCAGTTTTCTGATCTTCAATATAAAAACAATTCAGATCAGAAATCATGCACTCAAAAACCAACCAACCAACCAACAAGCAAACACATAAACGAACAATCGACGAACATGAATTTTGTGAGCAATGAGTGAAAAGATTCTAGGTCTTGTTGCTGGCTCTACTTGCCTGATTTCACAGGAAACACCTCACCAGTCCATCCAGTCGTCTCTTTCAGCACGGTGGCGTCGATCGCTTCCTCATTTATCACTGCGGGGAGTTCTGTGGCTGGTGCTTCTCTGCAGTCTCTGGCGGTTCCCGGCTACAGAGTTACATGCACCATTCAAGTGGAGAACTGGACTCGCTTCTCCTTGATATACCCCACCGTGCGCACGCTCGGCAATCCGGCTATTACCACACCTCCTACTGCCATACTACCGACAAAGATAGAGGCCTTCGTAAGGGGCAAAAAATGAACAGGGAACTTGTTAAAAGAGGTTGATTCACTTCTCTTCTGTCCATCTGTCTTTCCTTTCATTTTGTTGTTGTTTTTTCCAGTCTTCGATCTGCCTGTCGTGGTGCTTGTCTTTTTGTCGTATGTTTTGTGTAAACGTCCTTCTTTATATTTCTTTTTTCCTTTATCTTTTATTTCATCTTTTTTTTGTTGTCTAGGAGATGGCATGCACCTTTCGCATCTGCGATTTCATGGCACAAATTTACACAGGAGTCGCCATAATATCTTCAACGAGGAATATTGGATTTACATTCTGTGTTAACATTCCAGTTATTTTCTACATTGTTAGAGGCCTGCACCATACTTCTGCAAGACAGTTGATTTTCTTAATACAGGAGAGAGAGAGAGAGAGAAAGCTGTTCTTCGTCTCCTCCTCTCTTTCATATCCTCTTTTCACACACACACATACACCCCTCCTCCTCTTCCTCCTCCTCGTCCTCTTCCTCCTGCTTCACCTCTTCCTCCTCCTTTTTCTTCTTCTCTTTGTTGTTGTTGTAGTTGTTGTTGTTATCCTTCTTCTTCTTCTTTGTTTTCTTCTTCTTCACTCATGCTCTGTCTCTCTCTGATTCTCTCTCTCAATCTGTGTGTGTGTGTGTGTCTGTCCATTTGTATGTATGTCTCTGTCTCTGTCTGTCTGTCTGTCTCTCTCTCTCTCTCTCTCGGGGGGTCGTGAACTGTTGCATTCGCGTGAGGTCACTGTGGTTTGACTCCTGCAATTAATAGACAATCAAGACAACTACACTGTGATTTATGGACTGAAAGTTTGCCTACTGCTTTGCAAGGAACCATGCCGTCTGCAGCATTGGAATTTAGGGCAGTTTGTGGCTGTTTCATCGCAGTGTTCCAGTTGTTTATGTTGAAGCGAGCGAAGCAGAAATTAGCCATGCGTGCCGCCATTCTGAAACTGAAGAGGAGAACGGACGGTGTAGTGTTAGGACTGGTCCTCACGTATTTCTTCTGGGGCAGTTTTCTTCTTCGGTGTGGAGATGTGGAGAGTAACCCGGGACCAGCAACTCTGGGTAAAGGTAGCATGAGACAGGCTCGCCAGAACAGTGGTACCAGGACCAGTATGGAGGGACCGGGCAATCCCATAGGTGCGAGCCAAAGAGACACAACGAAAGAACCCAGCATGTCTGACCTCATGGACATGATGCAGTCCATGAGCACAAGAATGGACAGTCGCTTCGGAGAGTTGAAGTCGGAGCTCCATACTCTACGAGAAGAGTGTACGGCGATGCAAGACGAATTCAGAAGGCTACGAGGGGAGATCAGCGGACTGCAGCAACAGAATGAAGACCTTAGGAGACAAAACAGCGACCTGACTAAGAAGATCGAGGACCTGGAGCGGAAAACAGACGACCTCGAGGGCAGGTCGAAAAGGAACAATCTGATCTTCTATGGTATACCAAGGAACGACAATGAAACCAACACTGACTGTGAAAGTGTGTTAAAAGAGTTAATAACTGACCAGTTGGAACTTGCCCAAGAAACTGAATTCGATAGGGTGCATAGACTAAACCCTAAACGTGACTCGCCATCATAGCGAGATTCGTGTTTTATAAACAGAAAGTAGAAGTGTTGAAGGCTAAGGGCAAACTCCGGGGAACAAATATTTTTGTTGGTGAAGACTTTTCTGTTCGTGTGAGAGAGATTAGGAGGAGGTTGACACCCCATGTGAAAAAAGCTAGGAGCGAGGGTAAGCGGGCCACTATGATTTTCGACCATCTCCTAATTGATGGCAATAAATTCATTGTAAATGGAAACGATGAGCTTGTAAAAATGAAATAATGTGTCGGCCGGCCCAAATACTCGTGTAAAAATAAACCATGGTTAAAGGGAACACACACTAGTGTAACACCGGTCCTTGCTTCGCTGTGTGGCAGTATAGGTGACACTGGGGTAGCACGTGCAGAGCATGATGTCTTTGACAGCGTGTTGTTTTCTGACGTTAGTTCAGCTTCCCCTTCAACACAAAACGAAAGCTATGAATGTGTGTTACAATCTGATATGTGTTGTGTGTCTGAAAATGCACATGATTGTCCCCCCTCGGCCATTGTGCACAGTACGAATGAAAACGAGTTTCTGAATATTGATTCTAAATCTTTCACCTTTTTACACTGGAATGTTAACGGGTTAATTTCAAAACTACGCGACAATGATTTTATCTCGTTTGTTCGTACGTTTGATATTATTTCTTTGGTTGAAACTTTTGTGGAAGATTTTCACTCTTCTGTATTTTCTGATTATGAAGTTTATTGTAAACCAGCTATAAAGCTCTCAGCTCATGGTAGACACTCGGGTGGTTTGTTGTGTCTGATAAGAAAGGAGCTTTGCTCATTTGTAAAACTCTTGAATATTCAGTCAGATAATTTCTTTGCATTTATAATTGACAAATCTGTGTTTGGTACCATTAAAAATGTATTATATGTGTGTGCATATGTGCCTCCTGTGGATTCACCATATTACTTGCACTTCAATCTTGAAAATGGAATAAGTTTATTGTCTGAATTTATATATGACTGTATGCTTTCTTGTGATGACGTGTTTGTATTGATTAGTGGTGATCTCAATGCCAGAACTGCAAATTTTTCAAAGGATTTTGGTGAAAATATCTTAGATTTTGGTAAACAGCATTCTAGCGGCCCATTATACACTGACAGAAATTCTGAGGATAAAAAACTTAATAATTATGGCAAAATGTTGCTTGATATGTGTACAAGTCTATACTTATGTATTTTGAATGGTATGTGTGAGGGCAACCAGGAAGGTCGCTACACGTACGTATCTGAAAGTGGAAATAGCGTTGATGATTATTTTTTAATGTCAAGGAATATGTTTGCTAGTGTTTCTGACGTCTGTGTACTTCATGTATATGAACGTATTGAGTCTGATCATATGCCTATTGTTTTGACCATTAATGTTAACAATAATCGATTAAATCAACCCAAAGACAAGAATATTAACAATTTTGTGGAAAAGTTTGTTTGGAATGAAAATTATAAAGATCACTTTACAGACATGATGTGTTCATCTGAGATCCAGCAGAGAGTCGAAATGGCTATCAGACTAATTGATGTAAATGTAAATGACGCGCTCAGTACTTTTAATTCTTGTTTAAAAGATGCTGCAAAATGTATGACAAAGCGGATAAATATAAATGGTCGTAGGGAATGTGATGATTGGTATGACACTGAGTGTCGCCAAAGTAAAAGGAACGCTAGGAGATTACTAAGTAAGTCAAATCGTAGTAAACTTTCAACGGATCGAGTTTTGTATTGTAATGCTAGGCGGGAATACAAACAACTTTTGAAAACGAAAGAAAGGGATTTTAACAGAGGATTGTTAGAAAAATTAGTAGCGTCTGTAAACTCTCAGAAAGATTTCTGGAACACGGTACAGAAGATTAGAGGTGGTAAGAAACAACCTTTAAATAATATTACTTTGGAGAACTGGTTTGAACATTTTAAAGGACTGCTTGAAAGAAATGAAGATGTTGGTAATTTATTAGCACAACCGTGTAGTGATGGCGAAAGTGCTGGCAACGATAGTGGTAACTGTCCTTTAAATCGTCCAATCTCAAATGAAGAAATTATGTTGGCATTAAGAAAATTAAAAAATGGCAAAGCTGCAGGCCCTGACGGGATAATTGGAGAGATAGTTAAATATGCTTGCAAATCTGAACTGGTTGTTTGTTTTCTAAAGAATTTCTTTAATGCTTTGTTTGACAGGGGTCTTTTTCCAGAAATTTGGTCGGAGTCAATTATCCTTCCATTGTATAAAAAAGCTGATGCTAATAATCCAAACAATTATCGTGGAATATCTTTGAGCAATATATGGAGTAAATTATACAGCACTGTCCTTAATAGAAGACTTAAGGAATGGGTAGAAGAAAATAACTTAACTGGTGAATCTCAAGCAGGGTTTAAACAGAATTATTCAACAGTTGATCATATGTTCACTTTGATGTCGTTTGTTGAAAAACAGTTTGGATTGAATCGTAAATTATATGTAGCCTTTATAGATTTTGAGAAAGCATTTGATTCTGTAAATAGAAGTATCCTTGGGCCGATTTTGCTCAAGAATGGTGTTCATGGTAAATTGTATAAGTCCATTATCAGCATGTATGACTCTGTAAAAGCAAGAGTGCGATGTGGAGGATCTCTTACAGATTATATATACTGTACATCCGGGGTAAAACAAGGAGATGTTTGCAGCCCTATTTTGTTCTCATTATTCATTAATGAATTAACGTTGGAAGTTATTAATTCTGGAAGACATGGGGTGCGGTTTGTAAATGATGTCTTAGAAATATTTATTCTGCTATTAGCTGATGATGTGGTATTGTTATCCGAAACTATTGTTGGTCTGCAAACACAGCTGAACAGTCTAGAAAGAGCTGCTGTATCACTTCAATTAAATGTAAACATGACAAAAAGTAACATCATAGTCTTTAGAAAAGGAGGTTATCTTGCTGTTAGGGAAAGTTGGAGTTATAACGGAAATATCATGCCAGTAGTAAATGTTTACAAATATTTCGGTATATTCTTTTCAACACGCCTGAGCTTTACATTTGCTTGTAAAGATCTTGTGAGCAGAGCTAAATACGCCTTATTGTGTATCATGAAAAAGCTGACAATATTGAACAACAATTCTTTAGCACTATTTTTAAAATTGTTTGATTCTCAAATCCAACCAATTGTGCAATATGGTGCTGAACTGTGGGGTATCAGCAGCTCTGCTTATGAGGTGGAGAAGCTACATTTATACGCACTGAAGAAGTTTTTGGGAGTATCTATATATACGCCTAATGATTTAGTCTACGGGGAGACAAATAGGTATCCTATATATTTAGTTTCTATAGTCAGCTCCATTCGGTATTGGTTAAAGTTAACAAGAATGCAGTCACATAGATTACCCCATAGGGCTTACAGTATGTTAGTTGAGTTTGATGCCAAAGGCAAGACAAATTGGGCTTCGAGGGTAAGATTAAAATTGTATGAATATGGATTTGGCTTTGTATGGGAAAGTCAGGGTGTTGGGGACATACGTGGTTTTATCCGTGAATTTCGTCAGAGATTAATAGATTGTCGATGGCAAAGCTGGCATTCTCATGTTCAGGAAAGTGACAGATATGATATCTATCGTATGTTAAACGCAGAGCATAGATTGCCATTGTATTTGTCTATAAATTTAGACAAACATTTGAGATACATCTTAACAAAATTTAGATTTGGTATCACAGAAATAAGTAGTCATTTTAATCGTTATAGAGAACTCAGTGATGATCATCTCCTTTGCCCATTATGTCACGAGGGTTTTGATAATGAAGTTCATTTTGTATTTTCGTGCCAGGAACTTTATTGTATTAGGCAAGAGTTTATTCCAGAAAAATACTATAGACAACCATGTATCTTCAAGCTGATTATGCTAATGACTTCAAAAAATGAAACACTTGTAAAGCGGTTTGCTCTGTTTTTGTGCAAAGCATTTATGATTCGAAAATTTCTTACAGCCTAGGTTCTTTTTTATCATCAAATGCTTGAATTTCGTTTAATATGGCTACATATATTTGTTTAAGTGTATAACAATAAGCAGTATAAGCGTTGATGCATCGCAGGCTTAAAACTTGTAACAATGTGAACGTTGTGAACTTGTTTTTTGTTTGTTTTACTTGTCGCATTGATATTAGAATATTATCTCAATTATTGTATCCCCCTTCTGAGGGGCTATGGCCTAACAGAATAAAGATCTGAATCTGAATCTGAATCTCTCTCTCTCTCTCTCTCTCTCTCTCTCTCTCATTCTCTGTCTCTCTCTTGCTGCAGTCCATGCGGAAGCCAAGAGGCACAACTACAGGCGTGTCGGGCACTGTGTCCTGGGAATTGCAGGGGGCCAACCAACTCTTCGTCCTCATGTGGGCTGCTCCTTTCAACTTTGACCACTACAGCAACTGGATGGGCGTGGGGATGACCAGAGAGGGGTTAGTCAACGTGGCTTCAGGCGACGCCTGGTTTAATCAGATGTACTATGGGAGCAACAGTGACAACCTGACATTTAAGAGGGGGCGGTTCTACTATGACTTGTACCCCGTTATCTACAGGCGAGTCACATTTTTTGCTGTCACAAATAACCATGATCATCATCACCGTCGTCATCGTCGTTGTTGTTGTCATCATCATCGTCATTTCATCTTCAACCACCTCCTCCTTCTCCACCTCCTCCTCCTCTTCCTGCTTCTGTTTCTTTTTCTTCTCCTCCTCCTCGTCTTCCTCCCCCTCGTTCTTATTTTTTATTCTTTTCCTCCCATTCTTCTGTCTTTGTTTTTATTCTTCCTCTCCTGCTTAGCTTTGTTCTGTTACCACATGTCGGTGCCTTGACAGGTTCAAAGGAACACACCTTTGTGCTGTTACCACGTGTCTGTGTTTTGACAGGTTCAAAGGAACATACCTTTGTTCTGTTACCACATGTCGGTGTTTTGACAGGTTCAAAGGAACATACCTTTGTTCTGTTACCACGTGTCTGTGTTTTGACAGGTTCAAAGAGCATACCTTTGTTCTGTTACCACATGTCGGTGTTTTGACAGGTTCAAAGGAACATACCTTTGTTCTGTTACCACATGTCGGTGTTTTGACAGGTTCAAAGGAACATACCTTTGTTCTGTTACCACATGTCGGTGTTTTGACAGGTTCAAAGAGCATACCTTTGTTCTGTTACCACGTGTTGGTGTCTTGACAGGTTCAAAGAGCATACCTTTGTTCTGTTACCACGTGTTGGTGTCTTGACAGGTTCAAAGAGCATACCTTTGTTCTGTTACCACATGTCGGTGTTTTGACAGGTTCAAAGGAACATACCTTTGATGTGTCACCACGTGTCGGCGTTTTGACAGGTTCAAAGGAACATACCTTTGTTCTGTTACCACGTGTCGGCGTTTTGGCAGGTTCAAAGGAACATACCTTTGTTCTGTTACCACGTGTCTGTGTCTTGGCAGGTTCAAAGGAACATACCTTTGTTCTGTTACCACATGTCTGTGTTTTGACAGGTTCAAAGGAACATACCTTTGTTCTGTTACCACGTGTCTGTGTTTTGACAGGTTCAAAGGAACATACCTTTGTTCTGTTACCACGTGTCTGTGTGTTTTAACAACGTTTCTGGTGCGTTTGTAGAAGATGTAATTTAAAGAGATGTGTGAAAGTTTTTTTGTTTTTTTTTATGATGACTTGTGAGTTGATTTTAACGTGGTGACAGCCCTGATGTGGCCCTTTGCGGTCGGCTGGGCTATAAGCAACATTAGCTTACCTTACATGTCTGTGTTTTGACTGGTTCAAAGAGCATACTTTTGTTTTGTTACCACATGTCAGTGTTTTGACAGGTTCAAAGGAACATACCTTTGATGTGTCACCACGTGTGTGTTTTGACAGGTTCAAAGGAACATACCTTTGTTCTGTTACCACGTGTCTGTTTTGACAGGTTCAAAGGAACATACTTTTGTTCTGTTACGATGTATTGGTGTTTTGACAGGTTCAAAGGAACATACCTTTGATGTGTCACCACGTGTCGGTGTTTTGACAGGTTCAAAGGAACATACCTTTGATGTGTCACCACGTGTCGGCGTTTTGACAGGTTCAAAGGAACATACCTTTGTTCTGTTACCACGTGTCGGCGTTTTGACAGGTTCAAAGGAACATACCTTTGTTCTGTTACCACGTGTCGGTGTTTTGACAGGTTCAAAGGAACATACCTTTGGCTGTGTGGCCTGTTCTCATCAAGATGTTCAGCTATTGAGACCCTCGCCTTTCTGTTATCTGGAGATCATTTTGGCTCCTTTCTTAGTTTCTAGTTTTCTTCCAGATGGATATAACATAGGTTTTGCTTGGCTTCCCAGCCATGTGGGCATTCAAGGCAACGAAATGGTTGATGAACTTGCCAAGAGTGCCACAAAGAACAAGTTGAGCAGATTGTCTATCCCACACACTGATCTGAAATCCAAAACCCAGGCCTATGTCAAAGACCTCTGGCAAGAGGAATGGGACTCACAGACGGAGAACAAACTATTTGAAATCAGCGTAAACCTGAAAGAGTTTTAATCGTATTTCTGAGGCGGCCGTAAAGAAGAAACGATTTTGTTCCGTTTGCATACAGGCCACCCATTTTACACCCATTCTTATCTTATAAAAGGTGAAAAAGATCCGCAGTGCATTCCACGTCATGTACCATTTACAGTAAAACATATCTTTTTAGATTCTTGGGACTTGCGTGCTGTGAGACATAAACGCTTTACAGCAGGCTCCATGAAAACCTTGTTCAAAGATGTCCCACCTGATGTGATCTTTGAATTTCTGAGGAAGATTAACATTTTCATCTGATCTAAGATTACGGAGGAAAGATTTTTAACAAAATTTCTGGTGTGTTTTTGGAAGGTGAATTTTAAAGACTTGTGTGAATGATTTTTTTTTGAATGACTTGAGTTAATTTCAACGCGGGCTATAAGCAACATCACCATCACCATCTTGTTGGTATGACATGATGGACGTTGAATTTATTACACAAAGTGTTACATCCTTACAAACGGATACAGTACTATCATTGATTTTGCGCATGCACAAAGACACACACGCACGCGCACATGTGCGCGTGCTTGTGCAGACACACACACAGATGAGTGCGCGTGCACATATTCGCACACATGCATGCATGAACAGACGTATGCACACTCTCTTTCTCTTTTTCTCTCTCTCTCTCACTCACATACATGTGCGCGCGTGCAAGCACATTATTACACAGGCACACACAAGCAAACTGACACACACATGCGCATAAGCAACACAAAAACACAAGCAAACAGACACACAGGCGCACACGCAAACACGCACATACACACACACACGCACACACACGCTGTGACAGACCGTTTTTTGTCTGTTCACAGTTTTTTCAATAACTCCGCTTACCGGAGCTAGTTTACTGAAAAACCGGTTGGTTGGGTTGGTTAACTGGTGTTCACCTGTACACCATATAAGCTGAGTGAGCGTGGGTAGCCAACCAGTCTCTGAAGAAATTCTGGCTAGTTCACCTACCCAGTCCAGCCCACGAGGGACTCTGTTTAGTTGTTGTGACAGCCAGTTATGTTGAGTTAGTTAACAAATTGAGAGTCTAAATCGAAATCGTTTCTCCCCACGGTTAGGCGTTTGTAACTTCCTCAGCGCCAGTGAAGGTTTTTGTTTTTTAAAAAGAAAAGAGAGAAATCGTTCATGGCTTTGCTATGCTTTTGATTTGTTACGGTGTAGGAATAAATTATCCTTTAACCTCTGTCGGATATAAAGAAGAGGAAGCATGCTTTGATCGAAATAGGACATGGCTTGTGCTTTATTATTGTTTTAAAAAGGGAAAAAACAAAGTTGTTGTTTATTCTTTGCTTAAGGGTTGCGATGGTGAGCTACGGAGGTGAGCAATCGAAACGGTTGTGTGTTTACGGTGTTCCCAAATTTATTTGATTTATACTGCGGGATGCCACATGGAAATCCTTCTAGATTCCAATGTGGGGAGCGAAATTTATGTATTGCTGATGGATACCAATGATAAATAATCTTTCTCTTATGTATTTATTACTGTTGGATAGGAATGAAAATGAATGGAAATCATGTTGTTGAGAGTTATTTAAAGACAGCTTATGCTATATTATGTTATGTGATGTATAATAGTGAACATCTACCTGGTGTTAAACAAGAATGCACAAAGATTGTGTCATGTATGTGAGATGGATATTGATAATGAGGAATAGTTGCTTTTGATGAAAACGAAAAAAGAAAGATGAATTAAAATATTTTCTCTTGAGAGATAGTGATCTTGTAAAATGTTAAAACATTATGTTATGATCTTGTGAAATGATCAAAACCTTTTGTCATGAACTAGATGAGAGAAGGTAATGATACACTAATTATACTTTCGCTCATTGTGAAGGTCTATGTGGAAATCTTTGGTTATACTATCAGTCGTTACGAAAGGTCTAAATGGTAGTCTTTCCTCGCTAATGCAAAGGTTATGAGGCTACTAAGAACAAAAGGAAAAGATGCTCCCAGGATTCACCGAAAGGGGGAGAGGATGATGAATCCATCGGTGCTCAACCAATCACGACTGCAAATCCCAAACGGACTATGAACATGGACCAAATGGAATATCCATGTGTCTGTGGAAAGCGTTTCGCTACCACCCGTGGCATGAAGATCCACAGAACAAAGATAGGCTGTGTGAAGACTCATTGAATGAGCAGCAGCGCACTACATCAGCAGATAAGACGTCGGAAGACCAAGGCCAGGATTTAAACCACAGTGCCAAGGACATCCACACTGTTGGTTCGGATGAGGAATTTGCACAGGCCGTCAATGCCAGGCGCCTGAAACTCAACCTGCCACAAGCAAACAAAACTGAAGATTAGGAGAAACTGGATGCAAAAATCGTCCAAAGACTCGATGCACTGATAGGGAAAAGCACCCTGGAACACAAACTAGCCACATATGGGGACATTGTGTATGCCACATGTAGAGACACCTATGGAGCAAAACTACCCAAAGCGAAAACACCTCCAAAGAAATCCAGACGCCAAGAAGAGATGGACAAGATCAGGGTCCAAAAGAAAAACCTCAAGAAGCAAATGAAGACCACACTGCCAGCTGAAAAACAAGGCTTGGAAAAACTGTGGAAAGACCTGAAAGCAAAACACACAGCGCCCTTAGCAAAGTGGAATCTGCGAGGAAGAGGAAGAGCAAAAAGAAGAAGACCCAAGAGCGCTTCTTCAGAGACCCCTTCCAGTTTGCCAGAACACTGTTTGAGCAGCCGAAATCTGGGACCCTAAGTGTGGACAAAGGAGTTCTTGAGCAGCATCTGAGGAAAACATACTCTGACTCACAGAGCAAAGCACCACTCGACATTCAAGGTCTGGTGTGGCCAACCAACCCTGAGGAACAGTTCAATGACAAGCCACCAACGTTGGCGGAAATCAAGAAGGTGGTCGACAAAGCCAGAGCCAAATCATCACCAGGGCCAAACGGAATACCTTACCAGCTGTACAAGAAATGTCCCAAGGTGCTGGAGTGGCTCCACAGGCTGCTGCGATCAGCTTGGAGAAACCAGAAGATCAGCGGCCAGTGGATGACGGCAGATGGTGTGTACATCCCCAAAGAGCAAAACTCAAGTGACATCAGCCAGCTCAGGCCAGTATCACTACTGAACGTTGAAGGGAAAATCTTCTTCTCTGTCATGGCAGCAAGGCTGACCAAGTACCTCATGGAAAACAAGTACTTGGATGTGTCAGTCCAGAAAGGTGGCATCCCACGCATGGCTGGCTGTGTAGAACACGCCACAATGATTTGGGACACAATCCAAAGAGCAAAAACAGAAAAGAGAGACCTGGACGTAGTGTGGCTTGATCTGGCAAACACATATGGATCTGTACCCCATGAGATCATACAGTTGGCTCTTGAGATGTACCATGTGCCAAAGAACATCCGCGACATGCTCAAGAAGTATTTCAATGGCTTCTCAATGCGGTTCTCTACCAAGGAGTACACAACAGATTGGATCAACTCGGAAGTGGGCTTTGCAATGGGCTGTGCAGTTTCCCCAATACTGTTCGTGTTGGCAGTGGAAGTCGTCTTGAAAGCAGCAACAAGCAACGCAAGACAAACAGACCTTGGCGATGGATACAAGATGCCCCCTCTCAAGGCCTTCATGGATGACACTACAGTGATTTCATCCAGAGAAGATGAGACACGTCATGTGCTGGAGAGGCTGGACAACATAGTTGCCTCATCCAGAATGAAGTTTAAGCCAAAGAAATCACGAAGTCTCTCACTGAGGAAAGGAAAAGTGGTCAAATCTGTGGCCTTCAGTGTTGCTAACCAGGTCATTCCAACAGTCACAGAAGAGCCAGTCAAGAGCCTTGGAAGATGGTGTGATGACACCCTGAAAGACGCACAAAGAGCAAAAGACGCCAAACAGATGTCGGAAGAAGGCTTGGAGACCATTGACCAGTGTGGGCTCCCTGGCAAATACAAGGTCTGGTGTCTGCAGTTCATGCTGATACCAAAGCTCCTATGGCCTCTGATGATATACGACATCTGCACCAGCACAGTGGAGGCAATGGAAGCCAAAATCAACAAGTTCACAAGGAAATGGCTTGGTGTCCCACCCTGTCTCACTGACATAGCGCTGTACTGTCGCCAAGCAAAGCTGAAACTACCACTGAAATCCATCCTGGAGGAATACAAAGCAGGGAAGATCAGACTTCAAAGCATGCTGGAGGACTCAGGAGACAAGGTGGTAGAAGCAATCAAGCCCCAGCTGAAGACAGGCAGAAAATGGAAAGTTCAAGAGGCGATGGATTCTGCAAAAGAAAGTCTCAAGATCAGAGAAATAACAGGACACACACAGACCAACACACAAGGACTGGGGGTGACCAAAACTGAATGGTGGTCAAAGGCCAAAGGAAAAGCCAAAAGAGACATGATGATTCAGGAGATGAGAAAAGAAGAAGACCAAAAAAGACTCCAAAAAGCAGTCCAGCAGAGCCAGCAAGGGCAATGGACAAGTGGGAGAATGCGCTCCAAAGAAGTCTTACTTGGAAAGACATTTGGCACATGGCCCCTCTCAGGATCAGCTTCATTCTCAGATCTGCATATGACCTTCTGCCCTCAAATACAAACCTGATGAAGTGGGGAAAAACAGACAATCCTGGATGCCCCCTCTGCCATGAAAAACAAACTGTGGAGCATGTCCTAAGCTCATGTAAAGTAGCCCTGGCTCAAGGCAGGTACACATGGAGGCACAACCCAGTGCTCAAAGAGATTGTACAAGCAGTCTGGGCTAGTACCAACACCACAAAAGGGAAAATCAGAACTCCAAAAGCACCTGCAACATTCTTCATGGCAGGAGGTAGTAAATCATGGCCAAGAACAACAGTGCCACTCGTCTAACCCACCGATTTGTAAGCAGCGCCGATTTGTAAGCACTTACAAATCGGCACACATTGCATGACTTGTAAAACCGCCGATTTGTAAGCAGCGCCGATTTGTAGAGCGCTTACAAATCGGCGGGGGCCACCCGCCGATTTGTAAGCGCTGCTTAGAAATCGGCGGGTGCTTTACAAATCGGCGGGTTAAGCTCCTGCCGTTTTGTAAAGCGCTTTACAAAACGGTGGGTGCTTTATATCCTATTTCTTTGGATTAAAACGATAAACTATTATTACGCTTTCAGTTATTATTCCTGCAATTTTGATGACTTTCTATTTCATCAAAATGGCAGACTGAAATGCGGTGTGTGTGTGTGTTCATGTGTGTGTGTGAGTATATGTGTAAGTGTATCAGTTTGTGTATGTAAGCCTGTGCATATGTATGTTTTGGGTACTTGTGAGTTGATTTTAACGTGGTGACAGCCCTGATGTGGCCCCTTGCGGTCGGCTGGGCTATAAGCAACATTATCTTATCTTATCTTATGTGTGTTTCGGGTGGGGGTTGGGGGGGGGAGTAAACAGTCTATTTCTTTTGCCCTAACTCACACAATCAAATTTTGAAGTCGAAAGCAGAGGACATTGTTGACATGTTTTTATTCATATTTGTTCATTTCTGTAAACGTTACATGAACGACAAAGTGAACTAGAATTGTTTGTTTTTAAATGCGATTTTTAGCACATTTTACAGTTGATAATATAAACACAAATTTCCACACTCAAATGAAAACGAAATTGTAACTCAGCTTATATTGAGTGAAGAGAATAGTGCAAAAGAATAGGGAAAAGTTTAACTAGTGTGCAGTTTTCATACTTTCACCAGAATATTTTACTAAAAGAATAGATATGATTGCCAGACACAATCATTAAATGCAGGTAAATTATTTGTGGATGCTGAAAACGTTATTTGCAAAAACAAAACAAAACAAACAAACAACAGCCGTTTGCACGTTTAATCAAAATTTAGTGGTGGACAGATGAAAATGAAACTCAAAAAAATCATACGCTTCCTCCCTCTTGGAATTGTGTGCATCAAAGCAAAGTTAAATCATAATTACACATCTTTGTTATCTTTTATGGCCACAGTAGGATAGTTGCCCATTTTGATACATAAACTGGACTTGAAACAAGACAGAGTGAGAGAAAGAGAGAGAGTGGGGGGGGAGGGGGGGGGTAGTAAAATAAGTTAGCAGACTTGTCTTTCTCTCTTCATTAGAGTGCTCCTCAAAACGACGTGTGTCAGTCCGCCATCTTGATGAGCAAAAAAGAAAGTCATTAAAATTGCGGGAATAATCACTGAAAGGGTAATAATAGTTTATTGTTTTAATCCAAAGAAGCAGGATATAAAGTGCCCGCCGTTTTGTAAAGCGCTTTACAAAACGGCAGGGGCTTAACCTGCCAATTTGTAAAGCACCCGCCGATTTCTAAGCAGCGCTTATAAATCGGCGGGGGCCTAGCCCGCTGATTTGTAAGCGCTCTACAAATCGGCGCTGCTTACAAATCGGCGGTTTTACAAGTCATGCAATGTGCACCGATTTGTAAGCGCTTACAAATCTCAACAGCTTACAAATTGGCGGGTTACAACTCGGAACATGCAGGCAGAGTCTGCTGGATGGGGTAGATGACTGGGAGTGCACTGCAGACCTCCCAGAATGGAAGAGTCACCCAGAGATCATCAGCAAGAGTGGCATGAGACCAGACATAGTAGTCGACTCTTGGTCAACCAAGCAGCTGATCATGATTGAGCTCACGGTGTCACTTGAGAACAGAATGGAGGCAGCTCAAATCTACAAGACTGAAAAGTATGCTGATCTGGCAAACAGCCTGAGGAGAGAAGGCTATCGGGTCAAAGTCCTCACTGCAGAAATTGGAGCTAGGGGGTTTGTAGGAACGTCTGCATACAGCCTCATGAAACAGCTCTCAGTTGCAGGAAGGGAAAAAACCCAGAGCCCTGAAAGCAATGGCAGAAGCGGCAGAGAGGTGTTCAAGCTGGATCTGGTCAAGGAGGAACAAAAGTGTACTTCATAAGGCTTAACTTTCCCTACAAATATCAGGTGTCCCAGTGGTTAGAGTGCGGGTCATTAAGTGGAAAATGAGCATGTCCAGAGGGTCATGGGTTCGAATCCCAGCCATGACTCGTCCCAAGAAAAAAAAGGGGCAGCAGAGGGACATCCGGAGTCATGAACTGGGTGTGGCTCAACCCCCCTAGAGTGTCAGAAGATAAGGGCTGAAACACTTGCTTGAAGGGGGCTTCTCTTCTTCTCTGCTGCCACACTCTCCACGAGTTTCTTTCTACTTTTGAAGAAAGATGACGTCTCAGTGTGTTGAACTTTTGAGATAGTAATTTTGAAAGAACTGAAGTGTTTCATTTTGTTGAAACCTTGTCGAGTTTGGCTGTAGATAAGGTGCTCTGTTTACGATAAAAAAAAAAAAAAAAAGGAAGCCATTATTAACTGTGAATGTGATTAAAAGACTTTGGATAGTCAAAGAAGTTTTCTCAGTTCCCCAGGTTAAGTGTGTCCCTGGTGTATTTGGGAACTGGTTGTCCCTACCTGGGGTCCGGGGCCTGTTGTGTGTCCCCATTCTCCACTGTGCTGGGTGTGCGAGAGGCTGGTGTATGCCAGTATCGACCCGACAAGCCCGCTGAGCCATCGCCTGTTCTGTGAGAGAAGTCGTCGCCTTGGGTTCGAGACCCTTAAGTCCTGTTCGCCAGCTGTGCCGTGCGCTGGTCCTGCCTAGACAGAACCACCGCCTGTGTTGACAACGACCTGCAGCGTCAGCGTCTGTCACACTAAGCACAAATGCATGCACGCACTGAGCTCAGCATTTACTCCGTGCACACCCAGTCTCTCCAAACAACCAGAAGGCGCACTACAATAACTCTTCTTCTCCCCCTCCTCTCCGGGGAATAATTTACTAAATGATAATCAACTTTTCCAGCATATACAACAGGTTTGTTTTCCAATATTTATCTTCCGTTCCTCCACTCCAGTGGAGGTACAAACATTCCACAGATCCACTAGCTGGGACCAAATTTCATTTCATTATTGTAGCCGGGTGCTAACAGAGTATATTTCTTGGTCACCCGTCATAAACGAGAGATTTTGTTCATGAGTTATCTTCCTCTTACCTCCCTTGATCGATTGATCTCATTTTTATTGTGTAAATTCTTTAAATCATGAATACCTCAGAACCTATATAGTTGTGTATACGTCGCTGAAGTCACAAAAATTAATGTATTTTATTCATTACAATCGTGTTGGACTGAGAAGCCCATATTTTCACTAAAACTGGTATTTCGACCAAATTAATCTTGGCGCCATTTTGAATTGTCCGACGAACAAACCGTTGATAAATTCTTGATTTCACAAAAAGTATGAGAGAATCCAAAGAATCCATGAATGCGCATTAAAAGTAAAGTCCATAAGCTCTCATTTCGTATATCGCATGCCTATGATCTTTTCTGTACAAGCTTGCGACTATATGAAATGACTGACGGCGCCGGTCGCTTGAACGAGTCGCCTTCTTTGTTTATTGTCGGAGTTTTGATCAAAATTGTCGTTTCATGAAATTCGGACTTCCCAATCGAAATCTTTTTAATAACTCCATTTCTATGATAGAAGCAACCGAAAGTATATAAAAATTATCATCTGATGGACCATTTCAACGGAATAACGCTTTATTGAAGATCGTGTTTGAAGCACATGGCGCTGGCCATGTGACGATAAAGCAAGTTGTGTTTTCTATCAAACTTTAAATGCAAAGTTCTCCGCTTGGACGGCATCTTGGATATTGAAATTTATATGTATAAAAAGAGCGAAATGCCAGCTATTCATTCATTACCAAATTATTTCGCGCTGTTTGGTATTTTTCATCGAAATGAAGGAAAATATGACGTAAGCTCGTTAAAAGTGGGTACATTCTCGGGCTTTAATCACCAATAACTTTACACAGCCACAGAATAGTCAAATATGACTTACTGCATTTTATTCCTTGGGTTCTGAGGTTTTCATGGATGTCAGATATGTTTGGATACTTTGAACGTACGGCGAGCTAGACAACGCAGAAGCTGCGGCAGATAGCACAAATTTTGTCATTTGCCGTCTCGCGAGGCTCATTTTGCGCGCGGCGCTGCGTTGTCTTCTTTGCAGTCTGGGCAAGCTGTATATATTTGGGGCGCGGCAGAGTGTCCCACAGTGTTGCCTAGGGTGTTCGCTAGAGAGTGCTCAGTGCGCTGAGTGCTGAGAGAGAGAGAGAGAGAGTTCCCAGGCAGTGTTCCTGGTTTGAGCTCCTTGCCATGGGAGAGAAATAAAAGAAGAAAAACTCCAGGTCGTCCTGTGTGTCTTCTTGACTGGCTGCTGTCCCTTGGTTCCTGCACCTTACCACCATCTGCCTGTCTTCACCTGCACACCCCTTACCCCTCCACACCATCATATTATACATAGTAATTTACAAGTACATCTTTTACCGGTTTCTCCTCCTCACTGGAGAAACAATTATACATTTTCCAAAGAAGAAGCAAAAGATGGCATAAAATACAGGGACAATATCTGAGTTCCGACCCAGGGGGACAATCAAAAATCATAGTGGGTCAACATGACAAATGCTTTCAAAGTTCTCTCATGACTGCCGCAGTCGTTGTCCTCTCCAACAAGGTTCTCCAACTCTGGAGACAATTAGGTGCTGCCACAGCACTGGAGCCCAAATACTTATTGTGCGACTGCCACAGTTGCCTATCCCATTACTGGTGCTGCCACAGCACCGGGAAGGGCTGAACACAAATGAAGTCCGTGTAAGTAATCTATTTCAAAATAATGATAAATTCTTTTCCCTTTTTTCCCTTTTCTTAACTCTCTCTCTTTTCTCTCCCATCTGTCTATACCTCACCTGGTAATGGAAGATTACAGGCGAATCTCGTTCTGCAATTCCAACAACCTGTCTGGTCAATGTCCCCCCAAGCCGTCTGTCAGGCTGCTGATTCACGCGCAAATATTCACACGTGCATGCATGAATACAGCCAATACTCCCTTACACAACATGCATCTGACTCCATACAAATCACAAGGCGTTAAATACCAGGTTTTAAAAATTCATTTCCCCCAGTGCCTCCTCTTCTCCCATTTTCATCTACAGTACTGGTGGGGTTTATTATTCCGTCTGTTCACAGGTCATAGTTCGCTTTATAATCCTCCTGGGGTCAGTTCATCACAAATATCGGTACCTTCATTCCTCTTCCTTCAATCACGAACGTCTATGGTGGACATCATACATATGTTTCCACCTACCCTTTCCACTGGGTTTCCTCAGAGCATAACTCTATGCGATCTCCGACTTCGCCTCTGCACATTTGGACAGCATACCAACTATCTCTGGCTGTCTCTGGCTGTTCCTTCCGACATCTTTCTGGCAGAGGGGTATGGCTCCCGTAGCTCACCCGACTCATCCTCCAGTCACAGCCTCGTCTACTTCACTACCACTACCATAACAGCGTAGTCTGTCTGAATCACTCCCTAGCAAAATACATGCGTTAGCATGTTACAGACTCATGTCTGTATTAAATGGGCCTCTTTCCATTCTATCAGCGCTGTTGCTCGAATCTCTCTCCACACTCACTTCCAGTGTGTTTAGCTTTTTACCCAATTTTTCTTAACACAGCTCACATTCAAAACAAAGGAAGTGACCTGCCCTTTAAGAACGACAATCCTACGCCGTTTCCTTTTCACACATTTAACTCCCTTCGCTCGCGCTTAACCTTTCAACTACACAGGCGCTTAAAATTTTTCTTTCCGTGTGCCTGACACATCCCTTCCTGGGGACAAGATTTATCCTACAGGAGAAATCTTGCAGGAAATTATGCTTCAAGAAACCCAACAAAAATATCTGTACATGAAACACCCCAATCCTATACATTGAAGGAATCATACAAAGGAACATCATAAGTCATCAATACATTGTCAGAATAGAAACCATGAACCAAGTAATCCAAATGAGTAGTTGTAAAAATTACTGACACCCATTAGAAGCCAAAATGAAAACTGCCGTATGACATTCATATTACCACCAAGGATGACCAGAACTAAGAACATGCCAAAACCACTGCAATAGTCAACTCTTTGTTGCATTCCACAAAAAAATACACGTTACATTAACCCATCAATATCCAAACATCACACCATTAAAGATATCCGTCATAATAGATTGTCTTATACAATAGCATGACAATACAAAATCTGCCAAGTCTCATGATACAATGTCAAAATAAGACAGTAGCAAAACCCACAAATTGCCACAGTGCAAATGCAAAATGAACTATAGCACCATAAGAACATCTGCCATGGACTCCATATAAAATTCCTCAAATTATTCCAAGCACACAAAGCAAAATCCTTTACATTTTGAAAAACACCAATGCCAGAAAAACAATCCATCCAAAAATTAAACAATACTCTTTCAATGCCTTATACAAAATATATTGCATCTCTTATTCTTACACAAAACAGGTAACAGCATCCTGAAAAATGTATCCATGAATAAGAAAAAGACAACAGTACAGTAAACTATTTTTCCCACATTATGTTCTTGAGAAAAATACAAAACCATACAGCAAAACAACAAACAGATTTTCACTGACGTGACAACAAGTCCGCAAAAGTATTTGAACTTCCAGCGATAGGCTGCACTGAAAATTTGTATTCCTGAATACTGAGAGCCCAACGCAAAAGTCTGTTGTTTTTAGTCTTTGACGCTTGTAAAAATGTAAGTGGACGATGATCCGTCTGGAGGACAAAAGTTCTCCCTGCCAGAAATCTGGAAAACTTTTCCAGTTCACCAAACCAAAGCCAAACACTCCCGCTCAGTCGTGGAATACTTCTCCTGTGCCTGCGAAAACTTTTTACTGGCAAACTGCACAGGATGAAGAACTCCTGCCTTGCCCTGCAAAAGACAAGCACCCATTCCTTTGCTACTAGCATCTGTGCGTAGGATGAACTCCTCAGAGAGGTTAGGTAGTACAGAACAGGAAAACCATTCAGTATCCCCTGTACTTCATCCAAACTCTTCTGACATTCCTCAGACCAAACTACCTGAAGACACTTATCTCCCTTTGTCAAATCTGTAAGAGGAGCAGTGATAGCAGCGAAATGAGGAACATAGCGATGATAGTACGACAAGAGTCCCAGCAAAGAACGAACCTGCTTTTTTGTTTTAGGACGATCAATAGCAAGAATCTTCTCAACCTTCTTTGCCTCAGGCCGAATATGACCAACAGAAATCATATGACCTAAAAACTCAAGCTCTTGATATCCTGCCTGCACCTTTGAAGGTCTAGCTGTCAAGCCAAACAATCTCAGACGACTTAACAATAACCTCAAGGAACTGAGAAGTTGCTGCCAGAACTTAACCGCCAAAAGAATGTCATCAAAAAAACTGACTGCGGAAAACTCATGCAACTTCAGCTTACGCATCATCCGAGCAAAAGTCGCCGGAGCATTCTGTAACCCAAAAGGCATGCGAGTCCATTGAAATAGACCAAAAGGAGTCTGAAAAGCAGTCTTAGGTTTATCCTCTGGCAACATCGGAATCTGCCAGTAACCTTTTGCTAGATCCACTTTCACAAAGTACTGTCCATGAGAAAGTTGACAAAGCAAATCCTCAACATCTGGAATCGGTTCAGAATCAAAAACCGTAACCTTGTTCAGAGCTCGATAATCTATACAAAAATGAACAGAACCATCCGGTTTTCCTACGAGGACAACTGGAGAACTGTATGGGGAAGAAGACGCATCAATAACACCTAAGCGTAGCATGACATCAATCTCCCTCTGAACAATTTCCCTTTTAGCAAAAGGTAATGGGTAAGGTTTGATTCTTACAGGTACATCTGTAGTCATATGTATTGAATGAGGTTCAACCTGATCAGCCTTACCAGGAGTATCTGTAAGTACATCACTGAACTCCTCCAGTACAGTTAACAACTGTGTCCGCTTAGTATCAGACAAATCAGGATTCACCTTGACATCATGAAAAGTCTCACCTTTGACTGACAAAGTAGGTAAGGTAACATCATCACCTTCCGTATCCTGCACAACACCAATGCAGCAGGACTGAACAGAAGACACACTCGACTGGAGTGTCACAGGAATAACACACTTCCCTGTACGTACCCTATCTGTACCCTGACTAGGCACAACACAGTCTACAGGTAGAAAATCAGAAACACAAGATCCTGACACAATACCTGATGAAATAGAATGATCCACACTGACATTGATCGCAACTTTTGTCCTGTCCACATACAACTTGAGCATGTTAATGTGGAAAACCTTGCTCTTGCCATGCATATCAATGTGGTAGTTGACTGGAGAACATTTCTCTTGAACCATAAAAGGACCTTTCCAGGCAACTTTAAGCTTATTCTGTTCATCACTCAATAGAACAAGAACTTTGTCACCAACCTTCAGAGTACGAAAAGAACTTTTCCTGTCAGCGTAAGTCTTGTAAGTATGTGTCTGAGTGTCTGCTGTCTGTTGCGCTTGCACACAACTGTCAAGTATCCTGTTGTGAAGGTCATGTACATACTGATATACATTTCTGTCCTCAGAAGAAACAGGAAAACCTGACCATCTATCCGCTAAGATAGAAAGTGGACCACGAGGAGAATGTCCAAAAAGGAGTTCAAATGGGGAAAATCCCAAAGTGGCATTTGGCAACTCCTGATAAGCAAAGAGTACTGCAGGAATGTACCTATCCCAATCCTTTGGACAGTCACGACAGACTTTCCTCAACATCGTCTTTAAAGTCCCGTTAAACTGCTCCACCATCCCGTTGGACTGCGGATGATAGGGAGTGGTAGTGACAGAGGAAATAGATAAAAGACGGTAAATCTCCTTCATCAGATCAGACACAAACTGAGTCCCACAATCAGTGAGTATCTCAGATGGTAAAGCAAACCTCGAAAATATTGTCAACAAAGCCTCAGCCACACTCACAGTATCTATGTGCTTCAGTGGAACAGCCTCCGGAAACCATGTAGCTGTGTCCACAAGAGTCAACACATACCTGTGTCCTGAAGACGAAACCTCGAAAGGGCCAACAAGATCCATAGCCACTTTCTCAAACGGAACAGAGACCAATGGCATCTTATGCAAAGGCGCACATGGTACTCTGTTACGGGAAACGGTTCTCTGACAAACATCACAAGACCGACAATAGTCTGTGACAGAACGAGAAACTCCAGGCCAAAAGAACGAAACAAGAACACGCTGAAGCGTGCGCTTGACACCACAGTGACCTGCGAAAATCGTATCATGCGCAGTATGAAGAACAACTGTACGCAAATCCTTTGGAACCACAACCTGACGTACAACCTCACCTTTATCAGAAAAAAACCGACACAAAACACCATTAACCAACTTGTAGGTAGGATTAGTCAGTGGGGAAGGTAAATCAGTGACAACTGAAGAGTACAGGTGTGTCAAAGTACTGTCCTTACTTTGCATAGTAGCCAGTTCTGTCGGAGTGACATCAAAAATGGCCAAGTCCGGTACAGGTAATGGTACTAGTGGCTGTTTGTCCTTTAGTACTTGTTGCCTAGTACTAACACCACAAGGAATAAAAGAACCACCAGTCCCTGAACTGACTGAAGCAACTCCAGGCAGATTACCCAGGATCAAGTCTGTGACTGGATCATCAATCACACAAGCCTTGACCTGTCCTTCAAAATAAGGAGTACTGACCTGAACAACCGCTGGTGGAAAAACCTCAATCTTACCACCGAACGATCAACACTGCTGCTGCTCACCAGTGAACTGGTCTGGCAACACATATGAGCGGCGTACACCCGCTGTAGTACAACCTGTTCTCTGAGAATAGAAGCATGGAAACCATTGACTGTCCCTGACTCAACTAACAAACCCTCAATATTTGTATGAGACACCATAGTATGTGCAGGTTTACTCTCTGTTTGGGTAGGGTTATTAGTATTGACACTAACTCCTGCAGATTCATCTGGGTACGGACAATCATGGACCAAATGAAACACGCAATGACACCGGTAACATCCAATCTCTGAGAGGTTAGTGTTGCTACCTTGACCACGACCACGACCGCGTCCGCGCGGCAACCGTGAACGGTACTGACGATGACCACCTCTACCACGGTTAGCACCGTCGCCCGTCTGAGCAGCCTGCCGTCCTGTAAAGGAAGCAGTCTGGTCAGCACGGTACTGAGAATTTTGCGAACCTTGCACACCTCGGTAAGTGCCACAACCATGATAAGGATGTGCGTTCGAAGATCCTCGACCTGCATTTGGATTTTGGTACGAAGGGAAATGGGTTGACACATTTGTCTCAAAGACCAAGTCAGAAGCCTTTCGACTAAAAATCTTATCCGGATGCGCTGTTTTGTATTGTTCAGCAAGTGCACACATTTCTTCAGCACTGGCTACCGAAGGCTCTTTCAGAAAGACAGCCAAATCTTTCGAAACGCTGTGCAAAATCTGTTCTCGTAGCAACAGATCACGAAGTGGTTCAAAGTCTTTCTGAATCTTCGAAAGCTCTATCCAGCGATCCAAAAAGTGCGCAACCCTAATCAGGTAGGCGGAAAATGATTCTCCCCTTTCCGGTCTGACCGCATGAAACTTTTCCCGAAAACCGTCTGCGGTGCACTGGTACCATTTCAGTAGTTCACTCTTGAGATCGTCCCAAGACAAAGTGTCCTTAGCGGCCAAAGAATGGTACAACGTGAGCGCACTACCTTTAAATAAAGGCGCGACATATAATACCCATTTGTCCTTAGGCCATTCGCACGTAGTCGCATAATTTTCAAATCGGTAGAGGAAGGCGTCTATCTCATCTTTTGACTCATCAAAGACCGGAAGTTTTGGTATATATGGTGTCCATCCTGAAAACGGTTTGGAATCACTAGAACCCTGCTGGTTAGTACCATCACTCACACCAGACGCTGACACTTTCGCTAACTCTAATTCAATTTTTTTCCTTTGAAATTCAAAATCCATAGCTTTCATATTCTCTTCATGTTGTCTCTCTTCTCTTTTTCCTGTCTCTCTTTCTCTTTTTCCTGTCTCTCTCTCTTTTTCCGCCTCTCTCTCTCTCTTTCTCTCTGTCTCTCTTTCAGTGTCCCTTTCCTTCTCCTCTCTCTTTCTCTCGCACGCTCTTCGCGATCATTACACTGCTTAACATAGTCCACTAAGTCAGCACCACCAAGACCTAGCGTCTTACCCTGAGACAGGTAAACGTCAAATTCAGACATTTTGATGAAATAGTTTCAACAAAAAAAAAAAAACAACGATGATATTAAAGCTTTCTGATTAAATTTCTTACACTCACCACATTTACTCAAAATAATATTTATAATAAATACTATGGACTAATAAAGTACACTAAACGCAGAAAATACCGTCAAATTGAAAAATGACCCATGCGGTAGAAACCAATAAATACAAGCAACAATCAATCGGTCAGCATCAGGTAATACATTAAAGTAAATCAATAATAAACACCAGATAACAATCTAGATAAATAAATCAATAATCAATCACCGCCTGCATTCATTCAATACTTGCAATTCTTTAGTCGGACAACCACAACTGAAAAGATAAACCATCCACTGGCATCTAATCACGTGGTATTGGAGCGAGGGGAAAAACTGAACTCAAACGATAGAAAGTGAAAGAAAACTCAAAATCTACGGAAGGCACTTATATCCTTCTCCAACGCCATGTCCCTTCGCTACAGACAAGCGAAAAGAGGTTGGAGCTAGGCAGCCTATAGGATAGGGGACACACAAAAAAAATTCCCTACCAGAGTCAGAAATAAAGTCAAAGAAGATCACTCACCCACCAAAACCTTTCACACCAAAAAAAAAAAAACCCAACTTAAAACATGATCAGTTAAAACAATGAAAAAACAACAAACATCTAAAAGCGGGAAAGAATACACTCACTAATCAAAGACCCTACTTAAGATATGAGGATGAGTAAAGTACAAACTAGAGAGGTGCTTATGGTGAAGAGTAACTAGAGAGAATGAAGTTAGAAAACAGCAAAAGTAGACAGAGTGGAAAAAACAGAATAGTAAGAGAAAGTAAGACAGGAAATAGAAAACCCTCTGGACAACCCTATTGGTTATGCCCACCTGTAAAACTGGCGACGGGGATACACACTCAACTACTATAGAAAAAAAACAACAAAAATCCACAACAAATTACCTAGAGGAACTTTTGAGAGGGGGGAGGGTATATGAAATTGCTCACAGAATAAGTGGGGAAGAAACCAAAACAAAATTAAATCATCAGTTAAAGTAAAGAAAGGGGTTTAAAACAAAATTATTTCCAAAATAATCAAATTTTGAAGTGGTGGTTTATAAGTTTAAATAATGTGATCAAAATAAGAGTAAGTATATAATGAGGGCTGGTCGCTGGTCACCTAAAAGTACCAATAGTAAACAAATCCAAGATAAATAATACTATTGAATAATAAGTGGTAAGTAAAGAAAAAGAGTAATAAAAGGATATAATTCAACCCTCTCAATAATAGAACAACAGAATAATAATAAAGTAATGGAAGGGGATCAGGATGAAGGGGTTTACATCAAAATCTTTACAAGATATAAATACAAAAGACAAAAGAATAAGAAAAGTACAAAATTTATCCATTAAAGTAATAAAGTATGGGAATTTACATAATAATCATTTCAATACAGAAACACAAAGAGAGGGGTAGAAAATTAACATGGGTGTTGATGGAAATCAATCAAGTGTTCCCACACTAATACATAGGCATTTCAAAACTTTTTTTTTTTTTTCAGAATGGGGTGGGGAACCCATTCAACCAAGGGGAGGGTAGTTCTAAATCGGGGTCACCACTTGTCAGACTGCTGATTCACGCGCAAATATTCACACGTGCATGCATGAATACAGCCAATACTCCCATACACATCATGCATCCGACTCCATACAAATCACAAGGCGTTAAATACCAGGTTTTAAAAATTCATTTCCCCCAGTGTCTCCTCTTCTCCCATTTTCATACACAGCACTGGTGGGGTTTATTATTCCGTCTGTTCACAGGTCATAGTTCGCTTTATAATCCTCCTGGGGTCAGTTCATCACAAATATCGGTACCTTCATTCCTCTTCCTTCAATCACGAACGTCTATGGTGGACATCATACATATGTTTCCACCTACCCTTTCTACTGGGTTTCCTCAGAGCATAACTGTATGGCGATCTCCGACTTCGCCTCTACACGTTTGGACAGCATACCAACTATCTCTGGCTGTTCCTTCCGACATCTTTCTGGCAGAGGGGTATGGCTCCCGTAGCTCACCTGACTCTCCCTCCAGTCACAGCCTCGTCTGCTTCACTACCGCTACCATAACGGCGTAGTCTGTCTGAATCACTCCCTAGCAAAATACATGCGTTAGCATGTTACAGACTCATGTCTGTATTAAATGGGCCTGACAGTCGGCGGCCTCTTTTCCATTCTATCAGCGCTGTTGCTTGAATCTCTCTCCACACTCACTTCCAGTGTGTTTAGCTTTTTACCCAATTTTTCTTAACACAGCTCACATTCAAAACAAAGGAAGTGACCTGCCCTTTAAGAACGACAACTTACGCCGTTTCCTTTTCACACATTTAACTCCCTTCGCTCGCGCTTAACCTTTCAACTACACAGGCGCTTAAAATTTTTCTTTCTGTGTGCCTGACACCATCTCCTTCCTATACTTTATTTTCCTTCCTGCGCTCTTCCTGAGTACATATTCAGTGAGTACTCATCTAACTCTACGCATTACCAGCCCTTGGTTACTTGACCAATGGACAACGTCCGTCCATTTTCCAGAGTGATTATCATAGCCACCAGCGACACCGATCACACTGGTCAGGCCACGTAAATTATCCTTTCTTTTACCTTTCCTTTTCCCTACCTAGGGAAATGCTTTATATCAAATAAGGGTGTATGCGACGGAACGTCACATGTCGCCATGTGAGGCTACGTCACATGACACCCCCCATCCCGGGGTGAAAAAAAAAGTTTTCGCCAAGAAAATTTTTTGGGGGAAATACACATACGTATCTAGTTCATATACAACTTCAGCCATCAATCACCAATTTTTCATCACACAAGAGTTTCCATCAGTGCGTAGAACTAACCTTTATGAACCATCATAATGATCCAAAATCACATTCCAAAGTCTTAGTTTGAAAAAAAAAATGCAAAAACAGTTTTTTTCTTTTTTAAAAAACAAATTCATACTCCATCACCATAAATTACAAGTCACATAGACACGAAGAACATATAATGATACTGATCATTCCAAATGTCAATTATGTTTATATATACCAAAATGTAAACACAGTTTTTTTTCTTGCCTGTTCTCACATAAACATATGTCCCCAAATCCTCACAAAATGAGAATTTCCTCATGGCTCACTAGATGAGAAAAATTTGCGAAGTGAAAAGTCTTTCTTCAAGCAAGAATATACAATATCGCAGTCCACTTGAAAGTTAAACACTTTTTTTTTCATTCTTCACAATGGACCGACGTGAAAAAAAAACACTTGTAACACATCAAATGAAGTATTCTGCACACATTCACAAAGTAGCATCCTACTATGAGACACCAATGCTAATACATGATTATGCACTTTTGGAAAAAAGATCAGTCACAACTACCTATTAATTCAGATTGACAGTAGTACACATAAGACTGCCAAAATGTCAATAAAGTCTGTCCACAATGAAAATAAACAGCAGAAACAGTCTTTCCTTTTTTATGCAGTTACAGCTGCATGAAGGATACTGTGCACTCACGCACGAGACAGAAAATCTGCCATGACATTCTTAGTTCCAGGTGATGGCTCAATGTCAAACTTGAACTCCTGCAATGACAAAGCCCATCTTAACAGCCTGCTATTTTTGGTCTTGGACGACTGCAAAAACGTCAATGGCCTGTGGTTGGTTTTGTAACCGAAACTGTCTTCCAGTAAGGAATCTGGCAAATTTCTCACAAGCCCAAACAATGGCAAGACACTCCCTCTCAATTGTTGAGTATTTGACTTGTGTGTTAGAGAACTTTTTACTTGCATATTGCACAGGGTGTAACAATCTGTTCTTTTCTTGCAAAAGTACAGCTTCCATGCCTTTGGAGCTGGCATCAGTTCTCAAAACAAAATACTCTGAAAGAGAGGGCAAAAGCAGTACAGGGAATGAATTGAGGGTGTTTTTAACACATTCCAGAGTTTTCTGGCACTCATCTGACCAGACGATACTTTTGTTTTTTGTTCCTTTTGTTAAGTCACTCAAAAGGGGCTGTCAAGGACGCAAAGTGTGGTACATATCTTCTGTAATAGGACAACAATCCAAAGAGTGATCTTATCTGTTTCTTTGTAGTGGGTCTCTTCAAGGCCAAGATCTTTTCTACCTTCTTTTCCTCTGGTGTCATTTTCCCAACAGAAATGACATGACCCAAAAACTCAACGAGTCTTTAATCCAGCACGAATTTTGGATGGCCTAGCCATCAGACCAAAACTCTGGAGTTTACAAAAAACAGCTCTCAAGTTATCCAGAAGATCATTCCATGACTTTGCAGCAAGCAAAATGTCATCAAAAAAGCTTACTGCTCCACACTCATGAAGTTTTAGTGCGTGCATCATTCTGGCAAAAGAAGCTGGGGTGTTTTGTAATCCAAATGGCATTTTCATCCATTGAAACAGTCCAAAAGGTGTCTGAAAAGCTGTTTTTTCCTTGTCTGCTTCAGCCATCAGGATTTGCGAATACCCTTTAGTTAAGTCTATTTTGACAAAATACTTTCCTTCCAACAGTTGACAAAGAAGTTCCTCAATGTCTGGGATAGGTTCTGCATCAAACACAGTGATTTTGTTTAACTTCCTGTAACCAATGCAAAACTGCACCGAGCCATCAGGTTTGTCCACCAATGCAACTGGTGAGCTGTATGGTGACGAGGACGGTTCTATAACCTTCAACCCAAGCATAACTTGAATCTCTCTTTCGACAACCTGCTTTTTAGCAAATGGGAGGGGGTATGGTTTGACTCGGACTGGGTTTTCCATACTGAACTGAATAGTATGGGGTTCAGTTGTTGTCACTGTCCCTGGGGCATCAGTCAGGACATCCTGAAAGTCCTTCAAAATACCTTCCAATTGTTCTTTCTGAATCAAAGACAAATCATCACACAAAACAACATCATGATAAGTTTCTCCCTTGACAGAAAGGGCGGGCAGAGGTACAGTATCATCTGTACTGGTAGATGTTAACAATCCCACATTTGTTGTTTGCACAGTCTTTGCTCTGTCTCTGTATGTGACATCAGGTACAAAATCAGAACCAATGATTTCTGTAATAGCCACATCTGTTCCAGACACTGGACATATCCATTCAATTGACTCGTTAATGGCAACATTTGTACGCTCAACATACTTTTTTAGCATGTTTACATGGAATACCTTTTCAGCATTTGCCATTTTCACTTTGTAGTTCACTCCAGAAAGCTTTCCAATGACATCAAAAGGACCTTTTTGAGTTGTTTTTGGCAAATGTCACAAGAGCGACAATACTGTGAAACTTCTTTTGTGACTCCAGGCCAAAAAAATTAATCCAGAACTCTTTTTAACGTTCTTTTAATACCGCAATGACCTGCGAACAATGCATCATGGGCCATTTGTAATACTGTTTACCTCAGTGTTTTGGGAACCACAATCTGTTTGTTGTCTTGTCCAAGTACATGCCTGTAGAGGATGGCAGAGTCCAGTATGTATGTCGGCTTGTCCGTTGGTATGTCAGAGACAGTCTGCTTTGCCGTAGAAAGTTTCAATTTTTCCACCAAACGATCTGCATCTCTGAACACTGTCAAGATATTGGTCCAGTAGAACAAAAGATTTCCTTACACCAGCTGTGGTGCAACCTGTATCTCGCAAAACAGAACCTTGTAAACCACTAATGGCACAATCTTCCAAAAGAAGACCATCAATGGACTGATCTGGCGCCCAAACAAGACCTTCTTCACTTCCAGTGGAAACAAATCCAGTCTTTGTTCCACTTCCTTTGAAAGGACAGTCCCGTTTTAAATGGAATTTGCACTCACAAAAATGGCAACGCATTGTTTGGTCGGCGGACAACTGGTTACTGTCAATATGTGAACCTCGACCATGTCCACGAACTGGACCAAAGGGTCTGCGCGGTTGTTGTTCACCACGCCCTTGGAAAGGAATAGGTCTTTCCGGTGGTGAGTATTGGTACTGATGGAAATCGCCAGAACCGACATGGCCTTGACCGTGGAAAGGTCGTTGTCTGTTGCCAAAAGACGTGTAACCGTGAGGACCTTGGAATGAAGCGCGATTTCCTCTTCTATAGTTTCTTTGTCCAGGATGTATTTGAAATGCCGCGTGAGACTCGAAAAGGGATGAATCCCCCTTGCGGGCAACACCTTTATCTGGATGAGCAATACAGTTCTGATGTGCCATCTGACACATTTTGTCAACATTATCGAACAGTCTTTCTTTAAGAAAAGTGGCCAAATCTTTGCTGACGCTCTGAAAAAGTTGCTCTCAAAGTAGCAAATCTCGCAGTGATTCGAAAGTCTTATTCGTCTTTGTTAACTCTGTCCATCTGTCTAAACAGTGACTCATTCTTATTAAAGAAGACGGAAATGATTCTACCTTGTCAGGACGAACCAATCGGAAACACTCACGAAAACGGTCAGCTGAACACTGAAATTTCTTTAAGAGTTCTTCTGTTACTTGGTCTGAAGTCAACCCTTCTTTTGCTGCGAGTGTGTGGTATAGTGCCAAATCGCTTCCCTTAAACAGCAACGCAATAAACAATGTCCACTTCTCCTTCGGCCAACCACAAGATGTAGCGTGGTTCTCAAACGGAAAAAGAAAACTGTCAATGTCGTCAGTTTTTTCTTCGAACGGCGGCAACTTAGGGATGTATGTTGACTTCGGATGAAATGTACTAGCGGAACCGACTGGTGGAGGTGATAGAGGTTCTCTCGATGCCTGTAATTTTTAATTTCCGCATCAGTCTCTAATTCAAGTTGTCTCAATTTAAATTGACGTTCCTTATCCTTTTCTTCAAACTCGAATTGTTTTTGTTTTTCCTCTCTCTCTCTCTCTCTCCTCTCTCTCTCTGTCTCTGTCTGCCCTGTCCATACATTGTTGGACATAGTTTGCTAATTTATCACCTTCAAAGCCTAAACGCTTGGCCTGTCGTACATATTCATCAAAATTTTCCATCATGAATAGTTACCACAAACAAACAAGAAACAATGACTAAATATGACTAAAATAAGGCGATATGTGGTGTTATATGCGTTTCCAAAAAAAAAACAAACTTTGTTACAGTATGTAAAAATAAAGAATTTAAATGCTGGAAAACAGGAAAGTAATAAAGGCTTACAAAAGAAAACCACTAATAAGAATTGACCATGTGATCTTTCCAAAAGAGATTTCACCAATATTCTTTCCTACAGGGAAAAAGACAGCTAAAAAAAATGAAATCCAATACTAATAACTCTTTTTTTCCCTATGAAAAGAAAACCGACAAAATATAAAGTTTTTTTCCCGGCAATAAATTCTTTATAATGTTTATGTTCTTAACTGTTCTTATTGTAGTTGTTACTTTCTTACTTAGTTTCTTGGTAAAACAAAATAGATGAGTTCACAAAACAAATGAATCGTCCTAAACAATAAGTGAATATAAAGTTACAAAACAAATGAATCAACGAACAATTAAAAAGAGGAGGAGAAAACGTACACTTACGGAAATCCGACCTAAAAGATGACAATGATGAAAAGAAGCTAGATAGGTGCCTATTGAAGAGAAGGTTTGGAGATTTTTTGTAAAGGGGGTGAAAAGGAAATGAAAGAATAGACAGGTCCGGTATAGATAGAGGAAATCAGAAAAAGCGAAAGAGTCCCTAATGGCAACTGTCCCCGTAAAGCTGGAGACGGGGAAGTATTCAAATAATAATACACACAATATACTAACAATACAATGCAATAAACAAAAGAAAAAACCAAAAGATCATGAAGAAAAAGATGTTTATCTGGACTGAGCGGTAATCAACTCCACCACCTACACTAGTTGAGTGACGGAGGTGAAGTCGATCCCACACTCAGAGGGGTAAGGGGGAAAATCCAAATGAAACGATAGGAAAGGGAAAGAAATAGATAATGAGAGAGGGAGGGACTATCGACTCCCCAACGCCATGCGCCCCCTGCTAAATCAGAGCAGGAAGAGGTTGGTGCTATCAGTCCTGGGGAAGGGGACAAAACAAATTCTAATATTCTAGGGGAAGGACAGCGACTCCTCAACGCCCTGCCCCCTTTCTGCCAGGTACAAGCAAGAGGAGGTTGAGGCTATCAGTCCTGAGGGGGGGAGGATCAAAAAGAAATCCTACCAAAAAAAAAAACCTTAACAGAGTAGAGCAACCAAAAGAAATCTCAAACACCTGAAAACACACATACAAAAACAAATGAAAAATAAAAACTGCAAACAGTAATCACAACAATCAATTATACAAAACTTTTCTTTGCACACAAACACAAATGTAAATCTTAATTTTTTCTTTCAAGGGGGTATGAAAAAATAAAAACCCTAGTCCTTAGTCGGGGTCACCACTGTCACACTGAGCACAAATCCATGCATGCACTCAGCTCAGCATTCACTCCGTGCACACCCAGTCTCTCCAAACAACCAGAAGGCGCACTACAATAACTCTTCTTCTCCCCCTCCTCTCTGGGGAATAATTTACTAAACGATAACCAACTTTTCCAGCATATACAACAGGTTTTACAAGAATTATGTTCTGTTCCTCCTCTCCAGTGGACGTACAAACATTCCACAGATCCACTAGCTGGGACCAAATTTCATCTCATTATACGCAGTAATTTACAAGTACATCTTTTACTGGTTTCTCCTCCTCAATGGAGAAACAATTTATACATTTTCCAAAGAAGAATCAAAGATGGCTTAAAATACAGGAACAATATCTGAGTTCCGACCCAGGGGGACAATCAAAAATCGTAGTGGGTCAACATGACAAACGCTGTAAGTTCTCTCACGACTGCCGCAGTCGTTGTCCTCTTCTACTAGGTTCTCCAACTCTGGAGTCAATTAGGTGCTGCCACAGCACTGGAGCCCAAATACTTAATGTGCGACTGCCACAGTTGCCTATCCCATTACTGGTGCTGCCACAGCACTGGGAAGGGCTGAAACACGAATGAAGTCCGTGTAAGTAATCTATTTCAAAATAATGATAAATTCTTTTCCCTTTTTTCCCTTTTTTAACTCTCTCTTTTCTCTCCCCATCTGTCTATACCTCACTTGGTAATGGTAGATTACAGGTGAATCTCGTTCTGCAGTTCCAGCAACCTGTCTGGTCAGTGTCCCCAAGCCATCTCCTTCCTATACTTTATTTTTCCTTCCTGCGCTCTTCCTGAGTGCATATTCAGTGAGTACTCATTTAACTCTACGCATGACCAGCCCTTGGTTACTTGACCAATGGACAACGTCCGTCCATTTTCCAGAGTGATTATCATAGCCACCAGCGACACTGATCACACTGGTCAGGCCACATAAATTATCCTTTTACCTTTCCTTTTCCCTACCTAGGGAAATGCTTTATGTCAAATAAGGGTGTACGCGACGGAACGTCACATGTCGCCATGTGAGGCTACGTCACATGACAGCATTGTTCCTGTGCGTCGTGAGACCCTTCGTGTCGTTGACCCTGCGCATTGAGAGACCCTTGTTGCTGTGCAGTAACAAAGCCACAGCTCTTGGAAGTGGAGGCTGGTGCCTCAAAAGTAGCAGAGTGCTACTTCAGTGTGACCGGCTAAGTAATAGTGGGGTATTTTTTGGATGTAGGAAGTGGTTACTTCCTTGTGGACAGAGACGTCACTGCATGGTTCCGTCGTTACTCACTACCCCTACTGACAGTCGCGGTGTAGTCGCGTCGACTTTGTTCGTCACCTGCGTCTACCCCTACTTACAGACTGTGTCCCCTTAGGCCAGACAGTGCCTGTGACAGACTGTTAGTGTGTGCGACACACATATATACATATATATATATATATGTATTAATGTTGTCACCCATAGTTGGGGGTGTGCTCCATGTGTGTTATTCATGTTCATTGATGATGTTGTTTTGTATGATGGCACAGGCAGCACAGAAAAATTAAGAAAAGAATTGCGGTTGTGTTGCCTGGCTGTCTATGTGCGGTTGAGTGGGTGTGTGTGGTAGGAAAGCACGAGCACACATCCATATTTCTGGGAGAGTCGGACACACACGCACCAAGCACCCACCGTAACACACACACACACACACACACACACACACACAGCACACACAGAGATTAGTGCATGCGCACATATTCGCACGCATGGACGCACGAGCAGACGTTTGCACTCTCTCTCTCTCTCTCTCTCTCTCTGTGTCACACTCACACATGCGTGTGCAAGCGCATTATTACACAGGCACACACAAGCAAACATACACACACATGCGCATAAGCAACATGAAAACACAAGCAAACAGACACACAGACGTGCACACGCATGTATGCATGCACGGACACACACACACACACACACACACACGCACGCACACGCATAGATGCTCGAGCGTGCGCATTTTCTTTCTTTTTTTTCAGTAATATATTTGATAATTGAGAAACCAATGTTATCCTGCTTCTTACAGAAACGACAAGTTTGAGATTGTGGGCGTCATGACCAACATTCACAGAGCAGAGATCAAAGTCGTCATCCGACCCACCATAGCCAACTGGGAGGACCTGGCTCGCCCGATAAGAGTGTCGTTGAAAAATCTGCCGGAAGACTTCTGCAACAAGACAGCTTAACATGCGTGGGAATCTGCACTTTCTGCATAGATTCCTCTGAAATGCCTAGACATGTTTCTGTCAATTTCCTTATTTATCCATCTCATTTGTGTATGTGTGCAGTGTGGCTTACAGTCTCCACAGAGAAGTGATTTAGTATATGGTAAAGAAAGTAATACATGCATGTTGGTGATGATGATGATGATGGTGATACTAAATGACTCAGCAAACGTGCAGACGGATGCATAATAAAAAAGATAAATGAATTGGTGGACCAGTTACAAAGCCTACAATTGGGTAATATAGCAGGTGTAGGCATCTTAACAGTAATATTAACTACAGACAAACAAATGGATAATATCCCGGAAGTGTATGTATCAGAGGTGTAAAAAATTAATCATGTAGGGAAAGTATCGGGGAATTATACTCGGTTATACATGATAGTCTAAACACATATATTATAACAGAACAGCATTGCATAGATATAGTCATTAGTACTGATGAAAAAAAAAAAACTTTGAACTTATGACAAGACGTTGACGCAAAATATACAAAAAGCACTAGAAAATCTGGACCTTTGGTAGGACAGTGCACAAAAATATGCACAGAAACGGTATCAGTTAAAGGAGAGGGCGGAAGATGAATAATGTCACGCCCTTAAGTTCAAATATATTACTACGTTTTTGTAGAAATTGAACTGAATTCTGTTTACAGTTGTCAGAATAGAAACTGTCAACTGAGCGGTAAGATCTATGTAGGTGAGAAATTCCGTACACCTGGTGCATGCATCCCTCAACACCTGGCCGACATCAGCTATTACCGACCAGAACCAGTCGCTTTCCAAACACAGCAGTGAACATGTAAACTATCCTGGTGCTTTGGCAATATAGTGTGACAAATCTGAACGCACAATGCATCTAATTGCCAGTCAGGGGACCGTCTGCCCACTTGACATCAACATCCATAAATAGCATATACCTATCCACCCCTCGCTGCACTCACCCGCAGTATTTTCCATGGAGACATCACCCTACTCATGATGTACTTCATGTATGTGTTACAGCTATTTTTTTCTTCACTGCCGTTTCCTTCACTATCTCAGTCAGTCAGTCATTCCCCTGACCACTGGGGTCGTTGGGGGGACGTGATGAGGCAGCCGCCGTTTCTCTCCAGGCTCTTCTGTTGGTGGCTGTCGTTATCTGTTCCTCCGGCTTTTCTGACTTTTACTTCTTCTTTTTTTTTTTTTACAATTACAAGTACTCCTTCTATTTCAGCTTTTTCCTGTGTTTAAAAAGCAGTTTAAAGGTTTCCACTTGCTGATCAGTTTCAATCCCCCCTCTCTCTCTGTCTCTGTCTCTCTCTCTCTCTCTCATTCAGAAACAGTTTTTTTACGACCGGAAATTTTAGGTTGCATTTATTGATTTCGAAAAAGCATTTGATATGATTACTCAGAATTTTCTATGGCCAGTTCGCTTTAAAAATAGCATAAAAGGTAAATTATTTGAGTGTATTAAGAGCATGTACAATGATGTTAAAGCTAGGGTTCGATGTGGTTCTCTGACAACAGATTACATTGCCTGCACATCTGGTTTAAGACAGGATATGCGTGCAGTCCTGTTCTGTTTTCTCTTTTTATTAATGAATTAGCGGTTGAAGTAGTCAACCATGGAAGACATGGTGCTCGATTTTTGCTAGATGCATTTGAATTGTTTATTCTATTGTTGGCTGATGATGATGTTTTGATGGCTGAAACAGTTACAGGTTTACAGACTCAGTTATGTAGTTAACAGCGTGCCGCAACATCTCTTCAGCTTAAAGTTAATATGATTAAGAGCAATATTATAATATTTCGGAAGGATGGCTATTTGAGTGTGAGAGAAAGATGGCTATATAATGGTGTGACTTTGCCTGTAGTAAATGTGTATAAATATTTAGGAATATTCTTCTCCACGCGCTGGAGTTTTACCGCTGCATGCAACAACCTTGCAAGCAGAGCTAAAAGTGTGTTGATTTATCTTCTGAAAAGGTTGTATGTGTTAAATAACAATTCTTTTGATTTGTTCATGAAATTATTTGATTCTCAAATGCAGCCATTGTGCAGTATGGCTCTGAATTGTGGGGACTAGATACGGCAAACCTGGTCTGATCATATCCTAATTAGTGATAGATTCACCTTGTATAGAACTTTTTGCAGTGATCACAGTTTAAAACCTTACTTACATTTTGATATTGATAACCATCTGAAATATATTGCCACTAGAGTTAGGCTGGAGATTTCTGAGAAGGCAGTACATTGATGTCGATATAAAATGTTTATATCTAATGACTTCAGTTGTCCATTATGCACTGAGAGCCAAGAAAATGAGGTGCATTTTGTTCTCTGTTGCCCAGCACTCAGACATATTCGTGAAAGTTAATTAAGCCCAAATATTATAGACATCCTTCACTGTTTAAATTGAGTCTGTTGATGTCATCGACTATACCTGAAGACGTATGTAACCTTTCTTTGTTTCTGTATAAAGGATTTAAACTAAGAGATGTTGTGACTGACTGAAATGCACATGATTACAATTAATATCATCATTCGTTTTAAACTGAATCTGTTGTATATCCTCATCCAGTTAAATGTTCACATTCCCCTTCATGACGGGCTGGGCCTAATAAATCATCTTGAGTCTTGTGTCTCTCGCTCTCTCTCTCTCTCTCTCTTAGCTGATTGTTGTCTCACTGCATTTCCTACGGTTTGCTACCTGTTTACATACCATTTGAAACCATGTCAAGAACTAATTGTTTACGCCGTCCCCTTCACAGGGGCTATGGGCCTCTCTCTCTCTCTCTCTCAAGAAAGATGTGTGCGTGTGCTTGCTAATCAGAAATTAGCTTTCACATTATATCCTTACCACAATAAAGCTTGTTCTCTATGGAACAACTGACAACATGTCAGTCTATGTTGATGTGTCAAGGTCTTTGTGTAGACAAATGTCAGTATCTTGCGTGTATGTGCGTGCGTATGTGTGTGCATGTATGTGTGTGCGTATGTGTGTGCATGTATGTTTGCGTGCACATGTGCATGAAGACATCACTTTCGAGGCCCCCCTGCTACCTCCCTCCCTTCACAAACGGATACACCAACCAAATATTCACACACTCACGCACACGCATGTGCATACACGCACGCACATACACATATACAGACACACGCAAAGACAGACACACACATGCACGCACACACGGGAGCACACACAGACACGCATACCACGCACACTCCCACACACACGCATGTGCGCACACAATCGGACTCGCGCTCGGGCAACTTCGACAAGTTGGACAAAGCAAGTTTCCCCTTTTAATTAACATCTTAAATACAAGAGTTACATGAAAAGTATGTCCACTTTGTTTTCACAAAACTATACAGACATATTTCAGAATGAAATACATTAACAAGCCTCACATCCACTTTGTTTTCACAAAACCATACAGACATATTTCAAAATGAAATACATTAACAAGCCTCACATCCACTTTATTTTCACAAAACTGTACAGACGTATTTAAGAATGAAACACATTAAGAAGCCTCATGTCCACTTTGTTTTCACAAAACTATACAGACGTATTTCGGAATGAAACACATTAACAATCCTTGCATCCACTTCGTTTTTACAAAACTATATAGACAGATTTCAGAATGGAATACATAAGCCTCATATCCACTTTGTTTTCATAAAACTATACAGATATATTTCAGAACATGCCCACAGTGGCACACAAAATATTCGATCCGTATTAGCAGTTTCCTGGTCCTCGCAGACCTACGACATTTTCTTTTCCAGTTGTCAGTTTCTGCGACCTCTCTACAACTTGCACCGCAAACCACAAACTCTTGTGTTTGCCCCTCTCAACAAAAAAAAAAAAAAAAAATATCGAAAAGAAAACTACGCCCATACTATATCTTGGGCAAAAAGTACTGCAAAGAAAAAGAAAACTATATTAATGATCATAATTCTTTATCTAAAGAATATTCCTACTTGTCATTTTTTCCCATTTCATTTCCTTCACTATGGCTTATCTGAGTGTTCATAAATATAGGCCAGCCATGCCCTTTAATTTACAGACTCATGGAAGACACTTCCCGTATTTGGGGGAGGAAAAAAAAAAAAAAAACCCTACGAAGCATGCGTCCTCGTACAATGCTTGGTGTCTCTACGAAATCGTCGACCAGTCTTTTCTTACTGCTTCAACTACCCATCCTACAGGAAACAAATCATTCTGAGCTGTCTGTTCACCGCTCATCATGCATTCATGCAGCACGGTTTTCATGGACAGTTAAGTTCAGGGGCAAGATTCTACAATTTTTTTTAATGTTTTTTTTTCATACCCTGCACGAGCAGTCCATGTTTTGCATCAAATAGACATACAACACCAGAAACCTGGGTTCAATTCCTGACACCGGCAAATAGACATACACCACCACCAGAAACCTGGGCACCATTCCTGACACCAGCAAATAGACATACACCACCACCAGAAACTTGGGCACCATTCCTGACACCAGCAAATATACACCACCACCAGAAACCTGGGTTCAATTCCTGACAACCCCAGTCACCTTAAAAAAAAATATTTCCCAAACTTTCCAATGAAAACTGATAGGGATATCTTCAAAAGTTATGTTTGGGCAAAAAGTATCGGTATTACATGAAGCAATTTTCAATAAGGGAGATACATCGTAATCAAACAATGGTAACAACATCAATTATTTTATATAACACCAGGTCATGAATATTCGACATCAATGCATGACACTTCAAAATCATGTCCAAGAATGATAGTCCACATGCCATGAAGCACTTCCAGGATGATACTCAAATACATCGTAGATTAGACATCACAAAACTCCACATAATAGTCAATCACGCACACTATGTCCGGCACGTAGCATTGTTGTTGTTTTTTTTAAGAAAAGCCCATACTGCAGTTGTGCAGAAAAAAAGTATTTCCATTAATATCAATCGAAGATGTTTCTGAACAGTCCATGGAAAAGAAACAAAGGGGAGACATTCACATACAGAAATCACAGGCTGGTTCTTGTCCATCCATAATGTACACGTGTGAGTGAGTGTGTGTCTTTGTCTGACGAGCGATCTTGCACACTTGTGAAGTTCACAAACGATGGCGAGGCACTTATGTAGAACTGTCCAACTACGAACCTGACCAAACATCAAGGTCATGAACGATGGTGACACATTCAGATCGAATGGCAGAGTTCCGTGGATGATACACCAAAGTGTTTTGTTTAGGAACTTCATGGATTACTTCTTACCACATGATTCGAATCCCAGCAAGCTGTGATATGCTTTATGTGGTCATCTATCAGCACACCTCTGTACCATCTTTAGCCAGTATTTAATGCACTGCAAGATGAACTGATATAGTCAGGATAGCGGTTCATTTACCCTTAAACACATGCGTTAGATGTCTTTATGTAAACCCCTAGAACTTTCTTAGGAGCAAATGAATGAGCTTTTTCTACATGAGGAGCAGATTTATCTACGCCCCAGAGTGAGTGAGTTCTTTAACCTAGAGTCTATTCACACTTGGTGATATTAGACTTTTTTTAAAAGAATGGAGCGAGGGGAAGGGGAGCATTTATAAAAATCCATTAATCTGATGCATGGAAAGCACTTTTGCTATTTGCACAATTTCTGGTTTGTTGATTCTTTATGTAATGAAGTTAATATTGAACAATGAAAAAGAATATGGTCCACTGATAGAAGGCTTGAACAATCGCATGCTATATTTTGGGAAAATTTGGTTTTCAGTCGAAGCTTGTATATTAAAAATGACATATATCACTGGCATGATAAGATTTCATACTTCTCTGGAAGGTGATCTCTGTTCATGCATTTTTGTAATAACGACTTAACTTCTTGAACATCAAGTTTTAAATTGCTCTCAGGTGTTTTTCATAATGCAGCACCTCTAGCTAATTTTATCTGCTGTTTCAATTCCAGATCTCGGCACCTTGTTGAGCAGCCACTTGAACCTGGGCACCGAAGAGTTTTAGACACACTGTCAAGGAGTTATTACTCAACATGCATAATTTTTGTAAGATACACAATAAAGCATTTTCGCACTGCTTGCGTAATCCTGACAAGCAATTGTAACAATTAGATGAGTAGAGAAATAGATACCAAGCTATTTATAACAATTTGTGATGGGCCGTTTCCCGTCCAGTCACAAATTTTCGTGTAACCGTGCTAACCAGAAGGTAGTCGTCCGGAAGCCGGTTGAAAAGTTTACCCGACTGCTGCTCACCTGCGCTCTGTTTAAGCCGGGCGAGCTGAAATGGTTAGGCAGTCTCTGCAGTGATCCCGGCAATGCAACTACCCAGAAGCCGAAGAGGGACTCCCATCTGTTTTTGGTGGCAGTCAGGCTGGAACCAACAGCGCCAGTAGATAGATACATATAGATATATTTTGTGTCGTGTGCCCTGTTTGGCGTGCCTGAAGTAGCAATATATATATATATAGTTCTGTGTGTACGCCTTATGGTTGGTGTGCCGACCTATTGATGTTCTTGTATTTATTATATATGTTTGTCTGATGGCTCGGGCAGCATAAAACAAAAAAAAGTGTTGTTCTGTTGCCTGGCTGTCAATGTTCAGGTGAGTGGGTGTGTGTATGTGAATTGGAAAAGTCGTGCATGCATCCATAATTTCTGTGTGAGAGTCAGACAGTCAGACACCCACAGACATGACCCATTCCATCTGTAACATCGCTTCTAAACGGGAATACAGCTTCGGTTTGCTAATAAATAAATATTGAACGATAAATACCTGACTGCCACCAAAAACAGGTGGGAGTCCCTCTTCGGCTTCTGGGTAGTTGCATTGCCAGAATCACTGCAGAGACTGCCTAACCATTTCAGCTCACCCGGCTTAAACAGAGCGCAGGTGAGCAGCAGTCAGGTAAACTTTTCAACCGGCTTCCGGACGACTACCTTCTGGTTAGCACGTGTAAGCGGTCAAGGGCAGAGTCATCCATCCATCACCCAAGACCGTGTTGATGTTTGACTTTTTGTTTATTTCAGTTCCTCAGTCAATCAAAACCAAACCAACCAACCTGGAAAATTAGCAGGAAAATCATATTTAGAAAATTGGCAACAAAATGAGAAATTTCCAAAGCATGAATGAAAGGAGACATACATTTGTAACTATGAGTGCACAATTTGCATGATAACAGTATAGCACCTGAAAAGAAGTAATGGATTGATTTATGTTCAGTGCACAAAAATTCCTCTGCAAACAAGCACATCAAGAAGAAAATTGTGACACAGACCACCCTAAAAGTCTCAGGCCATGTTATGCTGCAACATTCACAAGACTATATTGGTAATTTGATGAGAAGAAATTGACATAAAAATCTTTAGAGCACACAACCATGGGTGAATCTGCAAAACAATCAATTCAACATAACAATGGAAGAAAAGCAAAATAAAATAACATTAAAATACTGTGAACAATCTGGCATCTGTTCTGTTACAGTAAGGGTTGTACTGCATGCTAGCAGCATGGATCCTTGCGTCTATTAAGACAACAGAACAGGAAAACAGCAATTATATCAACAGGACATGGACTAGATTATTACTCCTCAGATTCAGGTTAACATAATATCAAAAAATTACATTTATTCATAATAATACATACGCAACATCATTCAATTAATGGCTCTGACAAAAAAGAATATCTTCATTCGACACCATGGATTGCATACACATTGGCTTGTGGTAACAATAACTGTTGTGACCACCAGCTTTACAAAAAAAAATCCATGGTACCAAAGGTACAATGAATTGCATAGAGGTGCATTGAAAAATGTCAAAACAAAACAAAAAGTTACAACAGAATATCAACATGGGAAAAACATTATCTACCTCAGGACAGGGTGTTGAGACACACACCCATTCATCTGTCCCGGCACCTCTCTGGTGTGGAACAGGCGTCCTCTGAAAAGGGCAACATGTGTGTCCCTAAATCATAACACCAAGACTCACATGATCTTCAAAAAAAAAAATAAGTGCCTGGCATCAACATAGCCAGCAAGAATACAGCAAAGGGAAGCAACTCATACGTTTCAATGGTGTACTCTTCAAAAGGGGTTACTTCCCTTTACCCATCTTCGTTCGCCCATCTTCGTAATACTAGGCCCGAGTGTTGCCGAGAAATGGAACACAATAAAAAAACGAAGTTTCTGACACATCTAAAATGAACATTAAATAGATCAGCATTGATTTTCATGAATTGCTTTTAACAGCAGTGTAACTACAAGGAATGAGCATAATTTGGATAATCCATTCCAACTTCCATCACATCAGGTACTGATTCCATGAAAAAAATAACATGCACACAAACCCACAGAGAGAGAGAGAGAGAGAGAGAGAGAGAGAGAGAGAGAGAGAGAGAGAGAGCTGTCCAAGACCTCTTGAAAGAAAAATACAACCAGTTCTCATCCCAAGTGAAAACTCTTAGTCTTGTAAACATCTCCATTAAGTGGCTCTTAACATTTTCTTTAAAACACTTAACCAAGTCAACAACAACAAAAATATTTATCTATAACAACCAGATTCCCAATGAACTTGTTCCCCGTAAACTTGTTTTTGACATACCTCAAAAGATAATCACCTTTGCCTTGGTGCTGTGGCTAACCAGCATGAAACCGGTCTTCCTTTCCCAAACGAACAGGCAAGAGCTCTGCTAGCTGTGACAAGCAGTGGGGAAGAGATCGCATTTTGGCGGGAGGCTGGTGTTATTGCCTCCGGTTTACACCAACAGCTAATACGCAGCAGAATATAGGCCCTGAGCTTCAGTAAATAACAGTATTAATTAATGCTTTGTCATTACCATGAATAAATATCCATTAATTCTGGTAATTTGTGCACATTCCTAAACAGAGATTATGCCCAGTAGACTGATTATATCCACAACCCAACTATTGTATTCCTACTCGTCCACTGGCATTCTAAAGATAATTCTGGAACCAGGCTAATTTGGCACCAAGGCGGATAACTCTTCTGACAAAAGATCGGAATTCACTGAAATCCCTATGCACTTGCACTACCCTTATCAGCTCAACTACATACAAAAGAATAAAAATAGCAACAATAAAACGAAACATGCTCTTCAAGAGCATGAATATTAAACGTTTGCAGAAGTAAACTTCTGTCCAGCCACACACGGTTACACGAAAATTTGTGACTGGACGGGAAACGGCCCATCACAAATTGTTATAAATAGCTTGGTATCTATTTCTCTACTCATCTAATTGTTACAATTGCTTGTCAGGATTACGCAAGCAGTGCGAAAATGCTTTATTGTGTATCTTACAAAAATTATGCATGTTGAGTAATAATTCCTTGACAGTGTGTCTAAATCTCTTCGGTGCCCAGGTTCAAGTGGTTGCTCAACAAAGTGCCGAGATCTGGTAATGAAACAGCAGATAAAATTAGCTAGAGGTGCTGCATTATGAAAAACACCTGAGAGCAATTTAAAACTTGATGTTCAAGAAGTTAAGTCGTTATTACAAAAATGCATGAACAGAGATCACCTTCCAGAGAAGTATGAAATCTTATCATGTCAGTGATATATGTCATTTTTAATATACAAGCTTCAACTGAAAACCAAATTTTCCCAAAATATAGCATGCGATTGTTCAAGCCTTCTATCAGTGGACCATATTCTTTTTCATTGTTCAATATCAACTTCATTACATAAAGAATTGACAAACCAGAAATAGTGCAAATAGCAAATGTGCTTTCCATGCATCAGATTAATGGATTTTTATAAATGCTCCCCTTCCCCTCGCTCCATTTTTTAAAAAAAGTCTAATATCACCAAGTGTGAATAGACTCTAGGTTAAAGAACTCACTCACTCTGGGGCGTAGATAAATCTGCTCCTCATGTAGAAAAAGCTCATTCATTTGCTCCTAAGAAAGTTCTAGGGGTTTACATAAAGACATCTAACGCATGTGTTTAAGGGTAAATGAACCGCTATCCTGACTATATCAGTTCATCTTGCAGTGCATTAAATACTGGCTAAAGATGGTACAGAGGTGTGCTGATAGATGACCACATAAAGCATATCACAGCTTGCTGGGATTCGAATCATGTGGTAAGAAGTAATCCATGAAGTTCCTAAACAAAACACTTTGGTGTATCATCCACGGAACTCTGCCATTCGATCTGAATGTGTCACCATCGTTCATGACCTTGATGTTTGGTCAGGTTCGTAGTTGGACAGTTCTACATAAGTGCCTCGCCATCGTTTGTGAACTTCACAAGTGTGCAAGATCGCTCGTCAGACAAAGACACACACTCACTCACACGTGTACATTATGGATGGACAAGAACCAGCCTGTGATTTCTGTATGTGAATGTCTCCCCTTTGTTTCTTTTCCATGGACTGTTCAGAAACATCTTCGATTGATATTAATGGAAATACTTTTTTTCTGCACAACTGCAGTATGGGCTTTTCTTAAAAAAACAACAACAATGCTACGTGCCGGACATAGTGTGCGTGATTGACTATTATGTGGAGTTTTGTGATGTCTAATCTACGATGTATTTGAGTATCATCCTGGAAGTGCTTCATGGCATGTGGACTATCATTCTTGGACATGATTTTGAAGTGTCATGCATTGATGTCGAATATTCATGACCTGGTGTTATATAAAATAATTGATGTTGTTACCATTGTTTGATTACGATGTATCTCCCTTATTGAAAATTGCTTCATGTAATACCGATACTTTTTGCCCAAACATAACTTTTGAAGATATCCCTATCAGCTTTCATTGGAAAGTTTGGGAAATAGTTTTTTTAAGGTGACTGGGGTTGTCAGGAATTGAACCCAGGTGTCTGGTGGTGTTGTATATTTGCCGGTGTCAGGAATGGTGCCCAAGTTTCTGGTGGTGTTGTATGTCTATTTGCTGGTGTCAGGAATGGTGCCCAGGTTTCTGGTGGTGTTGTATGTCTATTTGCCGGTGTCAGGAATTGAACCCAGGTTTCTGGTGTTGTATGTCTATTTGATGCAAAACATGGACTGCTCGTGCAGGGTATGAAAAAAAACATTAAAAAAAAATTGTAGAATCTTGCCCCTGAACTTAACTGTCCATGAAAACCGTGCTGCATGAATGCGTGATGAGCGGTGAACAGACAGCTCAGAATGATTTGTTTCCTGTAGGATGGGTAGTTGAAGCAGTAAGAAAAGACTGGTCGACGATTTCGTAGAGACACTAAGCATTGTACGAGGACGCATGCTTCGTAGTTTTTTGTTTTTTTTCTCCCCCAAATACGGGAAGTGTCTTCCATGAGTCTGTAAATTAAAGGGCATGGCTGGCCTATATTTATGAACACTCAGATAAGCCATAGTGAAGGAAATGAAATGGGGGGAAAAAATGACAAATAGGAATATTCTTTAGATAAAGAATTATGATCATTAATATGGTTTTCTTTTTCTTTGCGGTACTTTTTACCCAAGATATAGTATGGGCGTAGTTTTCTTTTCGATTTTTTTTTTTTTTTTTTTTTTTTTTTTTTTTTTTTTTGAGAGGGGCAAACACAGAGTTTGTGGTTTGCGGTGCAAGTTGTAGAGAGGTCGCAGAAACTGACAACTGGAAAAGAAAATGTCGTAGGTCTGTGAGGACCAGGAAACTTTGCTAATACGGATCGAATATTTTGTGTGCCACTGTGGGCGTGTTCTGAAATATATCTGTATAGTTTTATGAAAACAAAGTGGATATGAGGCTTATGTATTCCATTCTGAAATCTGTCTATATAGTTTTGTAAAAACGAAGTGGATGCAAGGCTTGTTAATGTGTTTCATTCCGAAATACGTCTGTATAGTTTTGTGAAAACAAAGTGGACATGAGGCTTCTTATTGTGTTTCATTCTTAAATACGTCTGTACAGTTTTGTGAAAATAAAGTGGATGTGAGGCTTGTTAATGTATTTCATTCTGAAATATGTCTGTATGGTTTTGTGAAAACAAAGTGGATGTGAGGCTTGTTAATGTATTTCATTCTGAAATATGTCTGTATAGTTTTGTGAAAACAAAGTGGACATACTTTTCATGTAACTCTTGTATTTAAGATGTTAATTAAAAGGGGAAACTTGCTTTGTCCAACTTGTCGAAGTTGCCCGAGCGCGAGTCTGATTGTGTGCGCACGTGCGTGTGTGTGGGAGCGTGCGTGGGTATGCGTGTCTGTGTGTGCTCCCGTGTGTGCGTGCATATGTGTGTGTCTGTCTTTGCGTGTGTCTGTATATGTGTATGTGCGTGCGTGTATGCACATGCGTGTGCGTGAGTGTGTGAATATTTGGTTGGTGTATCCGTTTGTGAAGGGAGGGAGGTAGCAGGGGGGCCTCGAAAGTGATGTCTTCATGCATATGTGCACGCACACATACATGCACACACATACGCACGCACATACATGCACACACATACACACACACATACATGCACACACATACGCACGCACATACACGTACAGACACGCAGATACTGACATTTGTCTACACAAAGACCTTGACACATCAACATAAGACTGACATGTTGTCAGTTGTTCTGTAGAGAACAAGCTTTATTGTCGTAAGGATATAATGTGAAAGCTAATTTCTGATTAGCAAGCACACGCACACATCTTTCTTGAGAGGGAGAGAGAGAGAGAGAGAGAGAGGAGAGAGAGAGAGAGAGAGAGAGAGAGAGAAGAGAGAAGAGAGAGAGAGAGAGAGAGAGAGAGAGAGAGAGAGAGAGAGAGAGAGAGGCCCATAGCCCCTGTGAAGGGGACGGCGTAAACAATTAGTTCTTGACATGGTTTCAAATGGTATGTAAACAGGTAGCAAACCGTAGGAAATGCAGTGAGACAACAATCAGCTAAGAGAGAGAGAGAGAGAGAGAGAGAGAGAAGACTCAAGATGATTTATTAGGCCTCAGCCCGTCATGAAGGGGAATGTGAACATTTAACTGGATGAGGATATACAACAGATTCAGATTAAAACCAATGATGATATTAATTGTAATCATGTGCATTTCAGTCAGTCACAACACCTCTTAGTTTAAATCCTTTATACAGAAACAAAGAAAGGTTACATACGTCTTCAGGTATAGTCGATGACATCAACAGACTCAATTTAAACAGTGAAGGATGTCTATAATATTTGGGCTTAATTAACTTTCACGTATATGTCTGAGTGCTGGGCAACAGAGAACAAAATGCACCTCATTTTCTTGGCTCTCAGTGCGTAATGGACAACTGAAGTCATTAGATATAAACATTTTATATCGACATCAATGTACTGCCTTCTCAGAAATCTCCAGCCTAACTCTAGTGGCAATATATTTCAGATGGTTATCAATATCAAAATGTAAGTAAGGTTTTAAACTGTGATCACTGCAAAAAGTTCTATACAAGGTGAATCTATCACTAATTTGGATATGATCGGACCAGGTTTGCCGTATCTAGTCCCCACAATTCAGAGCCATACTGCACAATGGCTGTATTTGAGAATCAAATAATTTCATGAACAAATCAAAAGAATTGTTATTTAACACATACAACCTTTTCAGAAGATAAATCAACACACTTTTAGCTCTGCTTGCAAGGTTGTTGCATGCAGCGGTAAAACTCCAGTGCATGGAGAAGAATATTCCTAAATATTTATACACATTTACTACAGGCAAAGTCACACCATTATATAGCCATCTTTCTCTCACAATCAAATGGCCATCCTTCTGAAATACTATAATATTGCTCTTAATCATATTAACTTTAAGCTGAAGAGATGTTGCGGCACGCTGTTAACTACATAACTAAGTCTGCAAACCTGTAACTGTTTCAGCCATCAAAACATCATCATCAGCCAACAATAGAATAAACAATTCAAATGCATCTAGCAAAAATCGAGCACCATGTCTTCTATGGTTGACTACTTCAACCGCTAATTCATTAATGAAAAGAGACTGCACGCATATCCTGTCTTAAACCAGATGTGCAGGCAATGTAATCTGTTGTCAGAGAACCACATCGAACCCCAGCTTTAACATCATTGTACATGCTCTTAATACACTCAAATAATTTACCTTTTATGCTATTTTTAAAGAGAACTGGCCATAGAAAATTCTGAGTAATCATGTCAAATGCTTTTTCGAAATCAATAAATGCAACCTAAAATTTCCGGTCGTAAAAAAACTGTTTCTGAATGAGAGATTGATTGATTGATTGATTGATTGATTGATTGATTGATTGATCTTTAATACACAAGGATGGAGATTTTAGGCCAAAGCCTAGTCTTACAATCTGTCCTTGTCATGCATACATTATTTCAGCACATATCATTCATACTGACAATTCAACATAACAACATGGTAATCTAATTCTACAATGATAAGCAAACAATTCATAAAAGCACTTATGAGATGGGGGATGGTAAAACAGAAGGAAATTACAAACAAACAAACAAGACTACAGAGAGAGAGGTCAGAGGAGGGTGGGGAAGAGAGAATGGTAGATAGGGGGAGGAGAAAAGGGATGGTAGACAGAGTGGGAGTGGGGATGAGCGATTTTAACGGAGTAGGTTTTATGTTTAGACGATTTATTTAAAGTATGGTTCACAGAAGACTTTGCGAATGGGCGCTAATCATTGTAATTGAATAATTTAATTACTGAGACATAAAATGTTTATGCAAATGTTCCTTGAAAAGTTTTAATGTATTCATGTTTTGTAGATTCGGTGGAAGTGAGTTCCAGACATATGGTCCAGAGTAAGCTAGGCTTGTTTTGTATAGATCAATGCGTGGGTAGGGAAGAAGGAATTTCGTCGAGCCAGAAAAGCTGTTCGATCTTGTAAAAAGGGCATTGATATAACATGGCATAGTATCTGTCAAGATTGTAAACATAAATGATGCCTTGTTGAATTCCAATTGCCTATTCAGAGGAAGTATGTTCAGCGCTTTTAGTTTTTCGTCTGTTGTTAGAGATACAGCTGGATGGAGTAGTTTTGCTGCACGTCTATGGAGAGAATTCAGCTTTTTTTGGTGGACGTCACTACTGCCGTCCCACACTGTTGAGGCGTAATTGACACGTGACATTATGTGCGCATTAAAGAAAAGTTTAAGCGCATTACTGTTGACGTAGCGCTTTAATTGAGATAACAGGAAAAGGTGTTTTGAGACTACCTTGCAAACATTATTGAGATGAGATTGCCATTTCAATTCTTTATCTATGGTTAACCCTAAAACACGATGCTCGTCTACCTGCTCGATAGTAGTACCATTCAACTGAAGTTTTAGGCAAAGAGGAGTCAACTGGTGTTTTTGGCGGGTAGCTATCATCATAGATTTGGTTTTGGCTGGGTGTATGACCATTGAGTTTGAATGACACCAGTCTGACACGTCGTTTAGACTTTCCTGGAGAGAAGTTTCTATTGTCTGTAGATCACTACCATTCGTTTGGAGTGACGAGTCATCAGCAAATAAATCTGTCGTGACCTTTTCATCTGATACGGACAATGGTAAATCATTGATGAAGATGCAGAATAGTAGGGGGCCTAGTACAGAGCCCTGTGGGACTCCATGTCTGACAAAGTCTGAAGCGGAAGTTTTGCCGTTAAGCACCACATACTGAGTCCTATCGTTCAAGTATGATTGGAATAATGAGATTGTCGGGTATGGTTCAAGTAGACAGATAGTTTCTTTAGAAGAATGGAATGATCAACAAGATCAAACGCCTTTTTGAAGTCAAGAAAGACAATCCCTGTCATTTGTGATTGGTTCATATTTGAAAGCCATGAGTCACACATTCGTGATAATGCTGTGTGGCAGGAATGATTAGATCGGAATCCAGATTGGAGTGGGTGAAATAGTTTGTTTTTCTCCATGAATTGAGATACGTGTGTGTGTGTGTGTCTTTCAAGGGGTTTGGATAGAATCGAAAGTAAGGATATAGGTCTGAAATTATTTGGATCCGACAAATCATTTGATTTTGGAAGGGGGATCACTTTGGCGTTTTTGAACTCCTGCGGGAAAACATTAGTTTCAATGGATAAATTATATATGTATGTAAGAGACTCAACAATGTAAGGTAGAGCAAGTTTGAGAAGAAATGCGGGTATGTTATCAGGACCCATGGATTTTTTATTCTTTAATTGCGCTATGTGCATACCTACTTCATGTACAGCAAGAAGGGGAATTTTGACTGAGTTACTGGATCCAAGTTTTTGTTTGCAAAATGATATTAGGGAAGTCGGGCATGTATATTCATTTGGTGCTCTTATAGTCTGTGAAGCTTGAGTAAGGGTATCTGATAATGACAGAAAGTGGGTATTAAATTTGTCCGGGGTGATGTTTGTGCTTGAGTTTTGTGAATCTGTAGCTTGTTGCGTACAATAGTGTTTATTGCCCTCCACATTGGCGCTGTGGATTTTGCGTCCGTTATCATTTGACTGAAGTAGTCTCGTTTAGCTTTTTCAACTTCGTTTGAAACAAAGTTTCTCTGCTCTTTATATTCGTCAAACAAATTTGCTGCCTTGAGTTAGTCACGTAGTACCATTTCTTGCAGCAATTCTGGCGTTAACCACGGGTTCATCTGCGGATGCCTAACTCTTTTTTGATGTAACGGCGCGTGTTTATTTATGATGGTGAGGAATGTTTGGTACCAGAAGGACAGTGCATCATTGACGTCTGAGTAATTATAAGTTAAGTGAAATGGGGAAATGTTTAAGTCATAGAGGTATGCTGCTTCATTAAACTTTTTGAAAGAGCGGTATTGGATGGTCGTGTGACCTTTGGGTGGTGGTTTTGGGAGCCTTAAGGACCACGTGCAGAAAACTGGACAGTGATCACTAATATCAGAATGTACCACTGAAACATCTAGTATTGCAGATTTGTTGTTAGTGTATACATGATCGATAAGAGTCGCAGTTGTTTTAGTTATTCTCGTTGGGGTTTGTACTAACTGATGGAGTGCATGAAGTGATAGTGTACTTGTCCAAGCTGGTTGTTGTTTTAACATATCAATATTAAGTCCCCTAACAGTAGTATATTTGAATTGTTGTGACAGATCCAATCCATCATTTGTACAAAGTTGTCATACCATTCGTATGTGGAAGATGGGTGTCTATATAAATGTCCAATTAATAATGGCGGTGATTTGGAGTTTTTTTTATTTCAATCCAGATACATTCGACAGTATTAGTTTCCAGATCAGTTCTGCGTCGGTAATGTGGACAATTGATTGATGAATGTATACGGCAAGGCAGTATGTTGGGGTTGATCACTGTCGCGTCGTTCTATGTTGTATTCAGGAATGCTAATAAGGTTATCTGTGATGCGAGAGTCTAACCTTGTTTCACTTATGCCAAATACTTGTACTGGATGGGGTGACTGTTTAAGAGTGATGAGATTTCATGGACCTTATTAAATAAATGATAGACATTGAGATGTCCAACTTGAAGTCCTGGGACAGTGGGATTATGGTAAGGCATAGGTAGTAAGGGAACAGTGGCACAAATCGACGAGGAAGACAGTTTTCACAAGACAGACACAGAGAATTATAGGTAAAAAACAACAACAACAACAGCAACAACAACAACAACAACAGAATACCAGGTGAGAAAGTAACGTTTTGGATAACGCACAATAATGGCAAACGCACAGAAAGAATTTAAAGGTTAACTATTATGCCTAAAACAGATAACAGAATGTATCTTTAGAAAATTCAATTAGTCAGTAAAACAACAAACAACAAAAAAGAGCAATGGTTGAAGCACGATGTCGAACAAATAGAAAGAAAGAAAACAAAGTATTAAGCTTAAAGCAATGAATGACGATAACACACACACACCAAAAAAAAAAAAAAAATGCTTACAGCGGTGCAAATAAAGAGGATGCGATGAGTGCTATGAGCACAATCCACTTTAGAACAGGTTTAGAGAGTGTAGATGAAGAAAAGGGAAACAAAGCAAAAAAAAACACAAACAAACAAAACAAAACAAAAGACAAAAACAAACAATTAAACAAACAACAACAACAAAACCAAGAAGAAAAGAAGAAAAAAAAATTTTTATATCTGTGATTCACGAACAGTTTGTGGCGGTGAGAAAGTAGTCCTGGTCCCAATATCAGGAGGTTGGCCCAAAGTTTCTTCTCAGTCCACAAAACGACAGCACCTGCACGAGCCGCCTATTTCACTTCAAAGTTTGCAATGTCAGCCTAAAATGACAATCGTCTTCACACTCCGGTAGATCGGAAGTGTAGCACAATGAACACAATCGATGTTCTGAGCACAACCAAAAACACAAATAAGTGAGTGTTCACACATCCTCGGTGTCCATGAGTAGACCATCTGATATACTTGTTCGGAAAAAAACAACAACAAAAAACAAACAAACAAATAAAACAATAAGAAAGGAAGGTGAAGGGATGGGGGGGGGTGGAGTGGTGAGGGTATGGCTATTTAAACTTGTGGAACTTGTATTAAACATAGTGGAGCTTGCATATAAATTTGCGCTCTCACGAACGCGCGTACACGCGATTATATTCACGCGCGCGCGCGCGCGCGCGCGTGCGTACACACACACACACACACACACACACACTATCGCACACACACACTTATACACACGCACACACGCTGACACACACAACACACACACACACACACACACACACACACACACACACACACACACACACACACACACACGCACGCGCACGCACGCTAGCGAGCGAGAGAGAGAGAGAGAGAGAGAGAGAGAGAGACAGAGACAGAGACAGAGAGAGAGACAGAGAGAGAGGGGGGATTGAAACTGATCAGCAAGTGGAAACCTTTAAACTGCTTTTTAAACACAGGAAAAAGCTGAAATAGAAGGAGTACTTGTAATTGTAAAAAAAAAAAAAGAAGAAGTAAAAGTCAGAAAAGCCGGAGGAACAGATAACGACAGCCACCAACAGAAGAGCCTGGAGAGAAACGGCGGCTGCCTCATCACGTCCCCCCAACGACCCCAGTGGTCAGGGGAATGACTGACTGACTGAGATAGTGAAGGAAACGGCAGTGAAGAAAAAAATAGCTGTAACACATACATGAAGTACATCATGAGGAGAAAGTAGATAGTGAAGGAAAGAGCAGCGAAGAAAATAGCTGTAACACATACATGAATACATCATGAGAGGGTGATGTCTCCATGGAAATACTGGGTGAGTGCAGCGAGGGGTGGATAGGTATATGCTATTTATGGATGTTGATGTCAAGTGGGCAGACGGTCCCCTGACTGGCAATTAGATGCATTGTGCGTTCAGATTTGTCACACTATATTGCCAAAGCACCGGGATAGTTTACATGTTCACTGCTGTGTTTGGAAAGCGACTGGTTCTGGTCGGTAATAGCTGATGTCGGCCAGGTGTTGAGGGATGCATGCACCAGGTGTACAGAATTTCTCACCTACATAAATCTTACCGCTCAGTTGACAGTTTCTATTCTGACAACTGTAAACAGAATTCAGTTCAATTTCTACAAAAACGTAGTAATATATTTGAACTTAAGGGCATGACATTATTCGTCTTCCGCCCTCTCCTTCAACTGATACCGTTTCTGTGCATATTTTTGTGCACTGTCCTACCAAAGGTCCAGATTTTCTAGTGCTTTTTGTATATTTTGCGTCAACGTCTTGTCATAAGTTCAAAGGTTTTTTTTTCATCAGTACTAATGACTGTATCTATGCAATGCTGTTCTGTTATGTGTTTAGACTATCAAGTATAACCGAGTATAATTCCCCGATACTTTCCCTACATGATTAATTTTTTACACCTCTGATACATACACTTCCGGGATATTATCCATTTGTTTGTCTGTAGTTAATATTACTGTTAAGATGCCTACACCTGCTATATTACCCAATTGTAGGCTTTATAACTGGTCCACCAATTCATTTATCTTTTTTATTATGCATCTGTCTGCACGTTTGCTGAGTCATTTAGTATCACCATCATCATCATCATCACCAACATGCATGTATTACTTTCTTTACCATATACTAAATCACTTCTCTGTGGAGACTGTAAGCCACACGCACACATACACAAATGAGATGGATAAATAAGGAAATTGACAGAAACATGTCTAGGCATTTCAGAGGAATCTATGCAGAAAGTGCAGATTCCCACGCGTGTTAAGCTGTCTTGTTGCAGAAGTCTTCCGGCAGATTTTTCAACGACACTTTTATCGGGTGAGCCAGGTCCTCCCAGTTGTCTATGGTGGGTCGGATGACGACTTTGATCTCTGCTCTGTGAATGTTGGTCATGATGCCCACAATCTCAAACTTGTCGTTTCTGTAAGAAGCAAGATAACATTGGTTTCTCAATTATCAAATATATTACTGAAAAAAAAAAGAAAATGCGCACGCTCGAGCATCTGTGCGTGTGCGTGTGTGTGTGTGTATGTGTGTGTTAGTGTGTGTGTGTGTGTGTGTGTGTGTGTGTGTGTGTGTGTGTGTGTGTGTGTGTGTGTCCGTGCATGCATACATGCGTGTGCACGTCTGTGTGTCTGTTTGCTTGTGTTTTCATGTTGCTTATGCGCATGTGTGTGTATGTTTGCTTGTGTGTGCCTGTGTAATAATGCGCTTGCACACGCATGTGTGAGTGTGACAGAGAGAGAGAGAGAGACAAGACAAGACAAGACAAATGTTTTATTGTCATAGCATTACAGCCTTAAGACAAAGGGGTGAACATGAACAATTGTATGCACATATCAATATTATTTACTGATTTCACACATGCATAAACATACACGCACACACAAACACGCGCGTGCCACAAACAGCACACACACACACACACACACACACACACACACACACACACACAACACACACACACAAACACACACACACACACACACACACACACACACACACACACACACACACACACACACACACATTGATACAGGGTCATCTTGAATAGTTATTTTTTTTAAGTTAAATGTTATCGCACATTAATTCTGACTTACTCTTTCTTATCTTCATTGCCTGTGCTATAAATTTAGCAACAGATTTAATAACAGTTTCATTACTACTGGAAAGGACTTTTATAACTTTGTTCTGATCGGGAATGTTGGGGAAGGATTCCAGTATGGCACATTTTTTACGGATATCATCATAAGTGGTACAGTAAAATAAAACATGAGTTTCATTTTCGAATCCATTTCTACATGATGGGCAATTAATATTTGTTTGGTCATTTCGGAACCACTGAATACAGTTTTTAAGGCCACAAACTCTGAGTCGAAATCTTGAGAAGCTGTCTCTATGCCACTTATTAGTAACACATGACAAATATTTTTCAGACTCAAAGACATTTTTGAAAGAATGAAACCATCTATATTTATCATTATCCTCCAACTCAGATTGCCAGTTCTGTTTAAAGCAGGAAATAAGCGTATCTTTCAACTCTAGAATAAAAGCAGATTCACACCCAACACCTTGACTCAACCAAACTATGCCATACCCATTTTCCGTCAAAACTTTTTGTACTTTTGATGCCCAATTAAAGTGACCAGATTCATGCTGCCTTAACAGCATTTCATAAGCCTGTCTACATATTCTTGACATGGGCAGTGACACGAGTTTTAACCAGTATTTGATACACTTTATTGATGTCCTAAGATACAGTGGGTATCTTCCGGTTTCCCCAAACACCAGATTGTTAGAAGCATGCAGGGGGACATTTAGGAATCTTTTTATAGCAAAGGTGTGTACAGTTTCGATTTGTCTACAATCATTTTCTAGACCCCAGACTTCAGCTGCATATGTTAAGATAGGTTCAATTTGCGAATCAAAGAGTTTCCAGAACAAACGTGCATCTATTGATCTCAGTTTTTTCAGAGACTTTATGATTTCTATAACTCCTTTTTTCCCTTTTCTACAGGGTTCCGACAGAGCAGAACTTACACTTAATTTTGTCGTAAAGAGCATGCCCAAGCATTTATAAGAATTCGTTACTTTAACCACTTCATTCCCATAGTACCACTTTTCCATAGAGGCTAAATGTCCCCCCCTTCCTAAAAATCATTACGTTTGTCTTTTCAAGGTTAACAGTTAAAGCCAAACGGTCAGCTTCTCTTTTTAAACAGTTCAGTTGATTTTGAAGTCCAATGACTGTATCAGACAACAGAACAACATCATCCGCAAATAGCAATAGAAATATTTCAGTAGCACCAGGGATTAACTGAATACCATGTTTTCCGCTTTTTGACAAATCAGTAGCCAGTTCATTTATAAAGAAAGAAAATAATTGGGGACTCAGCAGACAGCCTTGTTTCACACCTCTAGGACATTCAAAGCAATCAGAATAATTACACTTGTCACGCACACATGCCAAAACATTATCGTATATGCTTCTAAGGGCATTATACAGTTTACCTTTAACACCATTTTTCCTCATAATTGCCCAAAGCACATTTCTGTTTACTGAATCAAATGCCTTTCTAAAATCGACAAAAGCAACATATAGTTTAGTTTTTTTTTTGCAAAAACTTTTCAACAATTGCATACAATGTGAAAATATGATCGACAGTACTGTACCCTGCTCTAAAACCTGCTTGCTCTTCAATGATCTTGCTTTCTTGTTCTGCCCATTCCGTTATTCTTTTATTTAGTATATGTGTATAAACTTTACTAACAACACTTGTTAGGGCAATACCACGATAATTGTCTGGCTGGTTTACGTCTCCTTTCTTATGCAAAGGTACAATAATAGATTTAGACCATTCAATAGGAAAGACTCCCATATCAAACAGCTTATTAAAGTAAACAACGAGGAAATCAACAACTGAGGCGTCAGCATGTTTTAACATTTCAGTAACGATTTTGTCTGGGCCTGCGCTTTTCCCGGCTTTGAGTTTGCCTATACTGGCGAAAACCTCCTGCCTGGAAATAGGGCTATTAAGCATTATGTCTGATGTGTTATCATTAGTATCTTCCGTGACATCAATTTCCCCAGTCTGTTCCTCGCAATTTGTTTCATTGAATACACTAAAGAAGTGTTTGTACCATTGTTCTGAAGTGATTGTATTATGAATAGCCGATTTTCTGTTCACTGATCGAATTGTTTGCCAAAACAGCTTAGGATCGTTAATGGACTGCTGCAATTTTTCTAATCTCGCTTGGTCAAAATCATTTTTCTTTTTGTTAAGTAAATATTTATATTCTTTCCTTTCTTTAACATACGCTTCTTTCTTTTCATGGTTATATTTCTTTAACCGTTTAAATGTCCTTAACGATTGTCTTACCTTTCTCTTTTTCTTCTCACATTCGTCATCAAACCAGCTGCTTTTCTTTTTACCTGTTCCTACTTTTCTGATCATGCACGCAGCAGCGCTGCACAGTGAACTTGTAAATGTTACAATTGAACTGTTAATGTCTGTATCGAGTTCCGTATAAGCATTCTGTAGGCATTGTTTAAAGTGTACAGACTGTTGTTCTTCTTCGTACTGAAATGCATAGTATTCAGACCATATGATGCGATTTTCAGTACTACCATTTTCAACATCACAATCTCTATTGCTATCCCTTTCCGTACAAACATTCTTCCATTTGAATTCCACAGGTAAATGCCATGAGTCAATTTTATCGCTGACGTATAAATCACAAAACTGTGTTAAAAACATATCTTCTGAGATGACTACATAATCTATCACACTGCAGCCATGCGGCGAAACATACGTGAACTCACCATTAGAGTCACTAGGGCATAAACCATTGACTATGATGCAATTTAACTGAAAACACATATTTAATAAGGATCTGCCAAAATTATTGCTACAAACAAGAGAGAGAGAGAGAGAGAGAGAGAGAGAGAGAGAGAGAGAGAGAGAGAGAGAGAGAGAGAGAGTGCAAACGTCTGCTCGTGCGTCCATGCGTGCGAATATGTGCGCATGCACTAATCTCTGTGTGTGTGCGTGTGTGCGTGCGTGTGTGTGTGTGTGTGTGTGTGTGTGTGTGTGTGTGTGTGTGTGTGTGTGTGTGTGTGTGTGTGTGTGTTACGGTGGGTGCTTGGTGCGTGTGTGTCTGACTCTCCCAGAAATATGGATGTGTGCTCGTGCTTTCCTACCACACACACCCACTCAACCGCACATAGACAGCCAGGCAACACAACCGCAATTCTTTTCTTAATTTTTCTGTGCTGCCTGTGCCATCATACAAAACAACATCATCAATGAACATGAATAACACACATTGAGCACACCCCCAACTATGGGTGACAACATTAATACATATATATATATATATATATATATATATATATATATGTGTGTGTGTGTGTGTGTGTGTGTGTGTGTGTGTGTGTGTGTGTGTGTGTGTCGCACACACTAACAGTCTGTCACAGGCACTGTCTGGCCTAAGGGGACACAGTCTGTAAGTAGGGGTAGACGCAGGTGACGAACAAAGTCGACGCGACTACACCGCGACTGTCAGTAGGGGTAGTGAGTAACGACGGAACCATGCAGTGACGTCTCTGTCCACAAGGAAGTAACCACTTCCTACATCCAAAAAATACCCCACTATTATTTAGCCGGTCACACTGAAGTAGCACTCTGCTACTTTTGAGGCACCAGCCTCCACTTCCAAGAGCTGTGGCTTTGTTACTGCACAGCAACAAGGGTCTCTCAATGCGCAGGGTCAACGACACGAAGGGTCTCAAGACGCACAGGAACAACGCTGTCATGTGACGTAGCCTCACATGGCGACATGTGACGTTCCGTCGCGTACACCCTTATTTGATATAAAGCATTTCCCTAGGTAGGGAAAAGGAAAGGTAAAAGAAAGGATAATTTACGTGGCCTGACCAGTGTGATCAGTGTCACTGGTGGCTATGATAATCACTCAGGAAAATGGACGGACGTTGTCCATTGGTCAAGTAACCAAGGGCTGGTCATGTGTAGAGTTAGATGAGTACTCACTGAATATGCACTCAGGAAGAGCGCAGGAAGGAAAAATAAAGTATAGGAAGGAGATGGCTTGGGGACACTGACCAGACAGGTTGTTTGGAACTGCAGAACGAGATTCACCTGTAATCTACCATTACCAAGTGAGGTATAGACAGATGGGGAGAGAAAAGAGAGAGTTAAGAAAAGGGAAAAAAAAAGGGAAAAGAATTTATCATTATTTTGAAATAGATTACTTACACGGGACTTCATTCGTGTTTCAGCCCTTCCCAGTGCTGTGGCAGCACCAGTAATGGGATAGGCAACTGTGGCAGTCGCACAACAAGTATTTGGGCTCCAGTGCTGTGGCAGCACCTAATTGTCTCCAGAGTTGGAGAACCTAGTAGAAGAGGACAACGACTGCGGCAGTCGTGAGAGAACTTAAAGCGTTTGTCATGTTGACCCACTACGATTTTTGATTGTCCCCCTGGGTCGGAACTCAGATATTGTTCCTGTATTTTAAGCCATCTTTGATTCTTCTTTGGAAAATGTATAAATTGTTTCTCCATTGAGGAGGAGAAACCAGTAAAAGATGTACTTGTAAATTACTGCGTATAATGAGATGAAATTTGGTCCCAGCTAGTGGATCTGTGGAATGTTTGTACGTCCACTGGAGAGGAGGAACAGAACATAATTCTTGTAAAACCTGTTGTATATGCTGGAAAAGTTGGTTATCGTTTAGTAAATTATTCCCCAGAGAGGAGGGGGAGAAGAAGAGTTATTGTAGTGCGCCTTCTGGTTGTTTGGAGAGACTGGGTGTGCACGGAGTGAATGCTGAGCTGAGTGCATGCATGGATTTGTGCTCAGTGTGACAGTGGTGACCCCGACTAAGGACTAGGGTTTTTATTTTTTCATACCCCCTTGAAAGAAAAAAGTTAAAATTTACATTTGTGTTTGTGTGCAAAGAAAAGTTTTGTATAATTGATTGTTGTGATTACTGTTTGCAGTTTTTATTTTTCATTTGTTTTTGTATGTGTGTTTTCAGGTGTTTGAGATTTCTTTTGGTTGCTCTACTCTGTTAAGGTTTTTTTTTTTTGGTAGGATTTCTTTTTGACCCTTCCCCCCCTCAGGACCGATAGCCTCAACCTCCTCTTGCTCGTACCTGGCAGCAAGGGGGCAGGGCGTTGAGGAGTCGCTGTCTTTCCCCTAGAATATTAGAATTTGTTTTGTCCCCTTCCCCAGGACTGATAGCACCAACCTCTTCCTGCTCTGATTTAGCAGGGGGCGCATGGCGTTGGGGAGTCGATAGTCCCTCCCTCTCTCATTATCTATTTCTTTCCCTTTCCTATCGTTTCATTTGGATTTTCCCCCTTACCCCTCTGAGTGTGGGATCGACTTCACCTCCGTCACTCAACTAGTGTAGGTGGTGGAGTTGATTACCGCTCAGTCCAGATAAACATCTTTTTCTTCATGATCTTTTGGTTTTTTCTTTTGTTTATTGCATTGTATTGTTAGTATATTGTGTGTATTATTATTTGAATACTTCCCCGTCTCCAGCTTTACGGGAGACAGTTGCCATTAGGGACTCTTTCGCTTTTTCTGATTTCCTCTATCTATACCGGACCTGTCTATTCTTTCATTTCCTTTTCACCCCCTTTACAAAAAATCTCCAAACCTTCTCTTCAATAGGTGCCTATCTAGCTTCTTTTCATCATTGTCATCTTTTAGGTCGGATTTCCGTTAGTGTACGTTTTCTCCCCCTCTTTTTAATTGTTCGTTGATTCATTTGTTTTGTAACTTTATATTCACTTATCGTTTAGGACGATTCATTTGTTTTGTGAACTCATCTATTTTGTTTTACCAAGAAACTAAGTAAGAAAGTAACAACTACAATAAGAACAGTTAAGAACATAAACATTATAAAGAATTTATTGCCGGGAAAAAAACTTTGTTTTGTCGGTTTTCTTTTCATAGGGAAAAAAACAGTTATTAGTATTGGATTTCTTTTTTTTTTAGCTGTCTTTTTCCCTGTAGGAAAGAATATTGGTGAAAATCTCTTTTGGAAAGATCACATGGTCAATTCTTATTAGTGGTTTTCTTTTGTAAGCCTTTATTACTTTCCTGTTTATACCAGCATTTAAATTCTTTATTTGTACATACTGTAACAAAGTTTGTTTTTTGGTGTGTTTTTTTTTAAACGCATATAGCATCACATATCGCCTTATTTTAGTCGTATTTAGTCATTGTTTCTTGTTTGTTTGTGGTAACTATTCATGATGGAAATTTTGATGAGTATGTACGACAGGCCAAGCGTTTAGGCTTTGAAGGCGATAAATTAGCAAACTATGTCCAACAATGTATGGACAGGGCAGAGAGAGAGAGAGAGAGAGAGAGAGAGAGAGAGAGAGAGGGGGGGGGAAACAAAAACAATTAGAGTTTGAAGAAAAGGATAAGGAACGTCAGTTTAAATTGAGACAACTTGAATTAGAGACTGATGCGGAAATTTAAAAATTACAGGCATCGAGAGAACCTCTATCACCTCCACCAGTCGGTTCCGCGAGTACATTTCATCCGAAGTCAACATACATCCCGAAGTTGCCGCCGTTCGAAGAAAAAACCGACGACATTGACAGTTTTCTTTTTCCGTTCGAGAACCACGCTACATCTTGTGGTTGGCCGAAGGAGAAGTGGACATTGTTTATCGCGTCGCTGTTTAAGGGAAGCGATTTGGCACTATACCACACACTCGCAGCAAAAGAAGGGTTGACTTGGGACCAAGTAAAAGAAGAACTCTTAAAGAAATTTCAGTGTTCAGCTGACCGTTTTCGTGAGTGTTTCCGATCGGTTCGTCCTGACAAGGGAGAATCATTTCCGTCTTCTTTAATAAGAATGAGTCACTGTTTAGACAGATGGACAGAGTTAACAAAGACGAATAAGACTTTCGAATCACTGCGAGATTTGCTACTTCGAGAACAACTTTTTCAGAGCGTCAGCAAAGATTTGGCCACTTTTCTTAAAGAAAGACAGTTCGATAACGTTGACAAAATGTGTCAGATGGCACATCAGTACTGTATTGCTCATCCAGATAAAGGTGTTGCCCACAAGGGGGATTCGTCCCTTTTCGAGTCTCACGCGGCATTTCAAATACATCCTGGACAAAGAAACTATAGAAGAGGAAATCGCGCTTCATTCCAAGGTCCTCACGGTTACACGTCTTTTGGCAACAGACAACGACCTTTCCACGGTCAAGGCCATGTCAGTTCTGGCGATTTCCGTCAGTACCAATACTCGCCACCGGAAAGACCTATTCCTTTCCGAGGGCGTGGTGAACAACAACCGCGCAGACCCTTTGGTCCAGTTCGTGGACATGGTCGAGGTTCACATATTGACAGTAACCAGTTGTCCGCCGACCAAACAATGCGTTGCCATTTTTGTGAGTGCAAATCCCATTTAAAACGGGACTGTCCTTTCGAAGGAAGTGGGTTTGTTTCCACTGGAAGTGAAGAAGGTCTTGTTTTGGCGCCAGATCAGTCCATTGATGGTCTTCTTTTGAAGATTGTGCCATTAATGGTTTACAAGGTTCTGTTTTGCGAGATACAGGTTGCACCACAGCTGGTGTAAGGAAATCTTTTGTTCTACTGGACCAATATCTTGACAGTGTTCAGAGATGCAGATCATTTGGTGGAAAAATTGAAACTTTTCCACTTGCAAAAATTTCCGTCGATACACCATACTACTCCGGGTCACTTACCGCCTGTGTTATTGAGAATCCAGTTTACGATTTGATTTTGGGAAATCTATCAGGTGTCGCGACAGTACATGGTAGTGCCGGAGGATCTTTCATTCCTTGTCTCATCAGTACAAGATCAAAAGTTGTAGAGCAGGGAAAATCAACAAAACCGCTCAAGGTTTCAAAACTGGATGAACTAAAAGTTACGCCAGACATTTTGAAGACTATGCAGAGAAGCGACGGGACACTGACGACTATACTTTCTACGGCAAAGCAGACTGTCTCTGACATACCAACGGACAAGCCGACATACATACTGGACTCTGCCATCCTCTACAGGCATGTACTTGGACAAGACAACAAACAGATTGTGGTTCCCAAAACACTGAGGTAAACAGTATTACAAATGGCCCATGATGCATTGTTCGCAGGTCATTGCGGTATTAAAAGAACGTTAAAAAGAGTTCTGGATTAATTTTTTTGGCCTGGAGTCACAAAAGAAGTTTCACAGTATTGTCGCTCTTGTGACATTTGCCAAAAACAACTCAAAAAGGTCCTTTTGATGTCATTGGAAAGCTTAGCTTTCTGGAGTGAACTACAAAGTGAAAATGGCAAATGCTGAAAAGGTATTCCATGTAAAAAAAAGTATGTTGAGCGTACAAATGTTGCCATTAACGAGTCAATTGAATGGATATGTCCAGTGTCTGGAACAGATGTGGCTATTACAGAAATCATTGGTTCTGATTTTGTACCTGATGTCACATACAGAGACAGAGCAAAGACTGTGCAAACAACAAATGTGGGATTGTTAACATCTACCAGTACAGATGATACTGTACCTCTGCCCGCCCTTTCTGTCAAGGGAGAAACTTATCATGACGTTGTTTTGTGTGATGATTTGTCTTTGATTCAGAAAGAACAATTGGAAGGTATTTTGAAGGACTTTCAGGATGTCCTGACTGATACCCCAGGGGCAGTGACAACAACTGAACCCCATACTATTCAGTTCAGTACGGAAAACCCAGTCCGAGTCAAACCATACCCCCTCCCATTTGCTAAAAAGCAGGTTGTCGAAAGAGAGATTCAAGTTATGCTTGGGTTGAAGGTTATAGAACCGTCCTCGTCACCATACAGCTCACCAGTTGTATTGGTGGACAAACCTGATGGCTCGGTGCGGTTTTACATTGGTTACAGGAAGTTAAACAAAATCACTGTGTTTGATGCAGAACCTATCCCAGACATTGAGGAACTTCTTTGTCAACTGTCAGAAGGAAAGTATTTTGTCAAAATAGACTTAACTAAAGGGTATTCGCAAATCCTGATGGCTGAAGCAGACAAGGAAAAAAACAGCTTTTCAGACACCTTTTGGACTGTTTCAATGGATGAAAATGCCATCTGGATTACAAAACACCCCAGCTTCTTTTGCCAGAATGATGCACGCACTAAAACTTCATGAGTGTGGAGCAGTAAGCTTTTTTGATGACATTTTGCTTGCTGTAAAGTCATGGAATGATCTTCTGGATAACTTGAGAGCTGTTTTTTGTAAACTCCGGAGTTTTGGTCTGATGGCTAGGCCATCCAAAATTCGTGCTGGATTCAAGACTCGTTGAGTTTTTGGGTCATGTCATTTCTGTTGGGAAAATGACACCAGAGGAAAAGAAGGTAGAAAAGATCTTGGCCTTGAAGAGACCCACTACAAAGAAACAGACAAGATCACTCCTTGGATTGTTGTCCTATTACAGAAGATATGTACCGCACTTTGCGTCCTTGACAGCCCCTTTTGAGTGACTTAACAAAAGGAACAAAAAACAAAAGTATCGTCTGGTCAGATGAGTGCCAGAAAGCTCTAGAATGTGTTAAAAACACCCTCAATTCATTCCCTGTACTGCTTTTGCCCTCTCTTTCAGAGTATTTTGTTTTGAGAACTGATGCCAGCTCCAAAGGCATGGGAGCTGTACTTTTGCAAGAAAAGAATAGATTGTTACACCCTGTGCAATATGCAAGTAAAAAGTTCTCTAACACACAAGTCAAACACACAACAATTGAGAGGGAGTGTCTTGCCATTGTTTGGGCTTGTAAGAAATTTGCCAGATTCCTTACTGGAAGACAGTTTCGGTTACAAACCGACCACAGGCCATTGACGTTTTTGCAGTCGTCCAAGACCAAAAATAGCAGGCTGTTAAGATGGGCTTTGTCATTGCAGGAGTTCAAGTTTGACATTGAGCCATTACCTGGAACTCAGAATGTCATGGCAGATTTTCTATCCCGTGCGTGAGTGCACAGTATCCTTCATGCAGCTGTAACTGCATAAAAAAAGGAAAGACTGTTTCTGCTGTTTATTTTCATTGTGGACAGATTTTATTGACATTTTGGCAGTCTTATGTGTACTACTGTCAATCTGAATTAATAGGTAGTTGTGACCGATCTTTTTTCCAAAAGTGCATAATCATGTATTGGCATTGGTGTCTCATAGTAGGATGCTACTTTGTGAATGTGTGCAGAATACTTCATTTGATGTGTTACAAGTGGGTTTTTTTCACGTCGGTCCATTGTGAAGAATGGAAAAAAAGTGTTTAACTTTCAAGTGGACTGCAATATTGTATATTCTTGCTTGAAGAAAGACTTTTCACTTCGCAAATTTTTCTCATCTAGTGAGCCATGAGGAAATTCTCATTTTGTGAGGATTATGGGACATATGTTTATGTGAGAACAGGCAAGAAAAAAACTGTGTTTACATTTTGGTATATATAAACATAATTGACATTTGGAATGATCAGTATCATTGTCAATGGCACAACACAGTGGGTCCCGAGTTGTCCGAGGCCAAGCAGGAGAGGAGGGGGGCTGAGAGGCGATGGCGCGCCACGGGACTGACTGTGCACAGGGAAATATATCAAACTGCGAGAAATCATGTTACTGACATTGTTCATCACGCAAAAACTTTGTTCTATTCTTCAAAGATATTGGCCTGTAATACGGCCAAGCAACTATTTAATGTCGCAAATAGTCTCCTAGGCAAAGTCAGCTACTCCCCCCTTCCCACCATCTTCCAAACTCAAGAGCTCCCTCAGAAATTCTTAGAGTTTTTCAATGGAAAAATTGACACTATCCGTGAAAAGCTAGATTCTACTGCACCTGTACATCCTCTGAATGACAAAGTTTACTGTGGACCTCCTTTGGCTTGTTTTAGTCCTGTTAGTCAAGACTATGTCAAAAAACTTTGTTTGCGATGCAGCCCTAAATCATGTGAACTTGATGCCATTCCCACTAACTTGCTCTTTCAGTGCATTGATGATGTCCTACCCCATCTTACTCATGTTATCAATACCTCTTTGTCCTCTGGTCACGTTCCTGAAATCTTCCGGTCCGCAGTGGTACGTCCATTGATCAAGAAACCTTCATTAGATAAAAATGTTTTAAAGAATTATCGGCCTGTATCAAATTTGTCATTTCTATCAAAATTATTGGAGAAGATCGTTTTGGAACAAATTCTAGAACATCTCGAAAAGAATCACCTTTTGAATCCTCGTCAATCTGCTTACAGACAAGGCCATAGTTGTGAGACAGCACTCCTCCGTATAGTCAATGACCTCCTCTGCGGGCTTGACGATGGGAACGTTTCCTTATTAGCGATGTTAGACCTCTCTGCAGCATTTGACACGATCGATCATAATATTTTGTTCTCACGACTTCAAACTTCCTTTGGATTCAAAGACACAGCTCTCGACTGGATTATCTCTTACTTGACTGGACGGACTCGGACAGTGTGTATACAGGGAAGATACTCAGACAGTTCTCTTAGGTACGGTGTGCCTCAGGGTTCTGTACTTGGGCCAGTCCTTTTTGTGCTGTATGCTAGTCCTGTGTCTGACGTCATCAGTGGTCACGCCATGTCGCATGAGAGCTTTGCTGATGATACTCAGCTTCATCAGTCGGCTCCCATTGCTGAAACTGACTCACTGATTTCTCGGATGCGGGGCTGCATTGCAGACCTGAAGGACTGGATGACAACCAACAAACTACAACTAAACGACGACAAGACGGAACTCATGTTCGTGACAAAACAGCCTAACCATCCTTCTCTGCCTTCAACTGTCACTATCAATGACTGTGCTGTCTCTGTCTCCACCTCTGTCCGCAGTCTAGGGGTCATACTTGACCAATCCCTCTCCTTTGAGAAACAGGTTTCAAGTATTTGCAAGATTGCCTATTTAGAAGATTGCCTATTTAGAACTAAGAAGAATCAGCTCTGTACGTCACCTTCTCTCTACAGATGCTACAAAAACTCTCATTTGTGCATTTGTCTTATCTAGAATAGATTACTGCAACTCACTTTTGGCCGGCCTTCCAAAATACCTGATAGAAAGATTACAGCGAATCCAAAATCATGCAGCCCGAGTCGTCTGTAGAGCAAGAAAACATGCTCACATTTCGCCTCTTCTCCACTCTCTTCACTGGCTATCTGTCTCAAACCGTATCTCGTACAAAATCTCAACTCTCACTTTCTCTGCTCTCTTTGAAAATGGACCTTCTTATCTCTCAGATCTCCTTAAAATCTACACCCCCTCTCGACAACTACGCTCCTGTGCTGACGACCGCCTTCTGCGAATGACTCGCTTCAGGACTACTACTGGTGAAAGATCTTTCTCTTTTCAAGCTCCAGCGACGTGGAACAGACTGCCAGACTGTCTCAGACATTCAGATTCTATTTCTTTCAAGTCTAAACTTAAAACCCATCTATTTTCTCATAATTAGTCAATGCTGTGGGGAGAGGGGGGGGGGGGGGTACAACCTAACTCATAGCCGTCTGAGCCTTTTCAAATGTAGCGTATGTGTATGTTCTCTATTATATGTATTTGTTGTATGATTGAACGTTATAGGATTAAGTTTTTGTAGTGATATTTGAAGAATAAGTGAATGTCACATTGGTAGGATTAGGATTTGTTAGTTATTGTAGTAATAGTGTAAGCGGTCAAGGGCAGAGGGGGGAGAGTCATCCATCCGTCACCCAAGACCGTGTTGATGTTTGACTTTTTGTTTATTTCAGTTCCTCAGTCAATCAAAACCAAACCAACCAACCAACCAACCAACCTGGAAAATTAGCAGGAAAATCATATTTAGAAAATTGGCAACAAAATGAGAAATTTCCAAAGCATGAATGAAAGGAGACATACATTTGTAACTATTAGTGCACAATTTGCATGATAACAGTATAGCACCTGAAAAGAAGTAATGGATTGATTTATGTTCAATGCACAAAGATTCCTCTGCAAATAAGCACATCAAGAAGAAAATTGTGACACAGACCACCCTAAAAGTCTCAGGTACATGTTATGCTGCAACATCCACAAGACTATATTGGTAATTTGATAAGAAATTGACATAAAAATCTTTAGAGCACACAACCATGGGTGAATCTGCAAAACAATCAATTCAACATAACAATGGAAGAAAAGCAAAATAAAATAACACTAAAATACTGTGAACAATCTGGCATCTGTTCTGTTACAGTAAGGGTTGTACTGCATGCTAGCAGCATGGATCCTTGTGTCTATTAAGACAACAGAACAGGAAAACAGCAATTATATCAACAGGACGTGGACTAGATTATTACTCCTCAGATTCAGTTTATCATAATATCAAAAAATTACATTTATTCATAATAATACATACACAACATCATTCAATTAATGGCTCTGACAAAAAAAGAATATCTTCATTCGACACCATGGATTGCATACACATTGGCTTGTGGTAACAATAACTGTTGTGACCACCAGCTTTACCAAAAAAATCCATGGTACCAAAGGTACAATGAATTGCACAGAGGTGCATTGAAAAATGTCAAAACAAAACAAAAAGTTACAACAGAATATCAACATTGGAAAAACATTATCTACCTCAGGACAGGGTGTTGAGACACACACCCATTCATCTGTCCCGGCCACCTCTCTGGTGTGGAACAGGCGTCCTCTGAAAAGGGCAACATGTGTGTCCCTAAATCATAACACCAAGACTCACATGATCTTCAAAAAAATAATAAGTGCCTGGCATCAACATAGCCAGCAAGAATACAGCAAAGGGAAGCAACTCATACGTTTCAATGGTTTACTCTTCAAAAGGGGTTACTTCCCTTTACCCATCTTCGTTCGCCCATCTTCGTAATACTAGGCCCGAGTGTTGCCGAGAAATGGAACACAATAAAAAAAACGAAGTTTCTGACACATCTAAAATGAACATTAAATAGATCAGCATTGATTGTCATGAATTGCTTTTAACAGCAGTGTAACTACAAGGAATGAGCATAATTTGGATAATCCATTCCAACTTCCATCACATCAGGTACTGATTCCATGAAAAAAAGAACATGCACACAAACCCACACAGAGAGAGAGAGAGAGAGAGAGAGAGAGAGAGAGAGAGAGAGAGAGAGAGAGAGAGAGAGAGAGCTGTCCAAGACCTCTTGAAAGAAAAATACAACCAGTTCTCATCCCAAGTGAAAACTCTTAGTCTTGTAAACATCTCCATTAAGTGGCTCTTAACATTTTCTTTAAAACACTTAACCAAGTCAACAACAACAAAAATATTTGTCTATAACAACCAGATTCCCAATGAACTTGTTCCCCGTAAACTTGTTTTTGACATACCTCAAAAGACAATCACCTTTGCCTTGGTGCTGTGGCTAACCAGCATGAAACCGGTCTTCCTTTCCCAAACGAACAGGCAAGAGCTCTGCTAGCTGTGACAAGCAGTGGGGAAGAGATCGCATTTTGGCGGGAGGCTGGTGTTATTGCCTCCTGTTTACACCAACAGCTAATACGCAGCAGAATATAGGCCCTGAGCTTCAGTAAATAACAGTATTAATTAATGCTTTGTCATTACCATGAATAAATATCCATTAATTCTGGTAATTTGTGCACATTCCTAAACAGAGATTATGCCAAGTAGACTGATTATATCCACAACCCAACTATTGTATTCCTACTCGTCCATTGGCATTCTAAAGATAATTCTGGAACCAAGCTAATTTGGCACCATAGGCGGATAACTCTTCTGACAAAAGATCGGAATTCACTGAAATCCCTATGCACTTGCACTACCCTTATCAGCTCAACTACATACAAAAGAATAAAAATAGCAACAATAAAACGAAACATGCTCTTCAAGAGCATGAATATTAAACGTTTGCAGAAGTAAACTTCTGTCCAGCCACAAATCTCCCCTGCTGACAGTTATGGTCTCCATAACTTTGCCTATAGTATGGCATGCCGTTTGCACACAAAAATACACAAAAAAATCCTTGGCGACAACATAACCCTCAACAGGTAAATTGTCAAGCAAAAAATTACAACCAACAGTGTGACAGCACTTAAACCGGCAAGGTAGATTCTGTTAGAATCCAAAACAAAAACAAAAACGTATCAGCACACATAACAAAATCAAACATGCCAAATGGTTCATCAAAAGATCAATATAGTACAACAAAAAAACAAATCGCAGTCATACAGACCAAGAGAACAGAGGGACAGCAGTTTACAAAACCAATCGGGCCTGGGCTTACAACACCAAAGCACCTCCCTGGGACTTAAAAGTGCCAATATCGCGCTTTTCTGTCGCCTCCTAAACTGAGCATCGCATTCAGTAGGACATCGATTTCACCTTTTCCCAACAAGAGTCCATGTTTCGCTTGTAGCCCTCAAGTCTGCCATTTTTTAGATCTTCCTTTTTAAAGTAAATCTTGAAAATGCATCTTTCCCAATAAAGCATTCGGGGGCAGCTTGGCCATTTATTGCCTATACTGTCTTGAACTCAACATCTGTCAATCTTCATTCGTACATACCGGGGTGCAAGACAACTTCTTTTTTTGTTTTTAAAAAGGTAGTGCTTCATACCCCATTAAAAGCCCACATTGAATACACAGATGCTACCAACATTTCTTCACAAAACCAAAAAAAATTCAATGTTCAACAAACATCTGTTATCAATACATGCAAATGAACTGCCTTCAGCCCAGGTGAAAGCATTATTAAGCAACCCAACAACAAAAAACCTTTCCCAACGAAAACAAGTGTCCACCTGGCTGAATACATTCACATGCCCATGACAAAAAAGAACCAAAAAAGAAACAAAAGATTCCAAAAGATGGAGGAGGTGCATGACTATCCTAACATACTATCCACACACCAAACATTCTTACTTCCACTTCCAGCGTGGGGGAACCCCCTTGTTGGAGCGGGCAGATCTGCGGACAGTCGTGCCGCTCCTGTCTGTCAGTGGCTGCTGATCAGGGGACTGTGGGGCAGCAGGTGGGATAGGAGGGGTTTCAGGGGAGGTTCCCTGACTCCCTTTGGCAGTGGGCCATGGGGCAATGTGCCACTCTAGATGTGTGGTCACTGCTGGAAGTGGCTCAGAGCGACTCTCAGGATCCATCTTTCCAAGAGGCTCCACAACAGAGGGGAGAAACTGACAAATTTCATGCCTGTTCATCTTCACCATAGTGCCAACACCATCCAGCGGGGCAATGGTGAATGGCCCACCTCCAGGTCCAGGCACCTGAACCACAAAGAAGATCCGCTCCCCCCAGATATCCTGGATCTTATTCCGCCCTGGCCTATGTTTTCTGGTCAGGACAAGATCTCCTGGTTGGAGATCTGGGGTGGGATTGCCCTGGTCTTGCCTGGCCTTCCTCTTGGAAGCATGGATGTGAAGTTGCTCCCCTGCTTTTCTGTGAGCCACTCTCAGACGCTCCACATGTCCCTCCAACCACTGGGTTGGCATGGCTGCCTTCCACTCCTCTTCTTTCTCTCCCAGAAAGATATCAATGGGGAGCCGGGGTTTCCTCCCAAACATGAGGTAGAATGGGGACACCCCTGTGGCACTGTGTGGTGTACAGTTGTACATCCACGTTATCTCTGCCAAATGCTGCGGCCAGCGACGCTTTTGCTCTTCAGGGAGAGTCCTGAGCAAGTTGTGCATGGTACGGTTATACCGTTCACACTGGCCATTTCCTGCAGGGTTGTATGAGGTGGTGCGGGACTTTGTTATCCCGTAATGGCGGCATAATGCATGAATTATGGCCGACTCAAAACAACGCCCCTTATCAGAGTGAATCCGCTGTGGGATGCCATAATGCTGGAACCAGTTCTGGATCAGAGCTTTGGCTACAACAGCAGATGTCTGATCCCGTGTTGGGATGGCCACTGTGTATTTGGTGAAAATGTCTGTGATGACTAGAACATTTTCTGTGCCATCACTGGCGGGCTCCAGTACAGTGAAGTCAACTGCTATGACCTCAAGGGGTTTGGTAGCCAGCAGATGACCCATAGGAGTGTGGGCCACTTTGTTCTGCACTTTGGCTGTCTGACAGCACCGGCAACGCCTGCACCATTCATCCACATCTAGATGCATGTTGGGCCAAAACAGTCGCTGTCGGAGAAGGCCGAGAGTCCTTTCTGGCCCTTGATGACCACAGTCCTGGTGTGCCATGTGGAGGAGATGGGCACGAAGGCCTTCAGGGGCAACAAGCTGTGACACCCGTCCCTCTGTCACATCCTCCACCGCTCTGTAAAGCACCTTCTCTTTGAGATGCAGCCGGTCAAAATGCCGCAGAAGGGCTTTCTGGTCAGCATCCATGGTCCGAATTTGTTTCCCAGGAGGACGACAATGGGACTCCACAGATGGGATGAGAGAGGCTATGCTTCTGTCTTTCCGCTGTGCTTCCTGTATCTCAGAAAGTGATAATGAAGGGAACTGCATAGCTGGGGGTGGCTCAGGAAGAGAGACAGAGGGGAGGTCAGCTTTCGCTTGGACTGCCTCCAATGGTTCCACCGTTGTGCGATGAACGATTTCATGCACTGTTCCGACCATGTGTGTCCCACTACACGAGACTGCACTCACCTCTTCCTCGCCAGGACCCTCTGGCCCAGACACAGGGTTTCGAGATAATGCATCAGCATTCTTGTTCTCTCTCCCCGATCGATACTTCACGGTGAAGTCAAAACATGCCAAGTCAGCTGCCCATCTTTGCTCTACTGCCCCTAATTTGGCTGTCTGGATGTGACTAAGGGGGTTGTTATCAGTCAGAACTACAGTGTGGGTGCCCAGAAGGTAGGGTCGAAACTTTTCGCACATGGCCCATTTAAGTGCCAAGAGCTCCAGCTTCATGCTACTGTAGTTAAGCATATTTCTCTCTGATGGACGGAGAGACCGACTGGCATATGCGACAACCCCCTGCTCTCCTCCCTGGTGTTGTGAGAGCACAGCCCCCAAGCCGTCCAAGGAAGCATCTGTTTCCAGGACAAAAGGCAGTTTGAAATCTGCGTACCCTAGTACGGGTGCAGAGGTTAACGCTTTTTTTAGATCCTCAAATGCCTTTTGACACTGAGGATTCCATGCCTTCACAATAGATACCAGCTGGCTCTTCCGCTTCTTTTCTTTCTCTTGCTGGTATGTCAGAGAGACCAGTTGGTTAAGTGGCTTGGCTAGACTGGCAAAACCCTTCACAAAGCGCCTGTAGTAGCTGGCAAACCCAAGGAAAGACCTCAGCTCTCGCAGAGATTGCGGTCTTGGCCAGTCTGCCACAGCTTTGATCTTCGAGTCTGAGGTTGCGATTCCCTCAGACGAGACCGTATATCCCAAATACTCCACTTGCCGTTGTGCAATATGACATTTCTGGGGTTGAGCTTCAGCCCGACCTCACGCAAACGCTGAAATACAATTTTCAGGCGCTCCAGATGTTCCTCGAAAGTCTGGCTGTAGACCAGAAGATCATCCAGATACACCAGGAGGATTTGGAATGCCAGATCATTCATTGTGCTTTGCATCAGCCTCTGGAAAGTGGCTGGGGCGGTGGACAAACCCATTGGCATTCTCAGGTATTCGAACAATCCGAATGGGGTGATGAAGGCTGTTTTGTGCCTGTCTTCCTCCGCCATGGCAACCTGATGGTAGCCACTTGCCAAATCCAGAGTGGAAAACAACTTAGCCCCTCCAAGTGCATCCAATGAATCATCTATCCTTGGGAGGGGATAGGCATCTGGTATGGCCTTCTCATTTAGGCGACGGTAATCGACGCAGAGGCGGATAGAGTTGTCCTTCTTTCGGACAACTACTACCGGAGATGCATAAGCACTGGAGCTTTTCTGGACAATCCTTCTGTCCATAAGAGTTTGGATATGCTCCTTCACCTCCTGGTACTGTGTTGGTGGGATCCTCCGAAAGGTTGAGGCCACAGGGACATCATCTTTAAGGCGGATCTTGTGTGTGACCCTGTCTGTGTACCCCAGGTCACAGTCATCGCGGAAAAACAGGTCCGCACTGGCTTTCAGCAACTCCTCTAGCTGCTGCCTTTGGCTGTCAGTGCAGTCTATACCCTCAAGGTTAACGGGGCACTCTCCGCCTTGTACCTCACTGTCAGTCTCAGTGGAGTTAACCGAGACATGGATCTGATTGCAGCTAACTTCCACTGACACTTTACCGGGTGCAGCTCCTGTTTGAATAGCTGCACTGTGCCAACTCTTGTCCCTGGTCTCAAGACAACGCCTTCGTCATTGACATTAATGACCTGAACAAAAAAACAATTGCCTTTGACCTTGCTTACCGTGGGTGGGACAAGCAAACCTTTGTGACTGAAGTCCGGAAGCGGCTCAGTCAACACTTCCTGATCCTGCAGTGTTCTATTTACTGCCCCAGTTGCTCTGAGGCTGGCCACTGCCCGAGGCGGGATATACACAGACTCCCTTCCTGCCACCCGTGCAAAACCCTGCACCACTGGGGTACTGACATCTGGCATTACCTCCCGCAACACATTCATCCCTAGGATGACAGGAACATCCAATGCAGATGTAGAGGACCTCACCAGAATGCCCTTGCCCCTTACCGTGGTGCCCCAGATTTCCACGTCGGCTTCGAAATATCCTACATAGGGAATGTCCAAGCCATTAGCTGCAGTGACTCGCAGCCAACCAGCCACTGGTTGTAGGGGAGAGCACCCAAAGAGTTCTTTGAATGTGCCTTCCCCCATCATGGTGACCTGTGACCCAGTGTCCACAAGGGCATCAACTTCCTTGTTGTTAACCAATACCTTGGCATACGGACATCTCCCTAGGATTTTACTGAGTGAGCCGGAAGGTTGCCCCTCAGCAGTGCGACTCGTCACTACTGAGGAATGTCGTTTCCCTGCCTCGACAGATTCGGACAGTTGCGGCGAATATGGCCTGGCCTGTCGCACCCCAGGCATATTGGCCTTCCATCTCTGGCAAATGGCAGTTTCCGTTTGCCTGCCGCTTCCCCTGATTGTGGCTTTGGGCGCTTCTCTGCACAGAGCTGCTCCTCCATCTGTCTCATCCTGCCCTCCATTTTTTCTAATTTTGCTACAATGGCCTCCATGGCTTGGATCTGCTTGACAGATGCCTCCGCCTGAGCCGAGACAGCTTCAGTGGCACCCTCTTTCTCCTCATCTTCCATCCATCTTAGAGCCTCATCTCTAAGCTCTAAGAAGGAGGAATTTGGGAGTTTGTGCGTCTGCTCTCTCAGACGCCTTCTCAGCTGACCATTGCAGAGACCAGCCACAAAATGGTCTCGCAGAATTTTCTGATCCAGCGGCTGCTGCGTTGCATCCTCTTTCCGCTGCCTCTTTGTCACATCTGTAAAGGCTTTATTCAGCCTGTGGGAATACTCCCTAACCCCTTCATACCCCCTCTGTGAGATGGAGTAAAAAGTCCCCAGCAGCTGACTGACAGACCGTTGCTCCCCCCACACCTTATATAGGATTTCAAAAAGCTTATCAGGGTCATTTGTGTCATCCGTGGGATGACACAACAGTTCACTCTTGACACATTCTGTCAAGTGACTATAAATGACATCTACTTTTTCACCTTGATCCGTTTCTTGGAGACCCCTACTTGACCAAATATTCTTAACATCCTTCTCAAACTCTTCCACTGTTGGGTGACCTGTCCCTGAAAATGCCTTGATTGACTTTTCCCTTGGAGCTATAATTACCCTCTGAGCATTATTTTTCAAAGCTGCTAATTCTTCAGCAATACTGTCCAAAGTCACCTCAGCCATCTTTCAATAATCTTTTGAAGGAGAATAGATATATACTAAAAGGTTACGCTAGAAAAAAATAAGAACACACACAAAAAAGGGAAAGTGAAATTCTAGAGATATCAGTATGCATTACAAAGAAAGGCTTGACAAAAAAAGATTCCCACACTAACAGATACTTATGCTCATACTCTAACAATCTTTCAACTTCTAAATTATGCACAATAACATCCAGTCCATGTCAGTCCACATTAAAGCTCAGCTGACCAACAGGGGTCATATCAGGGTGGTCCTTCCATAAAAAAAACAAACATATCAATTCACAATAATCAGATACATCATTCAATCACTGTGCCATGACAGTTTCCCATCATGCTGAAATCAACTACAGGGTCAGCTCCTTTGCAAAACAATGATCTGGCCTACCATCTCCACCACACCATAGGCATAAATTCAAAATTTCAATGAAAAAAATAAAAACCTTCCTGGCTGTGACTTCACATCCAAGGGCCTGATCCCGTGTCCTGAGGTTGGCACTTGTTCATCCTGCTCGCAGCGCCATTTGTAAGCAGTCAAGGGCAGAGGGGGGAGAGTCATCCATCCATCACCCAAGACCGTGTTGATGTTTGACTTTTTGTTTATTTCAGTTCCTCAGTCAATCAAAACCAAACCAACCAACCAACCAACCAACCTGGAAAATTAGCAGGAAAATCATATTTAGAAAATTGGCAACAAAATGAGAAATTTCCAAAGCATGAATGAAAGGAGACATACATTTGTAACTATTAGTGCACAATTTGCATGATAACAGTATAGCACCTGAAAAGAAGTAATGGATTGATTTATGTTCAATGCACAAAGATTCCTCTGCAAATAAGCACATCAAGAAGAAAATTGTGACACAGACCACCCTAAAAGTCTCAGGTACATGTTATGCTGTAACATCCACAAGACTATATTGGTAATTTGATAAGAAATTGACATAAAAATCTTTAGAGCACACAACCATGGGTGAATCTGCAAAACAATCAATTCAACATAACAATGGAAGAAAAGCAAAATAAAATAACACTAAAATACTGTGAACAATCTGGCATCTGTTCTGTTACAGTAAGGGTTGTACTGCATGCTAGCAGCATGGATCCTTGTGTCTATTAAGACAACAGAACAGGAAAACAGCAATTATATCAACAGGACATGGACTAGATTATTACTCCTCAGATTCAGTTTATCATAATATCAAAAAATTACATTTATTCATAATAATACATACACAACATCATTCAATTAATGGCTCTGACAAAAAAAAGAATATCTTCATTCGACACCATGGATTGCATACACATTGGCTTGTGGTAACAATAACTGTTGTGACCACCAGCTTTACCAAAAAAATCCATGGTACCAAAGGTACAATGAATTGCACAGAGGTGCATTGAAAAATGTCAAAACAAAACAAAAAGTTACAACAGAATATCAACATTGGAAAAACATTATCTACCTCAGGACAGGGTGTTGAGACACACACCCATTCATCTGTCCCGGCCACCTCTCTGGTGTGGAACAGGCGTCCTCTGAAAAGGGCAACATGTGTGTCCCTAAATCATAACACCAAGACTCACATGATCTTCAAAAAAATAATAAGTGCCTGGCATCAACATAGCCAGCAAGAATACAGCAAAGGGAAGCAACTCATACGTTTCAATGGTTTACTCTTCAAAAGGGGTTACTTCCCTTTACCCATCTTCGTTCGCCCATCTTCGTAATACTAGGCCCGAGTGTTGCCGAGAAATGGAACACAATAAAAAAACGAAGTTCTGACACATCTAAAATGAACATTAAATAGATCAGCATTGATTGTCATGAATTGCTTTTAACAGCAGTGTAACTACAAGGAATGAGCATAATTTGGATAATCCATTCCAACTTCCATCACATCAGGTACTGATTCCATGAAAAAAAAGAACATGCACACAAACCCACAGAGAGAGAGAGAGAGAGAGAGAGAGAGAGAGAGAGAGAGAGAGAGAGAGAGAGAGAGAGAGAGAAGAGAGAGAGAGAGAGAGAGAGAGAGAGAGAGAGAGAGAGAGAGAGAGAGAGAGAGCTGTCCAAGACCTCTTGAAAGAAAAATACAACCAGTTCTCATCCCAAGTGAAAACTCTTAGTCTTGTAAACATCTCCATTAAGTGGCTCTTAACATTTTCTTTAAAACACTTAACCAAGTCAACAACAACAAAAATATTTATCTATAACAACCAGATTCCCAATGAACTTGTTCCCCGTAAACTTGTTTTTGACATACCTCAAAAGACAATCACCTTTGCCTTGGTGCTGTGGCTAACCAGCATGAAACCGGTCTTCCTTTCCCAAACGAACAGGCAAGAGCTCTGCTAGCTGTGACAAGCAGTGGGGAAGAGATCGCATTTTGGCGGGAGGCTGGTGTTATTGCCTCCTGTTTACACCAACAGCTAATACGCAGCAGAATATAGGCCCTGAGCTTCAGTAAATAACAGTATTAATTAATGCTTTGTCATTACCATGAATAAATATCCATTAATTCTGGTAATTTGTGCACATTCCTAAACAGAGATTATGCCAAGTAGACTGATTATATCCACAACCCAACTATTGTATTCCTGCTCGTCCATTGGCATTCTAAAGATAATTCTGGAACCAAGCTAATTTGGCACCAAGGCGGATAACTCTTCTGACAAAAGATCGGAATTCACTGAAATCCCTATGCACCTGCACTACCCTTATCAGCTCAACTACATACAAAAGAATAAAAATAGCAACAATAAAACGAAACATGCTCTTCAAGAGCATGAATATTAAACGTTTGCAGAAGTAAATTCTGTCCAGCCACAATAGTATTTGTAGTTGGGTGTAAGGTGTATTATTGTATATGAGAAGGGTGAATGTAGTATGACTTTGTAAAGCGCTTAGAGAAATTCGTTTGATTAAGCGCTATATAAGAAATCATTATTATTATTATTATTATATGTTCTTCGTGTCTATGTGACTTGTGATTTATGGTGATGGAGTATGAAATTGTTTTTTTTTTTAAAGAAAAAAACTGTTTTTGCATTTTTTTTCAAACTAAGACTTTGGAATGTGATTTTGGATCATTATGATGGTTCATAAAGGTTAGTTCTATGCACTGATGGAAACTCTTGTGTGATGAAAAATTGGTGATTGATGGCTGAAGTTGTATATGAACTAGATACGTATGTGTATTTCCAAAAAAAACCTGCACATACTATGGTGTGTCATACAAATATTGAGGGTTTGTTAGTTGAGTCAGGGACAGTCAATGGTTTCCATGCTTCTATTCTCAGAGAACAGGTTGTACTACAGCGGGTGTACGCCGCTCATTTGTGTTGCCAGACCAGTTCACTGGTGAGCAGCAGCAGTGTCGATCGTTCGGTGGTAAGATTGAGGTTTTTCCACTAGCGGTTGTTCAGGTCAGTACTCCTTATTTTAAAGGACAGGTCAAGGCGTGTGTGATTGATGATCCAGTCACAGACTTGATCCTGGGTAATTTGCCTGGAGTTGCTTCAGTCAGTTCAGGGACTGGTGGTTCTTTTATTCCTTGTGGTGTTAGTACTAGGCAACAAGTACTAAAGGACAAACAGCCACTAGTACCATTACCTATACCGGACTTGGCCATTTTTGATGTCACTCCGACAGAACTGGCTACTATGCAAAGTAAGGACAGTACTTTGACACACCTGTACTCTTCAGTTGTCACTGATTTACCTTCCCCACTGACTAATCCTACCTACAAGTTGGTTAATGGTGTTTTGTGTCGTTTTTTTTCTGATAAAGGTGAGGTTGTACGTCAGGTTGTGGTTGCAAAGGATTTGCGTACAGTTGTTCTTCATACTGCGCATGATACGATTTTCGCAGGTCACTGTGGTGTCAAGCGCACGCTTCAGCGTGTTCTTGTTTCGTTCTTTTGGCCTGGAGTTTCTCGTTCTGTCACAGACTATTGTCGGTCTTGTGATGTTTGTCAGAGAACCGTTTCCAGTAACAGAGTACCATGTGCGCCTTTGCATAAGATGCCATTGGTCTCTGTTCCGTTTGAGAAAGTGGCTATGGATCTTGTTGGCCCTTTCGAGGTTTCGTCTTCAGGACACAGGTATGTGTTGACTCTTGTGGACACAGCTACACGGTTTCCGGAGGCTGTTCCACTGAAGCACATAGATACTGTGAGTGTGGCTGAGGCTTTGTTGACAATATTTTCGAGGTTTGCTTTACCATCTGAGATACTCACTGATTGTGGGACTCAGTTTGTGTCTGATCTGATGAAGGAGATTTACCGTCTTTTATCCATTTCCTCTGTCACTACCACTCCCTATCATCCGCAGTCCAACGGGATGGTGGAGCAGTTTAACGGGACTTCAAAGACGATGTTGAGGAAAGTCTGTCGTGACCGTCCAAAGGATTGGGATAGGTACATTCCTGCAGTATTCTTTGCTTATCAGGAGTTGCCAAATGCCACTTTGGGATTTTCCCCATTTGAACTCCTTTTTGGACATTCTCCTCGTGGTCCACTTTCTATCTTAGCGGATAGATGGTCAGGTTTTCCTGTTTCTTCTGAGGACAGAAATGTATATCAGTATGTACATGACCTTCACAACAGGATACTTGACAGTTGTGTGCAAGCGCAACAGACAGCAGACACTCAGACACATACTTACAAGACTTACGCTGACAGGAAAAGTTCTTTTCGTACTCTGAAGGTTGGTGACAAAGTTCTTGTTCTATTGAGTGATGAACAGAATAAGCTTAAAGTTGCCTGGAAAGGTCCTTTTATGGTTCAAGAGAAATGTTCTCCAGTCAACTACCGCATTGATATGCAGGGCAAGAGCAAGGTTTTCCACATTAACATGCTCAAGTTGTATGTGGACAGGACAAATGTTGCAATCAATGTCAGTGTGGATCATTCTATTTCATCAGGTATTGTGTCAGGATCTTGTGTTTCTGATTTTCTACCTGTAGACTGTGTTGTGCCTAGTCAGGGTACAGATAGGGTATGTACAGGGAAGTGTGTTATTCCTGTGACACTCCAGTCGAATGTGTCTTCTGTTCAGTCCTGCTGCATTGGTGTTGTGCAGGATACGGAAGGTGATGATGTTACCTTACCTACTTTGTCAGTCAAAGGTGAGACTTTTCATGATGTCAAGGTGAATCCTGATTTGTCTGATACTAAGTGGACACAGTTGTTAACTGTACTGGAGGAGTTCAGTGATGTACTTGCAGATACTCCTGGTAAGGCTGATCAGGTTGAACCTCATTCAATACATATGACTACAGATGTACCTGTAAGAATCAAACCTTACCCATTACCTTTTGCTAAAAGGGAAATTGTTCAGAGGGAGATTGATGTCATGCTACGCTTAGGTGTTATTGATGCGTCTTCTTCCCCATGCAGTTCTCCAGTTGTCCTCGTAGGAAAACCGGATGGTTCTGTTCATTTTTGTATAGATTATCGAGCTCTGAACAAGGTTACGGTTTTTGATTCTGAACCGATTCCAGATGTTGAGGATTTGCTTTGTCAACTTTCTCATGGTCGGTACTTTGTGAAAGTGGATCTAGCAAAAGGTTACTGGCAGATTCCGATGTTGCCAGAGGATAAACCTAAGACTGCTTTTCAGACTCCTTTTGGTCTATTTCAATGGACTCGCATGCCTTTTGGGTTACAGAATGCTCCGGCGACTTTTGCTCGGATGATGCGTAAGCTGAAGCTGCATGAGTTTTCCGCAGTCAGTTTTTTTGATGACATTCTTTTGGCGGCTAAGTTCTGGCAGCAACTTCTCAGTTCCTTGAGGTTATTGTTAAGTCGTCTGAGATTGTTTGGCTTGACAGCTAGACCTTCAAAGGTGCAGGCAAGATATCAAGAGCTTGAGTTTTTAGGTCATATGTTTTCTGTTGGTCATATTCGGCCTGAGGCAAAGAAGGTTGAGAAGATTCTTGCTATTGATCGTCCTAAAACAAAAAAGCAGGTTCGTTCTTTGCTGGGACTCTTGTCGTACTATCATCGCTATGTTCCTCATTTCGCTAATATCACTACTCCTCTTACAGATTTGACAAAGGGAGATAAGTGTCTTCAGGTAGTTTGGTCTGAGGAATGTCAGAAGAGTTTGGATGAAGTACAGAGGATACTGAATGGTTTTCCTGTTCTGTTACTACCTAACCTCTCTGAGGAGTTCATCCTACGCACAGATGCTAGTAGCAAAGGAATGGGTGCTTGTCTTTTGCAGGACAAGGCAGGAGTTCTTCATCCTGTGCAGTTTGCCAGTAAAAAGTTTTCGCAGGCACAGGAGAAGTATTCCACGACTGAGCGGGAGTGTTTGGCTTTGGTTTGGTGGACTGGAAAAGTTTTCCAGATTTCTGGCAGGGAGAACTTTTGTCCTCCAGACGGATCATCGTCCACTTACATTTTTACAAGCGTCAAAGACTAAAAACAACAGACTTTTGCGTTGGGCTCTCAGTATTCAGGAATACAAATTTTCAGTGCAGCCTATCGCTGGAAGTTCAAATACTTTTGCAGACTTGTTGTCACGTCAGTGAAAATCTGTTTGTTGTTTTGCTGTATGGTTTTGTATTTTTCTCAAGAACATAATGTGGGAAAAATAGTTTACTGTACCGTTGTCTTTTTCTTATTCATGGATACATTTTTCAGGATGCTGTTACCTGTTTTGTGTAAGAATAAGAGATGCAATATATTTTGTATAAGGCATTGAAAGAGTATTGTTTAATTTTTGGATGGATTGTTTTTCTGGCATTGGTGTTTTTCAAAATGTAAAGGATTTTGCTTTGTGTGCTTGGAATAATTTGAGGAATTTTATATGGAGTCCATGGCAGATGTTCTTATGGTGCTATAGTTCATTTTTGCATTTGCGCTGTGGCAATTTGTGGGTTTTGCTACTGTCTTATTTTGACATTGTATCATGAGACTTGGCAGATTTTGTATTGTCATGCTATTGTATAAGACAATCTATTATGATGGATATCTTTAATGGTGTGATGTTTGGATATTGATGGGTGAATGTAATGTGTATTTTTTGTGGAATGCAACAAAGAGTTGACTATTGCAGTGGTTTTGGCATGTTCTTAGTTTTGGTCATCCTTGGTGGTAATATGAATGTCATACGGCAGTTTTCATTTTGGCTTCTGATGGGTGTCAGTAAATTTTACAACTACTCATTTGGATGACTTGGTTCATGGTTTCTATTCTGACAATGTATTGATGACTTATGATGTTCCTTTGTATGATTCCTTCAATGTATAGGATTGAGGTGTTTCATGTACATAGATCTTTTTGTTGGGTTTCTTGAAGCATAACTTCCTGCAAGATTTCTCCTGTAGGATAAATCTTGTCCCCTGGAAGGGGGTGTCAGGCACACGGAAAGAAAAATTTTAAGCGCCTGTGTAGTTGAAAGGTTAAGCGCGAGCGAAGGGAGTTAAATGTGTGAAAAGGAAACGGCGTAGGATTGTCGTTCTTAAAGGGCAGGTCACTTCCTTTGTTTTGAATGTGAGCTGTGTTAAGAAAAATTGGGTAAAAAGCTAAACACACTGGAAGTGAGTGTGGAGAGAGATTCGAGCAACAGCGCTGATAGAATGGAAAGAGGCCCATTTAATACAGACATGAGTCTGTAACATCCTAACGCATGTATTTTGCTAGGGAGTGATTCAGACAGACTACGCTGTTATGGTAGCGGTAGTGAAGGAGACGAGGCTGTGACTGGAGGGTGAGTCAGGTGAGCTACGGGAGCCATACCCCTCTGCCAGAAAGATGTCGGAAGGAACAGCCAGAGACAGCCAGAGATAGTTGGTATGCTGTCCAAACGTGCAGAGGCGAAGTCGGAGATCGCCATAGAGTTATGCTCTGAGGAAACCCAGCAGAAAGGGTAGGTGGAAACATATGTATGATGTCCACCATAGACGTTCGTGATTGAAGTAAGAGGAATGAAGGTACCGATATTTGTGATGAACTGACCCCAGGAGGATTATAAAGCGAACTATGACCTGTGAACAGACGGAATAATAAACCCCACCAGTGCTGTGTATGAAAATGGGAGAAGAGGAGGCACTGGGGGAAATGAATTTTTAAAACCTGGTATTTGGCGCCTTGTGATTTGTATGGAGTCAGATTCATGTTGTGTAAGGGAGTATTGGCTGTATTCATGCATGCACGTGTGAATATTTGCGCGTGAATCAGCAGCCTGACAGATGGCTTGGGGACACTGACCAGACAGGTTGTTGGAATTGCAGAACGAGATTCACCTGTAATCTACCATTACCAGGTGAGGTATAGACAGATGGGGAGAGAAAAGAGAGAGAGTTAAGAAAAGGGAAAAAAGGGAAAAGAATTCATCATTATTTTGAAATAGATTACTTACACGGGACTTCATTTGTGTTCAGCCCTTCCCGGTGCTGTGGCAGCACCAGTAATGGGATAGGCAACTGTGGCAGTCGCACAATAAGTATTTGGGCTCCAGTGCTGTGGCAGCACCTAATTGTCTCCAGAGTTGGAGAACCTTGTTGGAGAGGACAACGACTGCGGCAGTCATGAGAGAACTTTGAAAGCATTTGTCATGTTGACCCACTATGATTTTTGATTGTCCCCCTGGGTCGGAACTCAGATATTGTCCCTGTATTTTAAGCCATCTTTTGATTCTTCTTTGGAAAATGTATGAATTGTTTCTCCAGTGAGGAGGAGAAACCGGTAAAAGATGTACTTGTGAATTACTATGTATAATGAAATGAAATTTGGTCCCAGCTAGTGGATCTGTGGAATGTTTGTACCTCCACTGGAGTGGAGGAACGGAAGATAAATATTGGAAAACAAACCTGTTGTATGTGCTGGAAAAGTTGATTATTGTTTAGTAAATTATTCCCCGGAGAGGAGGGGGAGAAGAAGAGTTATTGTAGTGTGCCTTCTGGTTGTTTGGAGAGACTGGGTGTGCACGGAGTAAATGCTGAGCTGAGTGCGTGCATGCATTTGTGCTTAGTGTGACAGACGCTGACGCTGCAGGTCGTTGTCAACACAGGCGGTGGTACTGTCTAGGCAGGACCAGCGCACAGCACAGCTGGTGAACAGGACTTAGGGTCTCGAACCCAAGGCGACGACTTCTCTCACAGAACAGGCGATGGCTCAGCGGGCTTGTCGGGTCGATACTGGCATACACCAGCCTCTCACACACCCAGCACAGTGGAGAATGGGGACACACAACAGGCCCCGGACCCCAGGTAGGGACAACCAGTTCCCATATACACCAGGGACACACTTAACCTGGGGAACTGAGAAAACTTCATTGACTATCCAGCCTACTATCCAAAGTCTTTTAATCACATTCACAGTTAATAATGGCTTCCTTTTTTTTTTTTTTATCGTAAACAGAGCACCTTATCTACAGCCAAAATCGACAAGGTTTCAACAAATGAAACACTTCAGTTCTTTCAAAATTACTATCTCAAAAGTTCAACACGCTGTGACGTCATCTTCTTCAAAAGTAGAAAGAAACTCGTGGAGAGCGTGGCAGCAGAGAAGAAGAGAAGCCCACTTCAAGCAAGTGTTTCAGCCCTTATCTTCTGACACTCTAGGGGGGTTGAGTCACACCCAGTTCATGACTCCGGATGTCCTTCTGCTGCCCCTTTTTTTTCTTGGGACGAGTCATGGCTGGGATTCGAACCCATGACCCTCTGGACATGCTCATTTTCCACTTAATGACCCGCACTCTAACCACTGGGACACCTGATATTTGTAGGGAAAGTTAAGCCTTATGAAGTACACTTTTGTTCCTCCTTGACCAGATCCAGCTTGAACACCTCTCTGCCGCTTCTGCCATTGCTTTCAGGGCTCTGGGTTTTTTCCCTTCCTGCAACTGAGAGCTGTTTCATGAGGCTGTATGCAGACGTTCCTACAAACCCCCTAGCTCCAATTTCTGCAGTGAGGACTTTGACCCTCCTCAGGCTGTTTGCCAGATCAGCATACTTTTCAGTCTTGTAGATTTGAGCTGCCTCCATTCTATTCTCAAGTGACACCGTGAGCTCAATCATGATCAGCTGCTTGGTTGACCGAGAGTCGACTACTATGTCTGGTCTCATGCCACTCTTGCTGATGATCTCTGGGTGACTCTTCCATTCTAGGAGGTCTGCAGTGCACTCCCAGTCATCTGCCCCATCCAGCAGACTCTGCCTGCATGTTCCGAGTTGTAACCCGCCAATTTGTAAGCGCTTACAAATCGGTGCACATTGCATGACTTGTAAAACCGCCGATTTGTAAGCAGCGCCGATTTGTAGAGCGCTTACAAATCAGCGGGCTAGGCCCCCGCCGATTTGTAAGCGTTGCTTAGAAATCGGCGGGTGCTTTACAAATCGGCAGGTTAAGCCACTGCCGTTTTGTAAAGCGCTTTACAAAACGGCGGGCACTTTATATCCTGCTTCTTTGGATTAAAACGATAAACTATTATTACCCTTTCAGTGATTATTCCCGCAATTTTGATGACTTTCTTTTTTGCTCATCAAGATGGCGGACTGACACACGTCGTTTTGAGGAGCACTCTAACGAAGAGAAAAAGACAAGTCTGCTAACTTATTTTACTACTCCCCCCCCCCCCCCCCCCCCCCACTGCTCTCTCTCTCTCTTTCTCTCACTCTGTCTCGTTTCAAGTCCAGTTTATGTATCAAAATGGGCAACTATCCTACTCCGGCCATAAAAGATAACAAAGATGTGTAATTATGATTTAACTTTGCTTTGATGCACACAATTCCAAGAGGGAGGAAGCGTGTGATTTTTTTGAGTTTCATTTTCATCTGTCCACCACTAAATTTTGATTAAACGTGCAAACGGCTGTTGTTTGTTTGTTTTGTTTTGTTTTTGCAAATAACGTTTTCAGCATCCACGAATAATTTTCCTGCATTGTCTTTTTATTGATTGTGTCTGGCAATCATATCTATTCTTTTAGTAAAATATTCTGGTGAAAGTATGAAAACTGCACACTAGTTAAACTTTTCCCTATTCTTTTGCACTATTCTCTTCACTCAATATAAGCTGAGTTACAATTTCGTTTTCATTTGAGTGTGGAAATTTGTGTTTATATTATCAACTGTAAAATGTGCTAAAAATCGCGTTTAAAAACAAACAATTCTAGTTCACTTTGTCGTTCATGTAACGTTTACAGAAATGAACAAATATGAATAAAAACATGTCAACAATGTCCTCTGCTTTCGACTTCAAAATTTGATTGTGTGAGTGAGTTAGGGCAAAAGAAATAGACTGTTTACTCCCCCCCCCCCACCCAAAACACACATATGCACAGGCTTGCATACACAAACTGATATACATACACATATACTCACACACACATATGAACACACACACACACACCGCATTTCAGTCTGCCGTTTTGATGAAATAGAAAGTCATCAAAATTGCAGGAATAATAACTGAAAGCGTAATAATAGTTTATCGTTTTAATCCAAAGAAATAGGATATAAAGCACCCGCCGTTTTGTAAAGCGCTTTACAAAACGGCAGGAGCTTAACCCCGATTTGTAAGCACCCGCCGATTCTAGCAGCGCTTACAAATCGCGGTGCCCCGCCGATTTGTAAGCGCTCTACAAATCGGCGCTGCTTACAAATCGGCGGTTTTACAAGTCATGCAATGTGTGCCGATTTGTAAGTGCTTACAAATCGGCGCTGCTTACAAATCGGTGGGTTACACGAGTGGCACTGTTGTTCTTGGCCATGATTTGCTACCTCCTGCCATGAAGAATGTTGCGGGTGCTTTTGGAGTTCTGATTTTCTCTTTTGTGGTGTTGGTACTAGCCCAGACTGCTTGTACAATCTCTTTGAGCACTGGGTTGTGCCTCCATGTGTGCCTGCCTTGAGCCAGGGCTACTTTACATGAGCTTAGGACATGCTCCACAGTTTGTTTTTCATGGCAGAGGGGGCATCCAGGATTGTCTGTTTTTCCCCACTTCACCAGGTTTGCATTTGAGGGCAGAAGGTCATATGCAGATCTGAGAATGAAGCTGATCCTGAGAGGGGCCATGTGCCAAATGTCTTTCCAAGTAAGACTTCTTTGGAGCGCATTCTCCCACTTGTCCGTTGCCCTTGCTGGCTCTGCTGGACTGCTTTTTGGAGTCTTTTTTGGTCTTCTTCTTTTCTCATCTCCTGAATCATCATGTCTCTTTTGGCTTTTCCTTTGGCCTTTGACCACCATTCAGTTTTGGTCACCCCCAGTCCTTGTCTGTTGGTCTGTGTGTGTCCTGTTATTTCTCTGATCTTGAGACTTTCTTTTGCAGAATCCATCGCCTCTTGAACTTTCCATTTTCTGCCTGTCTTCAGCTGGGGCTTGATTGCTTCTACCACCTTGTCTCCTGAGTCCTCCAGCATGCTTGAAGTCTGATCTTCCCTGCTTTGTATTCCTCCATGATGGATTTCAGTGGTAGTTTCAGCTTTGCTTGGCGACAGTACAGCGCTATGTCAGTGAGACAGGGTGGGACACCAACCCCATTTCCTTGTGAACATGTTGATTTTGGCTTCCATTGCCTCCACTGTGCTGGTGCAGATGTCGTATATCATCAGAGGCCATAGGAGCTTTGGTATCAGCATGAACTGCAGACACCAGACCTTGTATTTGCCAGGGAGCCCACACTGGTCAATGGTCTCCAAGCCTTCTTCCGACATCTGTTTGGCTTCTTTTGCTCTTTGTGCATCTTTCAGGGTGTCATCACACCATCTTCTAAGGCACTTGACTGGCTCTTCTGTGACTGTTGGAATGGCCTGGTTGGCAACACTGAAGACCACAGATTCGACCACTTTTCCTTTCCTCAGTGAGAGACTCCGTGATTTCTTTGGCTTAAACTTCATTCTGGATGAGGCAACTATGTTGTCCAGCCTCTCCAGCACATGACGTGTCTCGTCTTCTCTGGATGAAATCACTGAAGTGTCATCCATGAAGGCCTTGAGAGGGGGCATCTTGTATCCATCGCCAAGGTCTGTCTTGCGTTGCTTGTTGCTGCTTTCAAGACGACTTCCATTGCCAACACGAACAGTATTGGGGAAACTGCACAGCCCATTGCAAAGCCCACTTCCGAGTTGATCCAATCTGTTGTGTACTCCTTGGTAGAGAACCGCATTGAGAAGCCATTGAAATACTTCTTGAGCATGTCGCGGATGTTCTTTGGCACATGGTACATCTCAAGAGCCAGCTGTATGATCTCATGGGGTACAGATCCATATGCGTTTGCCAGATCAAGCCACACTACGTCCAGGTCTCTCTTTTCTGTTTTTGCTCTTTGGATTGCGTCCCAGATCATTGTGGAGTGTTCTACACAGCCAGCCATGCGTGGGATACCACCTTTCTGGACTGACACATCCAAGTACTTGTTTTCCATGAGGTACTTGGTCAGCCTTGCTCCCATGACAGAGAAGAAGATTTTCCCTTCAACGTTCAGTAGTGATATTGGCCTGAGCTGGCTGATTTCACTTGAGTTTTGTTCTTTGGGGATGTACACACCATCTGCCGTCATCCACTGGCCGCTGATCTTCTGATTTCTCCATGCTGATCGCAGCAGCCTGTGGAGCCACTCCAGCACCTTGGGACATTTCTTGTACAGCTGGTAAGGTATTCCGTTTAGCCCTGGTGATGATTTGGCCCTGGCTTTGTCGACCACCTTCTTGATTTCCGCCAACGTTGGTGGCTTGTCATTGAACTGTTCCTCAGGGTTGGTTGGCCACACCAGACCTTGAATGTCGAGTGGTGCTTTGCTCTGTGAGTCGGAGTATGTTTTCCTCAGATGCTGCTCAAGAACTTCTTTGTCCACACTTAGGGTCCCAGATTTCGGCTGCTCAAACAGTGTTCTGGCAAACTGGAAGGGGTCTCTGAAGAAGCGCTCTTGGGTCTTCTTCTTTTTGCTCTTCCTCTTCCTCGCAGATTCCACTTTGCTAAGGGCGCTGTGTGTTTTGCTTTCAGGTCTTTCCAGAGTTTTTCCAAGCCTTGTTTTTCAGCTGGCAGTGTGGTCTTCAATTGCTTCTTGTGGTTTTTCTTTTGGACCCTGATCTTGTCCATCTCTTCTTGGCATCTGGATTTCTTTGGAGGTGTTTTCGCTTTGGGTAGTTTTGCTCCATAGGCGTCTCTACATGTGGCATACACAATGTCCCCATATGTGGCTTAGTTTTGGACGACTTTTTGCATCCAGTTTCTCCTAATCTTCAGTTTTGTTTGCTTGTGGCAGGTTGAGTTTCAGGCGCCTGGCATTGACGGCCTGTGCAAATTCCTCATCCGAACCAACAGCGTGGATGTCCTTGGCACTGTGGTTTAAATCCTGGCCTTGGTCTTCCGACGTCTTATCTGCTGATGTAGTGCGCTGCTGCTCATTCAATGAGTCTTCACACATCCTATCTTTGTTCTGTGGATCTTCATGCCACGGGTGGTAGCGAAACGCTTTCCACAGACACATGGATATTCCATTTGGTCCATGTTCATAGTCCGTTTGGGATTTGCAGTCGTGATTGGTTGAGCACCGATGGATTCATCATCCTCTCCCCCTTTCGGTGAATCCTGGGAGCATCTTTTCCTTTTGTTCTTAGTAGCCTCATAACCTTTGCATTAGCAAGGAAAGACTACCATTTAGACCTTTCGTAATGACTAATAGTATAACCAAAGATTTCCACATAGACCTTCACAATGAGCGAAAGTATAATTAGTGTATCATTACCTTCTCTCATCTAGTTCATGACAAAAGGTTTTGATCATTTCACAAGATCATAACATAATGTTTTAACATTTTACAAGATCACTACCTCTCAAGAGAAAATGTTTTAATTCATCTTTCTTTTTTCATTTTCATCAAAAGCAACTATTCCTCATTATCAATATCCATCTCACATACATGACACAATCTTTGTGCATTCTTGTTTAACACCAGGTAGATGTTCACTATTATACATCACATAACATAATATAGCATAAGCTGTCTTTAAATAACTCTCAACAACATGATTTCCATTCATTTTCATTCCTATCCAACAGTAATAAATACATAAGAGAAAGATTATTTATCATTGGTATCCATCAGCAATACATAAATTTCGCTCCCCACATTGGAATCTAGAAGGATTTCCATGTGGCATCCCGCAGTATAAATCAAATAAATTTGGGAACACCGTAAACACACAACCGTTTCGATTGCTCACCTCCGTAGCTCACCATCGCAACCCTTAAGCAAAGAATAAACAACAACTTTGTTTTTTCCCTTTTTAAAACAATAATAAAGCACAAGCCATGTCCTATTTCGATCAAAGCATGCTTCCTCTTCTTTATATCCGACAGAGGTTAAACGATAATTTATTCCTACACCGTAACAAATCAAAAGCATAGCAAAGCCATGAATGATTTCTCTCATTTCTTTTTAAAAAACAAAAACCTTCACTGGCGCTGAGGAAGTTGCAAACGCCTAACCGTGGGGAGAAACGATTTCGATTTAGACTCTCAATTTGTTAACTAACTCAACATAACGCTGTCACAACAACTAAACAGAGTCCCTCGTGGGCTGGACTGGGTAGGCGAACTAGCCAGAATTTCTTCAGAGACTGGTTGGCTACCCACGCTCACTCAGCTTATATGGTGTACAGGTGAACACCAGTTAACCAACCCAACCAACCGGTTTTTCAGTAAAACTAGCTCCGGTAAGCGGAGTTATTGAAAAAACTGTGAACAGACAAAAAAACGGTCTGTCACAGCGTGTGTGTGTGTGCGTGTGTGTGTGTGTGTGTGTGTGTGTGTGTGTGTGTGTGTGTGTGTGTGTGTGCGTGTGTGTGTGTGCGTGTGTGTGCGTGTGTGTGTGTGTGTGCGTGTTTGCGTGTGCGCCTGTGTGTCTGTTTGCTTGTGTTTTTGTGTTGCTTATGCGTATGTGTGTGTCGGTTTGCTTGTGTGTGCCTGTGTAATAATGTGCTTGCACGCGCGCACATGTATGTGAGTGAGAGAGAGAGAGAGAGAAAGAGAGAGTGTGCATACGTCTGTTCATGCATGCATGTGTGCGAATATGTGCACGCGCACTCATCTGTGTGTGTGTGTGCACGCACGCGCACATGTGCGCGTGCGTGTGTGTCTTTGTGTATGCGCAAAATCAATGATAGTACTGTATCCGTTTGTAAGGATGTAACACTTTGTGTAATAAATTCAACGTCCATCATGTCATACCAACAAGATGGTAATGGTGATGTTGCTTATAGCCCGCGTTGAAATTAACTCAAGTCATTCAAAAAAAAATCATTCACACGTCTTTAAAATTCACCTTCCAAAAACACACCAGAAATTTTGTTAAAAATCTTTCCTCCGTAATCTTAGATCAGATGAAAAATGTTCATCTTCCTCAGAAATTCAAAGATCACATCAGGTGGGACATCTTTGAACAAGGTTTTCATGGAGCCTGCTGTAAAGCGTTTATGTCCCACAGCACGCAAGTCCCAAGAATATAAAAAGATATGTTTTACTGTAAATGGTACATGACGTGGAATGCACTGCAGATCTTTTTCACCTTTTATAAGATAAGAATGGGTGTAAAACGGGTGGCCTGTATGCAAACGGAACAAAATTGTTTCTTCTTTACGGCCGCCTCAGAAATACGATTAAAACTCTTTCAGGTTTACGCTGATTTCAAATAGTTTGTTCTCCGTCTGTGAGTCCCATTCCTCTTGCCAGAGGTCTTTGACATAGGCCTGGGTTTTGGATTTCAGATCAGTGTGTGGGATAGACAATCTGCTCAACTTGTTCTTTGTGGCACTCTTGGCAAGTTCATCAACCATTTCGTTGCCTTGAATGCCCACATGGCTGGGAAACCAAGCAAAAACTATGTTATATCCATCTGGAAGAAAACTAGAAACTAAGAAAGGAGCCAAAATGATCTCCAGATAACAGAAAGGCGAGGGTCTCAATAGCTGAACATCTTGATGAGAACAGGCCACACAGCCAAAGGTATGTTCCTTTGAACCTGTCAAAACACAGACACGTGGTAACAGAACAAAAGTATGTTCCTTTGAACCTGTCAAAACGCCGACACGTGGTAACAGAACAAAGGTATGTTCCTTTGAACCTGTCAAAACACCGACACGTGGTGACACATCAAAGGTATGTTCCTTTGAACCTGTCAAAACACCAATACATCGTGACAGAACAAAAGTATGTTCCTTTGAACCTGTCAAAACAGACACGTGGTAACAGAACAAAGGTATGTTCCTTTGAACCTGTCAAAACACAGACACGTGGTGACACATCAAAGGTATGTTCCTTTGAACCTGTCAAAACACCAACACATCGTAACAGAACAAAAGTATGTTCCTTTGAACCTGTCAAAACAGACACGTGGTAACAGAACAAAGGTATGTTCCTTTGAACCTGTCAAAACACAGACACGTGGTAACAGAACAAAGGTATGTTCCTTTGAACCTGTCAAAACAGCGACACGTGGTAACAGAGCAAAGATATGTTCCTTTGAACCTGTCAAAACACCGACATGTGGTAACAAAACAAAAGTATGCTCTTTGAACCAGTCAAAACACAGATATGTAAGGTAAGCTAATGTTGCTTATAGCCCAGCCGACCGCAAAGGGCCACATCAGGGTTGTCACCACGTTAAAATCAACTCACAAGTCATCATAAAAAAAAACAAACTTTCACACATCTCTTTAAATTACATCTTCTACAAACGCACCAGTAACGTCGTTAAAACACACAGACACGTGGCAACAGAACAAAGGTATGTTCCTTTGAACCTGTCAAAACACAGACACGTGGTAACAGAACAAAGGTATGGTCCTTTGAACCTGTCAAGACACAGACATGTGGCAACAGAACAAAGGTATGTTCCTTTGAACCTGTCAAAACACAGACACCTGGTAATAGAACAAAGGTATGTTCCTTTGAACCTGTCAAAACACAGACACGTGGTAACAGCACAAAGGTATGTTCCTTTGAACCTGTCAAAACACCGACACGTGGTAACAGAACAAAGGTATGTTCCTTTGAACCTGTCAAAACACCGACATGTGGTAACAGAACAAAGGTATGCTCTTTGAACCTGTCAAAACACCGACACGTGGTAGCAGAACAAAGGTATGTTCCTTTGAACCTGTCAAAACACCGACACGTGGTAACAGAACAAAGGTATGTTCCTTTGAACCTGTCAAAACACAGACACGTGGTAACAGCACAAAGGTGTGTTCCTTTGAACCTGTCAAGGCACCGACATGTGGTAACAGAACAAAGTAGTTCCTTTGAACCTGTCAAAACACAGACACGTGGTAACAGAACAAAGGTATGTTCCTTTGAACCTGTCAAAACACGACATGTGGTAACAGAACAAGGTATGTTCCTTTGAACCTGTCAAAACACAGACACGTGGTAACAGCACAAAGGTGTGTTCCTTTGAACCTGTCAAGGCACCGACATGTGGTAACAGAACAAAGCTAAGCAGGAGAGGAAGAATAAAAACAAAGACAGAAGAATGGGAGGAAAAGAATAAAAAAATAAGAACGAGGGGGAGGAAGACGAGGAGGAGGAGGAGAAGGAGAAGAAAAAGAAACAGAAGCAGGAAGAGGAGGAGGAGGTGGAGAAGGAGGAGGTGGTTGAAGACGAAATGACGATGATGATGACGACAACAACGACGATGACGACGGTGATGATGATCATGGTTATTTGTAACAGAGTAAAAAATGTGACTCGCCTGTAGATAACGGGGTTCAAGTCATAGTAGAACCGCCCCCTCTTAAATGTCAGGTTGTCACTGTTGCTCCCATAGTACATCTGATTAAACCAGGTGTCGCCTGAAGCCACGTTGACTAACCCCTCTCTGGTCATCCCCACGCCCATCCAGTTGCTGTAGTGGTCAAAGTTGAAAGGAGCAGTCCACATGAGGACGAAGAGTCGGTTGGCCCCCTGCAATTCCCAGGACACAGTGCCCGACACGCCTGTAGCTGTGCCTCGAGGCTTCTGCGTGGACTGCAGCAAGAGAGAGACAGAGAATGAGAGAAAGGGAGTGAGAGAGAGAGAGAGAGAGAGAGAGAGAGAGAGAGAGAGAGACAGATAGACAGACAGACAGACAGACAGAGACAGAGACATACATACAAATGGACAACAGACAGACAGACACACACACACACACACACACACACACACACACACACACACACAGATTGAGAGAGAGAATCAGAGAGAGACAGAGCATGAGTGAAGAAGAAGAAAACAAAGAAGAAGAAGAAGGATAACAACAACAACTACAACAACAACAAGGAGAAGAAGAAAAAGGAGGAGGAAGAGGTGAAGCAGGAGGAAGAGGACGAGGAGGAGGAAGAGGAGGAGGGGTGTATGTGTGTGTGTGAAAAGAGGATATGAAAGAGAGGAGGGGACGAAGAACAGCTTTCTCTCTCTCTCCTTTATTAAGAAAATCAACTGTCTTGCAGAAGTATGGTGCAGGCCTCTAACAATGTAGAAAATAACTGGAATGTTAACACAGAATGTAAATCCAATATTCCTCGTTGAAGATATTGTGGCGACTCCTGTGTAAATTTGTGTCATGAAATCGCAGATGCGAAAGGTGCACGCCATCTCCTAGACAACGAAAAAAAGATGAAATAAAAGATAAAGGAAAAAAGAAATATAAAGAAGGACGTTTACACAAAACATACGACAAAAAGACAAGCACCACGACAGGCAGATCGAAGACTGGAAAAAACAACAACAAAATGAAAGGAAAGACAGATGGACAGAAGAGAAGTGAATCAACCTCTTTTAACAAGTTCCCTGTTCATTTTTTGCCCCTTACAAAGGCCTCTATCTTTGTCGGTAGTATGGCAGTAGGAGCTGTGGTAATAGCCGGATTGCCGAACGTGCGCACGGTGGGGTATATCAAGGTGTAGCGAGTCAAGTTCTCCACTTGAATGGTGCATGTAACTCTGTAGCCGGGAGCCGCCAGAGACTGCAGAGAAGCACCAGCCACAGAAGTCCCCGCAGTGATAAATGAGGAAGCGATCGACGCCACCGTGCTGAAAGAGACGGCTGGATGGACTGGTGAGGTGTTTCCTGTGAAATCAGGCAAGTAGAGCCAGCAACAAGACCTAGAATCTTTTCACTCATTGCTCACAAAATTCATGTTCGTCGATTGTTCGTTTATGTGTTTGCTTGTTGGTTGGTTGGTTGGTTTTTGAGTGCATGATTTCTGATCTGAATTCTTTTTATATTGAAGATCAAAAACTTGGTTCATGGAACCGGCCGAGATTTCATAGCAGCATCAAATCACTGTATCCCTTCCATTATCTCCCTTCACTCATCATCTTATCAAACAATAGACTTTCCACTCATTCCATTATCTCCCTTCACTCGTCATTTTATCAGACAATAGACTTTCCACTCATTCCATTACCTCCCTTCAGTCGTCATTTTATCAGACAATAGACTTTCCACTCATTCCATTATCTCCCTTCACTCATCATCTTATCAAACAACAGACTTTCCACTCATTCCATTACCTCCCTTCACTCATCATCTTATCAAACAACAGACTTTCCACTCATTCCATTACCTCCCTTCAGTCGTCATCTTATCAAACAATAGACTTTCCACTCATTCCATTATCTCCCTTCACTCGTCATCTTATCAAACAATAGACTTTCCACTCATTCCATTATCTCCCTTCACTCATCATCTTATCAAACAATAGACTTTCCACTCATTCCATTACCTCCCTTCACTTGTGATTTTATCAAACAATAGACTTTTTCCCACTCACTCCATTATCTCCCTTCAGTCGTCATCTTATCATACAACAGACTTTCCACTCATTGCATTACCTCCCTTCATTTGTAATCTTATCATTCAACAGACTTTCCACTCATTTCATTATCTCCCTTCACTCGTCATCTTATCAAACAATAGACTTTCTACTCATTCCATTACCTCCATTCAGTCATCATCTTATCATGCAATAGACTTTCCACTCATTCCATTACCTCCCTTCACTCGACACCTTATCATACAACAGACTTTCCACTCATTTCATTAGCTCCCTTCACTCATGATCTTATCATACAATAGACTTTCCACTCATTTTCTGGTCTTTTTCCATTTTGGTAGGCACAACTAAACATAAAGAAAAACAAAGTATTCACGCACGCGCGCGCGCGCGCGCGCACACACACACACACACACACACACACACACACACACACACACACACACACACACACGCACACGTTCCCTCCCCACACCCTCACCCCAACAAGAAAGACAGCATGTGTAAATTTCATAATCATGAAACATGTTAAACAAATAAGGAGAGGGGGGAAACAAATGCTTTACATTACTGAATAGGCTTAATTTTATAGAAAAAAAAAGAGGAGGGAGTGGGAGGTTGGGGGGATCTGTGAGAGAAAGAAAATGGAAATAAAAAATAATGGCGTTAAAGTAAGAAACCCTTCAGGTGCAGCATACAGGGCATACAGGGCTTGTTTGGTCGAGCGAGGGTGGATGTGTGCTGCACAGGGCGAGCGGTGCCAAGGGAGGCAGGCTTCCATTTAGGCGGTGGGGCTCTGGAAAGTGGGGCTGAGGGAGGGCGTTTCAAGGAGCCAGGGGTCGGAATAGAAGGGGGGGGGGGGGGGCGTCGGACCGGCCGCATAGGAAGCTGCCTCCTATTGTGTTCAGCAGTGTGTGTGATAAATGCAGCAGCGTGTCATGTGACGTAGCCTCACATGGCGACATGTGACGTTCCGTCGCATATGCCCTTATTAGGTAGGGAAAAGGAAAGGTAAAAGAAAGGACAATGTACGTGTCCTGACCAGTGTGATCGGTGTCGCTGGTGGCTATAGACGTAGGGTGATTATTGGTTGAATTGCTCTTGAAAATGGACGGACGTTATCCACTGGTGAAGTAACCAAGGGCTGGTAATGTGTAGAGTTAGATGAGTACTCACTGAATATGTACTCAGGAAGAGCGCAGGAAGGAAAAATAAAGTACAGGAAGGAGATGGCTTGGGGACACTGACCAGACAGGTTGTTTGGAACTGCAGAACGAGATTCACCTGTAATATACCATTACCAGGTGAGGTATAGACAGATGGGGAGAGAAAAGAGAGGGAGTTAAGAAAAGGGAAAAAAGGGAAAAGAATTTATCATTATTCAGATTTTGAAAGCGATTACTTACACGGACTTCATTCGTGTTTCAGCCCTTCCCGGTGCTGTGGCAGCACCAGTAACAGGATAGGTGACTGTGGCAGTCGCACAAGTATTTGGGCTCCAGTGCTGTGGCAGCACCTAATTGACTCCAAAGTTGGAGAAACTAGTTGAAGAGGACAACGACTGCGGCAGTCGTGAGAGAACTTAAAGCATTTGTCATGTTGACCCACTATGATTTTTGATTGTCCCCCTGGGTCGGAACTCAGATACTGTTTCTGTATTTTAAGCCATCTCTGATTCTTCTTTGGAAAGTGTATAAATTGTTTCTCCATTGAGGAGGAGAAACCTGTAAAAGAAGTTCTTGTGAATTACTATGTATAATGAGATGAAATTTGGTACCAGCTAGTGGATCTGTGGAATGTTTGCACCTCCACTGGAATGGAGGAACAGAAGTTAAATATTGGAAAACAAACGTGTTGTTATGATGGAAAAGTTGATTATCGTTTAGTAAATTATTCCCCGGAGAGGAGGGGGAGAAGAAGAGTTATCATAGTGCGTCTTCTGTTTTTTTGGAGAGACTGCGGGTGCACAGAGTGAATGCTGAACTGAGTGCATGCATGCATTTGTGCTAAGTGTGACAGTGGTGACCCCGACGTAGGACAAGGTTGTTGTTTTTTTTTATACCCCCTCCTAGAAAAAATTGATATTTCTATTTGCGAATAGAAAAGTTTTGTATAGTTGATTGATGTGATAACTGTTTGCAGTTTTTATTTTTCATTTGTTTTTGTATGTGTGTTTTTGAGTGTTTGAGATTTCTTTTGGTTGCTCTACTCTGTTAAGGTTTTTTTTTTGGTAGGATTTCCTTTTGACCCTTTTTCCCCCCCTCAGGACCGATAGTCTCAACCTCCTCTTGCACATACCTGGCAGCAAGGGGGCAGGGCGTTGAGGAGTCACTGTCCTTCCCCTAGATTAGAATTTGTTTTGTCCCCTTCCCCAGGACTGATAGCCCCAACCTCTTCCTGCTCTGATTTAGCAGGGGGCATGGCGTTGGGGAGTCAATAGTCCCTCCCTCTCTCGTTAATATCTATTTCTTTCCCTTTCCTATCGTTTCATTTGGATTTTTCCCCTTACCCCTCTGAGTGTGGGATCGACTTCACCTCTGTCACTCAACTAGTGTAGGTGGTGGAGTTGATTACCACTCAGTCCAAATAAACATCTTTTTCTTGATTATCTTTTGGGTTGTTTTTTGTGTGTGTTTTTCTGACTGTATATTCATTAGATTAATTGTTTATTGCATTGTGTTGTTCGTATATTGTGTGTATTATTATTTGAATACTTCCCCGTCTCCAGCTTTACGGGAGACAGTTGCCATTAGGGTGCTGTCTGAGGGTCTCTTTGGCTTTTTCTGATTTCCCCTATCTATACCGGACCTGTCTATTCTTTCATTTCCTTTTCACCCCCTTTACAAAAAATCTCCAAACCTCTTCAATAGGCGCCTATCTAGCTTCTTTTCATCATTGTCATCTTTTAGGTCGTATTTCCGTTAGTGTACGTTTCCTCCCCCTCTTTTTAATTGTTCGTTGATTCATTTGTTTTGTAACTTTATATTCACTTATTGTTTAAGGCGATTCATTTGTTTTGTGAAGTCATCTATTTTGTTTTACCAAGAAACTAAGTAAGAAAGTAACAACTACAATAAGAACAGTTAAGAACATAAACATTATAAAGAATTTATTGCCGGGAAAATTTTTTATATTTTGTCTGTTTTCTTTTCATTGGGAAAAAAGAGTTATTAGTATTGGATTTCTTTTTATAGCTGTCTTTTTCCCTTTAGGAAAGAATATTGGTGAAAATCTCTTTTGGAAAGATCACATTGTCAATTCTTATTAGTACTTTTCTTTTGTAAACCTTTATTACTTTCCTGTTTATACTGGCTTTTAAATTCTATATTTGTACATACTGTAACAAAGTTGTTTTTTTCTTTTGGAAACGTATATAACATCACATATCACCTTATTTTAGTCATATTTAGTCATTGTTTCTTGTTTGTGGTAACTATTCAGGATGGAAAATTTTGATGAATATATACGACAGGCCGAGCGTTTAGGCTTTAAAGGTGATAAATTAGCAAACTATGTCCAACAATGTATGGACAGGGCAGACAGAGAGAAAGAGAGACAGGAAAAACAGAAACAACTAGAAGAAAAAGATAAAGAACAAGAAGAAAAAGATAAAGAACGACAAGAAAATCTAAAAAGATTAGAGTTTGAAGAAAAAAAAATACAGAAAGAGATGGAACAAAATCAAAGAAAACTAGAGAGAGAGGATAAGGATAAGGAACGGCAATTTAAATTGAGACTACTTGAATTAGAGACTGATGCGGAAATTAAAAAATTACAGGCATCGAGAGAACCGCCACCACCTCCACCGGTCGGTTCCGCAAGTACATTTCATCCGAAGTCAACATGCATTCCGAAGTTGCCGCCGTTTGAAGAAAAAAACCGACGACATTGACAGTTTTCTTTTTGGGTTCGAGAACCACGCTACATCTTGTGGCTGGCTGAAGGAGAAATGGACATTGTTTATCGCGTCGCTGTTTAAGGGAAGCGCTTTGGCACTATACCACACACTCACGGCAAAAGAAGGGTTGACTTGGGACCAATTAAAAGAAGAACTCTTAAAGAAGATTCAGTGTTCAGCTGACCGTTTTCGTGAGCGTTTCCGATCAGTTCGTCCTGACAAGGGAGAATCATTTCCGCCTTTTTTTTAATAAGAATGAGTCACTGTTTAGACAGATGGATAGAGTTAACAAAGACGAATAAGACTTTCGAATCACTGCAAGATTTGCTACTTCGAGAGCAACTTTTTCAGAGCGTCAGCAAAGATTTGGCCACTTTTCTTAAAGAAAGACAGTTCGATAACGTTGACGAAATGTGTCAGATGGCGGATCAGTACTGTATTGCTCATCCAGATAAAGGTGTTGCCTGCAAGGGGGATTCGTCCCTTTTCGAGTCTCGCGCTGCATTTCAAATACATTCTGGACAAGGAAACTATAGAAGAGGAAATCGCGCTTCATTCCAAGGTCCTCATGGTTACACATCTTTTGGCAACAGACAAAGACCTTTCCGCAGTCAGGGCCATGTCAGTTCTGGCGATTTCCGTCAGTACCAATACTCACCATCGGAAAGACCTATTCCTTTCTGAGGGCGTGGTGAACAACAACTGCGCAGACCCTTTGGTCCAGTTCGTGGACAAGGTCGAGGTTCACAGACTAACAGTAACCAGTTGTCCGCCAACCAAACCATGCATTGCCATTTTTGTGAGGGCAAATTCCATTTAAAACGGGACTGTCCTTTCAAAGGAAGTGGAACAAAGACTGGATTTGTTTCCACTGGATGTGAAGAAGGTCTTGTTTTGGCGCCAGATCAGTCCTTTGATGGTCTTCTTTTGGAGGATTGTGCCATTAATGGTTTACAAGGTTCTGTTTTGTGAGATACAGGTTGCACCACAGCTGGTGTAAGGAAATCTTTTGTTCTACTGGGCCAATATCTTGACAGTGTTCAGAGATGCAGATCGTTTGGTGGAAAAATTGAAACTTTTCCACTTGCAAAACTTTGCGTCGATACACCATACTACTCCGGTTGCTTACTGCCTGTGTTATTGAGGATCCAGTTTGCGATTTGATTTTGGGAAATCTACCAGGTGTCGCAACAATACATGGTGGTGCTGGAGGATCTTTCGTTCCTTGTCTCATCAGTACAAGATCAAAAGTTGTAGAGCAGGGAAGACCAACAAAACTGCTCAAGGTTTCAAAACTGGATAAACTAAAAGTTAGGCCAGACATTTTGAAGACTATGCAGAGAAGCGACAAGACACTGATGACCATACTTTCTACTGCAAAGCAGACTGTCTGTGACATACCAACGGACAAGCCGATGTAAATACTGGACTCTGACATCCTCTACAGGCATGTACCTGGACAAGACAACAAACAGATTGTGGTTCCCAAACCACCGAGGGAAACAGTATTACATACGGCCCATGATGCTGAAAAGGTATTCCATGTAAACATGCTAAAAAAGTATGTTGAGCGTACAAATGTTGCCATTAACGAGTCAATTGAATGGATGAGTCCAGTGTCTGGAACAGATGTGGCTATTACAGAAATCATTGGTTCTGATTTTGTACCTGATGTCATATACAGTGACAAAGCAAAGACTGTGCAAACAACAAATGTGGGATTGTTAACATTTACCAGTATAGATGATACTGTACCTCTGCCCGCCCTTTCTGTCAAGGGAGAAACTTATCATGATGTTGTTTTGTGTGATGATTTATCTTTGATTCAGAAAGAACAATTGGAAGGTATTTTGAAGGACTTTCAGGATGTCCTGACTGATACCCAGGGACAGTGACATCAATTGAACCCCATACTATTCAGTTGAGTACGGAAAGCCCAGTCCGAGTCAAACCATACCCCCTCCCATTTGTGAAAAAACAGGTTGTCGAAAGAGAGATTCAAGTTATGCTCGGGTTGAAGGTTATAGAACCGTCCTCGTCACCATACAGCTCACCAGTTGTATTGGTGGACAAACCTGATGGCTCGGTGTGGTTTTGCATCGATTACAGGAAGTTAAACAAAATCACTGTGTTTGATGCAGAACCTATCCCAGACATTGAGGAACTTCTTTGTCAACTGTCAGAAGGAAAATATTTTGTCAAAATAGACTTAACTAAAGGGGTGGCAAATCCCGATGGCTGAAGCAGACAAGGAACAAACAGCTTTTCAGACACCTTTTGGACTGTTTCAATGGACGAAAATGCCATTTGGATTACAAAACGCCCCAGCTTCTTTTGCCAGAATGATGCACGCACTAAAACGTCACGAGTGTGGAGCAGTAAGTTTTTTTTTTTGATGACATTTTGCTTGCTGCAAAGTCATGGAATGATCTGGATAACTTGAGAGTTTTTTTTGTAAACTCCGGAATTTTGGTCTGATGGCTAGACCATCCAAAATTCGTGCTGGATTCAAGACTCTTGAGTTTTGGGGTCATGTCATTTCTGTTGAGAAAATTACACCAGATGAAAAGGAAGTAGAAAAGATCTTGGCCTTGAAGAGACCCACTACAAAGAAACAGATAAGATCACTCCTTGGATTGTTGTCCTATTACAGAAGATATGTACCGCACTTTGCGTCCTTGATAGCCCCTTTGAGTGACTTAACAAAAGGAACAACAACAAAAAAAGTATTGTCTGGTCAGATGAGTGCCAGAAGGCTGTGGAATGTGTTCAAAACACCCTCAGTTCATTCCCTGTGCTGCTTTTGCCCTCTCTTTCAGAGGATTTTGTTTTGAGAACTGATGCCAGCTCCAAAGGCATGGGAGCTGTACTTTTGCAAGAAAAGAATGGGGCGTCTTGCCATTGTTTGGGCTTGTGAGAAATTTGCCAGATTCCTTACTGGGAGACAGTTTCGGTTACAAACCGACCACAGGCCATTGACGTTTTTGCAGTCGTCCAAGACCAAAAATAGCAGGTTTTTAAGATGGGCTTTGTCATTGCAGGAGTTCAAGTTTGACATTGATCCATTACCTGGAACTCAGAATGTCATGGCAGATTTTCTGTCCCATGCGTGTGTGCACAGTATCCTTCGTGCAGCTGTAACTGCATAAAAAAGGAAAGACTGTTTCTGCTGTTTATTTTCATTGTGGACAGACTTTATTGACATTTTGGCAGTGTTATGTGTGCTACTGTCAATCAGAATTAATTAGTTGTGATTGATTTTTTCCAAAAGTGTATATGTATTGACATTGGTGTTTCATAGTAGGATGTTACTTTGTGAATGTGTGCAGAATACTTCATTTGATGTGTTACAAGTGTTATTGTTTTTTTCACGTCGGTCCATTGTGAAGAATGAAAAAAAAGTGTTTAACTTTCGACTGGGCTGCTATATTGTATATTCTTGCTTGAAGAAAGACTTTTCACTTGACAAATTTTTCTCATCAAGTGAGTCATGAGGAAATTCTCATTTTGTGAGGATTTGGGGACACATGTTTATGTGAGAACAGGCAAGAAAAAACTGTGTTTACATTTTGGTATATATAAACATAATTGGCATTTGGAATGATCAGTATCATTATGTGTTCTTCGTGTCTGTGTGACTTGTGAATTGTGGTGATGGAGTATGAATTTTTTTTTAAGGGAAAAACTGTTTTTGCTTCTTTTTTTTTAAACTAAGATTTTGAAATGTGATTTTGAATCTTTATGATGTTCATAAAGGTTAGTTCTAAGCATTGATGGAAACTCTTGTGTGATGAAAAATTGTTGATTGATGGCTGAAGTTGTATATTAACTAGATATGTATGTGATTTCAAAAAAAGAATTTTCTTGGCGAAAAGTTTGTTTTTTTTCACCCCGGGATGGGGGGTGTCATGTGATCTAGCCTCACATGGCGACATGTGACGTTCCGTCGCATATGCCCTTATTTAATATAAAGCATTCCCTAGGTAGGGAAAAGGAAAGGTAAAAGAAAGGACAATGTACGTGTCCTGACCAGTGTGATCGGTGTCGCTGGTGGCTATAGACGTAGGGTGATTATTGGTTGAATTGCTCTTGAAAATGGACGGACGTTATCCACTGGTGAAGTAACCAAGGGCTGGTAATGTGTAGAGTTAGATGAGTACTCACTGAATATGTACTCAGGAAGAGCGCAGGAAGGAAAAATAAAGTACAGGAAGGAGATGGCTTGGGGACACTGACCAGACAGGTTGTTTGGAACTGCAGAACGAGATTCACCTGTAATATACCATTACCAGGTGAGGTATAGACAGATGGGGAGAGAAAAGAGAGGGAGTTAAGAAAAGGGAAAAAAGGGAAAAGAATTTATCATTATTTAGATTTTGAAAGAGATTACTTACACGGACTTCATTCGTGTTTCAGCCTTCCGGTGCTGTGCGCACCAGTAACGGATAGGCGACTGTGGCAGTCGCACAAGTATTTGGGCTTCAGTGCTGTGCAGCACCTAATTGATCTGCCAAGTTGGGAACCTATGTTGAAGAGCGACCAATTGACTCAGGTGAGACTTAAAGGCGGCAGTCGTGAGAGAACTTAAAGCGTTTGTCATATTAACCCACTATGATTTTTGATTGTCCCCCTGGGTCGGAACTCAGATACTGTTTCTGTATTTTAAGCCATCTCTGATTCTTCTTTGGAAAGTGTATAAATTGTTTCTCCATTGAGGAGGAGAAACCTGTAAAAGAAGTTCTTGTGAATTACTATGTATAATGAGATGAAATTTGGTCCCAGCTAGTGGATCTGTGGAATGTTTGTACCTCCACTGGAATGGAGGAACAGAAGTTAAATATTGGAATACAAACGTGTTGTTATGCTGGAAAAGTTGATTATCGTTTAGTAAATTATTCCATGGAGAGGAGGGGGAGAAGAAGAGTTATTGTAGTGCGCCTTCTGGTTGTTTGGAGAGACTGCGTGTGCACGGAGTGAATCTGAGCTGAGTGCGTGCATGCATTTGTACTCGGTGTGACACAGCGTAATCGCCAAAGAGCGACTGTCCGCCGCAGCCAAAAGATGATGAGATCTGTTTGCCAAGATCTGCATCATCGGTTCCGAATGAACTGTATGTCAGTCTCGTGTTGTGTGTCAGAGGCAGGTGCGTCAGACGACACAGAGGCCTGAGTCGTCCTCCTCAGGCCAAATTTCAGCAGCATGTTGCATGAGCAGGTCAAAGAAGACGTGACTCGCCGTAACGTGTTGCATGCTGAATCTGGTGATGTGATCCCATTCTGCCAGCGTTTTATGCGAAATAGATGCAGCAGAGGGAGGGGCCAAGTTTGGGAACAACCAGCGGTAGATGGGGAAACAGCCAGTTCCCTGGGCGCAGGGTTGTCCTTATCAAGGAGGGAGAGATTGCAGGGCTGCTGAGGGGCCCTGAGGAAAGTGCCCACAGGGGCTGCCCCCGGAGCCGAAAGTGACTCCTTCCCTGGAGGAGGGATGACCTGTGCACCCCGGGAGAAAGTTGCCGGACGCTCCCATATGGAACAGAGAATTTGAGGTGTGACAAGTTTGGGCGGGGTGGCCAGAGCAAAGAGTGACACCGAGAAGATCTGTCCGAAGGGGGGTTCTCCCTCGAGAAGGGACTGGGGCGCCATTGTTCAATGGCTGCGAAGTCACTTGAAGGTGAAAAGTATTCCTCTTCAACACCATCCTCAAAAGCGGGGAATAGTCGTCCTGGGGAGGTTGTGGTGGTTCAACCAGAGGAGGCAACGATTGGGGTGCGTAGGAGTCCCGCCCTAGCCGAGAGGTAGATGGGAGAGACGAGGGCAGGTCTCTGGTAGCTCCATGATCTGTGACAGACAAACGAGGGGAATGTCCATCGTGCTGATTGGACAGCACCTGAGAGGGAGGCGGACCAAGGTCAAACCAGCCAGAGGAAGCTGGATGCCACAGACGACCGGAGAGAGGATGAGTGTCCACATCAAGCCACTGGTCCCGCAGAGGGGCATAGAGCCACCGGTCCCCATGGAGGAAAGTGGGCTGTGGCGGCCCGGGGGCGGAATTTCCATGGGGGCCCAGGTAACCTGAAGCACCGGGGGGGGTTGAGAAGCCGGTGGGCTTGTCGCGTCCCCCCCCCCCCCCCCCCCCCCCGCCACTCCCCCCAGAGAGTGCACTGCCGCATGCACATCTCGAGTGCGGTCCATGCGGGAACCATGGTCGAGAGAGAATAATCCCACAGTTGCCTAGGGGGAGCAGTGGAGTGAGCGCCAGCTGAACCCTCTTCATGTCGGTCACCGAGTGGTGAGGGGATTGAAGATCGCCTGCACCAGTATCCGGATTGTGCCATGACGGACCAGGTAGGTTACCCGATGTCCCGCGGGTCGATCCGCCCCCCAGAGGAACGGGACCATGGACGTTGCCCAAGTGGGGAACAGAATAAGCCCGATCCCCAACGTCCTGTGCCCCTAGGGGATAGTTCGCCAGACGATCGGGGCGAATCGATCGGCGTGGGTCCGGCTCACGCAGGTCTGGAGGTGTCGGGATCTGTGCACCAGACCCAGGGTTTTGCCCAATTTGGTCCTGCCACCGGCAAAAGGGCGCTCCGCATACGCTAGTGGTGGCTGCACCAATGTACTGTAGAGGGGAGTGCCATGAGACTGAGTGCTATCAGTGGGGGGATAGCGGATAGACTGAGTCTCATCAAGGCGAGTGACGTGTGCTGATTCCGAGGCGAACCCGTCACTCGTGCCGGTCACCCAGTCAGCATGCGGGAAAATACCCCGGGTACTGCTGGCCGCGTAACTCAGCAAGATAGAGAGAGGAGAGAGGGTGGCCAAGTGCTGAGTCATAGCGCCGGCCACCCTCTCCCTTGTTTGTCTCAATAAGCGTTTGGGAAGTAGGGGGCAAGCTGGACTCACGCCGCAAAGATGGCGAACGGGAGGGGGGAGAGTGTTGGGGCGAGGGAGAAAACCTTGTAAGCTTATTGAAGCTTTCCCTTTGTCTTTCTGATTATCTTTTTTTTTTTTTTTTGTCTTTAACATGTGCAGCTTGCCCCTTCCAGCCCAAATGCAACTCCGCCGGCCTATTAGAGGAGGAGGCATGATGGCAATCATGATCAAGCATCCCCTCTGTTGAACCCCCCTCTAAGTTGGCCGTACGTCCTTCCACGGATGGAAGCACCGTTTGCTCCTTGGAATCGGAACGCTGGGCCTCCGGGGCAGAGAGGGACGACGGAAAGGTGTCGTCCCTCGACCCATCATTCACCTTCACCATCTTGGGCTGTGGTGGACGGAGCAAACACGGAGTGGACGAACACAAAGTAGAGACAAAATGGCGAAGCGCGTGGCGAAGGAGGGTTGATCGATCGAACGTCAAGTGTGAAAAGACAACGTGACGCGTGAGCGATAGTAACCTCAAGCAGTTGTAATAAAGAGGGTTAGCGCAAGCCACAACAGAACAAGCAAGAAAGCAAAACACAAGCAATCTGCTAAAAAACAGAAGATAGGCGAGTCAGAGCAAGAAAACCTGTCCTTTTGTGGTGGAAGGCCGTAGCTGAAAGAGGAACAGGAAGTTTGCACCGGCTTTCTGTCTAAGACGGAAGTAGGGTGGGTGTCTTGTTACTGCGTTAGCCACACAAAAAATTCGGCCTTCAGAGCTAACTAACTGCTGTAGAATGCTACTGTCTGACATGGTAGAGTATATGACGCCAAAAGGAGAGGGGTTGGAGGGTCGTAGAACTGCAAGGTTTGTTTGTTTGTTTGTGTACAAGTTCATGCCTGAATTCGCACAGTGTGCTGTCACCTATCGACGACCATCTTCTGAACCTCTTGGGCATGGCCCTCCCTCTACGTTTCTGTCCCTGTGCAGTCTGTGCAGAAACCCTCCGGCACCGCTACAGGCGTGTCTAGCACCGTGTCCTGGGAGGTGGAAGGCACCAGGCAGCGCTTAATGCTTAATGTGGTCCGTACCCTGTGACTTCAGCATGCACAGCAATGGGCTGGGCGTGAGCATGACGGCTACTGGCAACACCAACGTGCTGGGCGTGGGCATGACGGCTACTGGCAACACCAACGTGCTGGGCGTGAGCATGAAGGCTACTGGCAACACCAACGTGCTGGGCGTGGACATGACGGCTACTGGCAACACCAACGTGCTGGGTGTGAGCATGACGGCTACTGGCAACACCAACGTGCTGGGCGTGGGCATGACGGCTACTGGCAACACCAACGTACTGGGCGTGGACATGACGGCAACTGGCAACACCAACGTGCTGGGCGTGGACTTGACGACTACTGGCAACACCAACGTGCTGGGCGTGGACTTGACGGCTACTGGCAACACCAACGTGCTGGGCGTGGGCATGACGGCTACTGGCAAAACCAACGTGCTGGGCGTGGGCATGACGGCTACTGGCAACACCAGCGTGCTGGGCGTGGGCATGACGGCTACTGGCAACACCAACGTGCTGGGCGTGGGCATGACGGCTACTGGCAACACCAACGTGCTGGGCGTGGGCATGACAGCTACTGGCAACACCAACGTGCTGGGAAAGGACCGGTGGTTCCGGCAGATGTACTATGGAAGCAGCAGCTCCACCTTGGCCTTCCAATGTGGCGAGTTCTACCGCGTCAACAACCCCTGTCATCCACAGGTGCGTTCTGTCTTTGACTCAGCTGGTGCCACACTGTGTCTTTGACTCAGCTGGTGCAACACTGTGTCTTTGACTTGGCTGGTGCCACACTGTGTCTTTGACTCGGCTGGTGCCACACTGTGTCTTTCACTCAGCTGGTGCCACAATGTGTCTTTGACTCGGCTGGTGCCACACTGTGTCTTTGACTTGGCTGGTGCCACACTGTGTCTTTGACTTGGCTGGTGCCACACTGTGTCTTTGACTCGGCTGGTGCCACACTGTGTCTTTGACATGGCTGGTGCCACACCGTGTCTTTGACTCGGCTGGTGCTACACTGTGTCTTTCACTCGGCTGGTGCCACACTGTGTCTTTGACTCGGTGGGTGCCACGCTGTGTCTTTGACTCAGCTGGTGCAACACTGTGTCTTTGACTCGGTGGGTGCCACACTGTGTCTTTGACTCGGCTGGTGCCACACTGTGTCTTTGACACGGTGGGTGCCACACTGTGTCTTTGACTCGGCTGGTGCCACACTGTGTCTTTGACTCGGCTGGTGCCACACTGTGTCTTTGACTCGGCTGGTGCCACACTGTGTCTTTGACTCAGCTGGTGCCACACTGTGTCTTTGACTTGGCTGGTGCCACACTGTGTCTTTCACTCAGCTGGTGCCACAATGTGTCTTTGACTCGGCTGGTACCACACTTTCTTTGACTCGGCTGGTGCCACGCTGTGTCTTTGACTCGGCTGGTGCCACACTGTGTCTTTGACTCAGCTGGTGCCACACTGTGTCTGTGACTCAGCTGGTGCCACACTGTGTCTTTGACTTGGCTGGTGCCACACTGTGTCTTTGACTCGGCTGGTGCCACACTGTGTCTTTGACTCGGCTGGTGCCACGCTGTGTCTTTGACTCGGTGGGTGCCACGCTGTGTCTTTGACTCGGTGGGTGCCACACACTGTGCTGACAAACAAACAAACAACAAGTGCGGCATCTTCAGCATTAAAGGCAATGGCTTAGGATAATCTGCAATAGTAGTAGTAGCAGTAGTAGTAGCAACAGCAGTGGCAGTGACGGTGGCAGCAGCAACAGCAGTAGGAACAATACTATTTATAAGTGATAAAAACCAACATCATCGTCATGACAGTCATCATTATCATCATCATAATCATCATCGTAATCACCATTATTCCCATGACAATGATCACTGAAAAAGTTGCAGACAGATAATAAAACCAGTTTTACAACCACCACCACCACCACAACCAACGCAGAAAATCTGCCATGACATTCTGAGTTCCAGGTAATGGCTCAATGTCAAACTTGAACTCCTGCAATGACAAAGCCCATCTTAACAACCTGCTATTTTTGGTCTTGGACGACTGCAAAAACGTCAATGGCCTGTGGTCAGTTTGTAACCGAAACTGTCTCCCAGTAAGGAATCTGGCAAATTTCTCACAAGCCCAAACAATGGCAAGACACTCCATTCTTTTCTTGCAAAAGTACAGCTCCCATGCCTTTGGAGCTGGCATCAGTTCTCAAAACAAAATCCTCTGAAAGAGAGGGCAAAAGCAGCACAGGGAATGAACTGAGGGTGTTTTGAACACATTCCACAGCCTTCTGGAACTCATCTGACCAGACAATACTTTTTTGTTGTTGTTCCTTTTGTTAAGTCACTCAAAGGGGCTGTCAAGGACGCAAAGTGCGGTACATATCTTCTGTAATAGGACAACAATCCAAGGAGTGATCTTATCTGTTTCTTTGTAGTGGGTCTCTTCAAGGCCAAGATCTTTTCTACTTCCTTTTCATCTGGTGTAATTTTCTCAACAGAAATGACATGACCCCAAAACTCAAGAGTCTTGAATCCAGCACGAATTTTGGATGGTCTAGCCGTCAGACCAAAATTCCGGAGTTTACAAAAACAGCTCTCAAGTTATCCAGATCATTCCATGACTTTGCAGCAAGCAAAATGTCATCAAAAAAAAACTTACTGCTCCACACTCGTGACGTTTTAGTGCGTGCATCATTCTAGCAAAAGAAGCTGGGGCGTTTTGTAATCCAAATGGCATTTTCGTCCATTGAAACAGTCCAAAAGGTGTCTGAAAAGCTGTTTGTTCCTTGTCTGCTTCAGCCATCGGGATTTGCCACCCCTTTAGTTAAGTCTATTTTGACAAAATATTTTCCTTCTGACAGTTGACAAAGAAGTTCCTCAATGTCTGGGATAGGTTCTGCATCAAACACAGTGATTTTGTTCAACTTCCTGTAATCGATGCAAAACCACACCGAGCCATCAGGTTTGTCCACCAATACAACTGGTGAGCTGTATGGTGACGAGGACGGTTCTATAACCTTCAACCCGAGCATAACTTGAATCTCTCTTTCAACAACCTGTTTTTTTCACAAATGCGAGGGAGTATGGTTTGACTCGGACTGGGCTTTCCGTACTCAACTGAATAGTATGGGGTTCAATTGATGTCACTGTCCCTGGGGTATCAGTCAGGACATCCTGAAAGTCCTTCAAAATACCTTCCAATTGTTCTTTCTGAATCAAAGATAAATCATCACACAAAACAACATCATGATAAGTTTCTCCCTTGACAGAAAGGGCGGGCAGAGGTACGGTATCATCTATACTGGTAAATGTTAACAATCCCACATTTGTTGTTTGCACAGTCTTTGCTCTGTCACTGTATGTGACATCAGGTACAAAATCAGAACCAATGATTTCTGTAATAGCCACATCTGTTCCAGACACTGGACTCATTCATTCAATTGACTCTTAATGGCAACATTTGTACGCTCAACATACTTTTTTAGCGTGTTTACATGGAATACCTTTTCAGCATCATGGGCGTATGTAATACTGTTTCCCTCAGTGGTTTGGGAACCACAATCTGTTTGTTGTCTTGTCCAGGTACATGCCTGTAGAGGATGTCAGAGTCCAGTATGTACATTGGCTTGTCCGTTGGTATGTCACAGAGAGTCTGCTTTGCAGCAGAAAGTATGGTCATCAGTGTCTTGTCGCTTCTCTGCATAGTCTTCAAAATGTCTGGCCTAACTTTTAGTTTATCCAGTTTTGAAACCTTGAGCAGTTTTGTTGGTCTTCCCTGCTCTACAACTTTTGATCTTGTACTGATGAGACAAGGAACGAAAGATCCTCCAGCACCACCATGTATTGTTGCGACACCTGGTAGATTTCCCAAAATCAAATCGCAAACTGGATCCTAAAATAACACAGGCAGTAAGCAACCCGGAGTAGTATGGTGTATCGACGCAAAGTTTTGCAAGTGGAAAAGTTTCAATTTTTCCACCAAACGATCTGCATCTCTGAACACTGTTAAGATATTGGTCCAGTAGAACAAAACATTTCCTTACACCAGCTGTGGTGCAATCTGTATCTCGCAAAACAGAACCTTGTAAACCATTAATGGCACAATCCGCCAAAAGAAGACCATCAATGGACTGATCTGGCGCCAAAACAAGACCTTCTTCACATCCAGTGGAAACAAATCCAGTCGTTTGTTCCACTTCCTTTGAAAGGACAGTCCCGTTTTAAATGGAATTTGCCCTCACAAAAATGGCAATGCATGGTTTGGTTGGCAGATAACTGGTTACTGTTAGTCTGTGAAACTCGACCTTGTCCACGAACTGGACCAAAGGGTCTGCGCGGTTGTTGTTCACCACGCCCTCAGAAAGGAATAGGTCTTTCCGGTGGTGAGTATTGGTACTAACGAGACTCAAAAAGGGACGAATCCCCCTTGCAGGCAACACCTTTATCTGGATGAGCAATACAGTACTGATGTGCCATCTGACACATTTCGTCAACGTTATCAAACTGTCTTTCTTTAAGAAAAGTGGCCAAATCTTTGCTGACGCTCTGAAAAAGTTGCTCTCGAAGTAGCAAATCTCGCAGTGATTCGAAAGTCTTATTCGTCTTTGTTAACTCTATTCATCTGTCTAAACAGTGACTCATTCTTATTAAAAAAGACGGAAATGATTCTCCCTTGTCAGGACGAACTGATCGGAAACGCTCAGAAAACGGTCAGCTGAACACTGAAACTTCTTTAAGAGTTCTTCTTTTAATTGGTCCCAAGTCAACCCTTCTTTTGCCGTGAGTGTGTGGTATAGTGCCAAAGCACTTCCCTTAAACAGCGACGCGATAAACAATGTCCATTTCTCCTTCGGCCAGCCACAAGATGTAGCGTGGTTCTCGAACCTAAAAAGAAAACTGTCAATGTCGTCGGTTTTTTCTTCAAACGGCGGCAACTTCGGAATGTATGTTGACTTCGGATGAAATGTACTCGCGGAACCGACCGGTGGAGGTGGTGGAGGTTCTCTCGATGCCTGTAATTTTTTAATTTCCGCATCAGTCTCTAATTCAAGTAGTCTCAATTTAAATTGCCGTTCCTTATCCTTATCCTCTATCTCTAGTTTTCTTTGATTTTGTTCCATCTCTTTCTGTAGTTTTTTTTCTTCAAACTCTAATCTTTTTAGATTTTCTTGTCGTTCTTTATCTTTTTCTTCTCGTTCTTTATCTTTTTCTTCTAGTTATTTCTGTTTTTCCTGTCTCTCTTTCTGCCCTGTCCATACATTGTTGGACATAGTTTGCTAATTTATCACCTTTAAAGCCTAAACGCTCGGCCGTCATATATATTCATCAAAATTTTCCATCCTGAATAGTTACCACAAACAAGAAACAAAGACTAAATATTACTAAAATAAGGCGATATGTGATGTTATATACGTTTCCAAAAAAAACAACTTTGTTACAGTATGTACAAATAAAGAATTTAAATGCCGGTATAAACAGGAAAGTAATAAAGGCTTACAAAAGAAAAGTACTACTAAGAATTGACAATGTGATCTTTCCAAAAGAGATTTTCACCAATATTCTTTCCTAAAGGGAAAAAGACAGCTAAAAAAAAGAAATCCAATACTAATAACTCTTTTTTCCCAATGAAAAGAAAACAGACAAAATATAATTTTTTTTCCCCGGAAATAAATTCTTTATAATGTTTATGTTCTTAACTGTTCTTATTGTAGTTGTTACTTTCTTACTTAGTTTCTTGGTAAAACAAAATAGATGACTTCACAAAACAAATGAATCGCCTTAAACAATAAGTGAATATAAAGTTACAAAACAAATGAATCAAAGAACAATTAAAAAGAGGGGGAGAAAACGTACACTAACGGAAATCCGACCTAAAAGATGACAATGATGAAAAGAAGCTAGATAGGCGCCTACTGAAGAGAAGGTTTGGAGATTTTTTTTAAAGGGGGTGAAAAGGAAATGAAAGAATAGACAGATCCGGTATAGATAGGGGAAATCAGAAAAAGTGAAAGAGACCCTCAGATGGCAACTGTCTCCCGTAAAGCTGGAGATGGGGAAGTATTGAAATAATAGTACACACAATATACGAACAACACAATGCAATAAACAATTAATCTAATGAATATACAGTCAGAAAAACACACAAAAAAAAAAAAAAAAACCCAAAAGATAATCAAGAAAAAGATGTTTATTTGGACTGAGTGGTAAACAACTCCACCACCCACACTAGTTGGGTGACAGAGGTGAAGTCGATCCCACACTCAGAGGGGTAAGGGGAAAAATCCAAATGAAACGATAGGAAAGGGAAAGAAATAGATATTAACGAGAGAGGGAGGGACAATTGACTCCCCAACGTCATGCCCCCCTGCTAAATCAGAGCAGGAAGAGGTTGGGGCTATCAGTCCTGGGGAAGGGGACAAAACAAATTCTAATCTAGGGGAAGGACAGCGACTCCTCAACGCCCTGCCCCCTTGCTGCCAGGTTGAGCAAGAGGAGGTTGAGGCTATCGGTCCTGAGGGGGGAAAAGGGTCAAAAGGAAATCCTACCAAAAAAAACCTTAACAGAGTAGAGCAACCAAAAGAAATCTCAAACACTCAAAAACACATACAAAAACAAATGAAAAATAAAAACTGCAAACAGTTATCACATCAATCAACTATGCAAAACTTTTCTATTTGCAAATAGAAATATCAATTTTTTCTAGGAGGGGGTATAAAAAAAAAACAACCTTGTCCTACGTCGGGGTCACCACTGTCACACTTAGCAAATGCATGCACGCACTCAGCTCAGCATTCACTCTGTGCACACGCAGCTCTCCAAACAACCAGAAGGCGCACTACAATAACTCTTCTTCTCCCCCTCCTCTCCGGGGAATAATTTACTAAACGATAATCAACTTTTCCATCATAACAACACGTTTGTTTTCCAATATTTAACTTCTGTTCCTCCATTCCAGTGGAGGTACAAAATTCCACAGATCACTAGCTGGGATCAAATTTCATCTCATTATACATAGTAATTCACAAGAACTTCTTTTACAGGTTTCTCCTCCTCAATGGAGAAACAATTTATACATTTTCCAAAGAAGAATTAGAGATGGCTTAAAATACAGAAACAGTATCTGAGTTCCGACCCAGGGGGACAATCAAAAATCATAGTGGGTCAACATGACAAATGCTTTCAAAGTTCTCTCACGACTGCCGCAGTCGTTGTCCTCTTCAACTAGGTTCTCCAACTCTGGAGTCAATTAGGTGCTGCCACAGCACTGGAGCCCAAATACTTGTGCGACTGCCTTAGTCACCTATCCCGTTACTGGTGCTGCCACAGCACCGGGAAGGGCTGAAACACGAATGAAGTCCATGTAAGTAATCTCTTTCAAAATCTAAATAATGATAAATTCTTTTCCCTTTTTTCCCTTTTCTTTACTCTCTCTCTCTCTCTCTTCTCTCCCCATCTGTCTATACCTCACCTGGTAATGGTAGATTACAGGTGAATCTCGTTCTGCAGTTCCAAACAACCTATCTGGTCAGTGTCCCCAAGCCATCTCCTTCCTATACTTTATTTTTCCTTCCTGCACTCTTCCTGAGTACATATTCAGTGAGTACTCATCTAACTCTACGCATTACCAGCCCTTGGTTACTTGACCAGTGGACAACGTCCGTCCATTTTCAAGAGTGATTCAACCAATAATCACCCTACGTCTATAGACACCAATGACACTGATCACACTGGTCAGGACACGTAAATTGTCCTTTCTTTTACCTTTCCTTTTCCCTACCTATGGAAATGCTTTATATTAAATAAGGGCGTACGCGACGGAACGTCACATGTCGCCATGTGAGGCTACGTCACATGACACGCTGCTGCATTTATCACACACACGGCTGAACACAATAGGAGGCAGCTTCCTATGCGGCAGGTCCGACGCCCCCCCGTCTATTCCGACCCCCGGCTCCTTGAAACGCCCTCCCTCAGCCCCACTCTCCAGAGCCCCACCGCCTAAATGGAAGCCTGCCTCCCTTGGCACCACTCGCCCTGTGCAGCACACATCCACCCTCGCTCGACCAAACAAGAATTCACGCACGTAATACACATTTTCGGTTTGGCCGACAGAAACTGCCCCCACGGAAATGACAGGAGGTCCTTCCACTGACCCACTGGCCACAGGGGAGCTTATGGAGGGAGAACGCAGACCACTACCATCGCCCACACTGCAGAACGACACGGGAGATCACAGAACCCTCTTGTCGTCTCTGGTCCGGGGCCTCTCCTCCTTCGGTCCTTTGCTTCCTCTGGCCAGCAGTCTGCGGAGGTGCCCACCAGTGGAGACGGTCTCAAACTATGGATAGTAGCGGTCCTAGAGGAGGGGTACCATCTACCCTGGGCCTCTGAACACCCTCCCCTCACGCGCTCTCCCCCCTCCCCCCGCCAGCCTCCTCCCGCTCAAGCGGAGGCACTCCAGGAGGAAGTATCAGATCTTCTCCTCAAAGGGGCCATCACGGAATTAACCAACCCCACTCCGGGGTTCTACTCCCACCTATTCGTTATTCCAAGACATCAAGGGGATGGAGGCCCATACTCGACCTCTCACCCCTCAACAAGTCCCTCTAGATGGCAAAGTTCAAGATGGACACACAGTCCCAGATCAGAGACTCCATCCTGGCACCTTCAGAGGCTCTGTGCCAGGCCCACACCACCCAACTCCTACTTCTCTGTTCTAAACTAGGGTGTGTCACTAACAGAACAAATGCGAACTCACCCCAGTCAGCACTTCTCCTTTCTGGGCATGAGTTTTGAGTCCCACACCATGATGGTCGCCCCCTCCAATGAGAGGTCCACATGCATCGTGGCCCTCATCTCTCACCTACGCCTATCCACCCACTCCTCGGCCAGAACCCTGACTTCTGTTTTGGGGATGATGGAGTCCTTGGCCACTGTCATTCCCCAGGGCAGGGTCCTCAAACGGAAACTCCAACAGGAGTTCCGATCGCGGTGGTCCCAGACTTCCAGACGCTGGGACCAGTCCATCTCCTTGGGTCCATGGTTCCACTGGGCCACAGACTAGTGGCTGGATTCCTCGGCATAGACCTCCGGAGTTCCCATCTCCCGTCCCACCCAGCCACTGGAACTCTACACGGACGCATCGAACACGGGCTGGGGCACCCATATGGACCACCTTCATGCCTCTGGATCGTGGGACTCCAGGATGGCTCAAATGCACATCAACATCTTGGAACTGGAGGCAGTCAGACTTGCTCTCCTCCAATTCCAACCCCCCGTCACACACCGACACGTTCTCCCTCTGCCCGAGACACATAGCGGGAGCTCACAACGTTCTTGCAGACCTTCTCAGTTGGTCCAGATCCCTTCTACACACAGAATGGACCCTCAACAGCCACACCCTGTGCACTGTGTGGACCCATTGGTTCACCCCAATGATCGATCTCTTTGCCACCAGGTTCACCACCTTCTCCCGTTCTATGTCTCACCAGTCCCCGACCCTCGAGTGTATGCGATCGACGCTCTCTCCCTACCCTGGACGGGTCTCATAGCCTATGCCTTCCCTCCATTCCCTATCCTTCTCAGAGTGATCAGGAAAGCAGGACTGGAGAGACCCAGACTCATTCTGATCACCCCGTGGTGGCCGACTCAGTCATGGTTTCCAGACCTCAGGTCTCTTCACATGTTCCCTGTTCCCTCTGGCTCCGCGCTGGGACATACGCCGACAACCACGCTTGGGTTGCACCCACTCAAACCCACAGATGCTCCGCCTACACTCTTGGCTCCTGTACGTACCCAACTGCGAACATCTGCCCCTCCCTCCCAAACAGACAGATCCCAGTCTGTCCTAGACAGGCTGTCTGCTGGAGGTGCCTCGCAGGATTTAGGACTTAGCAACGGCCTCTCGCAGATCCAGCACAGAGTCCCTCTACGTCTACCGTTGGGTGAGATGGGTCACCTGGTACTCAGATAACTCTGTCCTGCATAACACACATCAATATTCAATTGGGCAATTTCCTATCTCACCTTTCCTCGGTCATAACCTGTCGGCTAGCTCTATCCGCGGCTACAAGTCTGCTATCTGTAAAACCATTCGTCAACCTGGGGGGCCCTCCTTTGCCAATTACTTCCTGCTCAGAGAGATCTCCAGGGGCGCTGCCTTACCCGAGGCCCAGTCCCTTAGATGCGTCCCACCTTGGGATCTTTTCGTCGTCCTCGACATACTCAGGAAACCGCCGTTCGAGCCTTTAGCCTCCATCCCCTTTGACCTCCTCTCTCTCAAAACTACTTTCTCCTCGCACTCGCTACTGCTCGCCTATGTAGCGAGATCCATGCCCTCAGTGGTACCCCAGGGACATCGCCCTCCATAGGGACACCTCTGTCTCCCTCCAGTTTCTCTCCGAGTTCCTCGCTAAGAACCTAGAACCGGGCACAGCTTCTCCCTCCCTCGTCATCAGATCACTCTCCGATATTCTCGGTGTCAGGCACTAATTTCGTCTGGTGTTAGCGTGTCTAGGGGGTGCCTGACTATTTATTCGAATTTTTGTCTCTCGCCGTGACTCTCATTCGATTCAGTCACTGAAATCAAAATGCAAATTAACCACACATTTATTTAAATACATAAGTGTGCACACAACAAAATTATAAAATCATAGCCTAAAACAAGTCCTTCAGATTGACTAAAGTGAGTCCTTCCTTTTTGTGTTTATGTCTTGTGGGCTAAAAAACAAAACAAAAAACTATGCAGTTCTGGCCTGTCTAGCCAGCACACATCAGTTCCTGTCGTCGTGTGATGATCACGGAAGATTCCTGGTCAGTCGACGTTGTCGTGACCCTTGATCATCGGTCCTGTAGACGTTGCTCGTTGATGATGTGCTTTGCTTCTCGTGGTCCACGTATTCAACCTCAGGCTTGACTGGGCCCTCAGGATTTGACCCTATCTACAACATAAATATATACCCGCCCTTCCCTAATACTAGGAAATACAGGTTCTGTTTTCTTATACATTTCTACAAATATGATTGTTCTTGTTTACCCAGATGCATTCACACGGATCTCATTCGTCTATGTACGTCTTCCATATATCTTTATAATTTTCCCATGCGCAAGCCACACTTGAGATGAATGCATTCTCAACATTATTACTTCAACCAACTATGCATACACTCTCACATGCGCAGTTAATACATGGTCATCTCTTCGCAGCCAAGTCTGCATCAATAATATCGGAGGTGCACTCCGACTCAAGCACCAACACATTTCTATTGTTTTACATAAATACAGACACTAATCACACCTGGCGAACAGAAAGAAAAATAAGCGTACAGAACGGAACAAGCACCACAGAACTTCTGCACACAGCATCATTCACTACCGTGATTAGGTCTTGATTGTAACTAAATGTTACTTACAGCAGTCCCAGCAACAGGAGTTTCCATTCCTCTCTACGTGAATTCAATGAGCACACCTAACTGCTACTGTTTATGTCAGCAAAATAAATCAATCAATAAGTAAATAGATGAATATATTTCTTTCTTTTTGGAATCTCGCTTACTTACTCGGGGTTCCGCAGCGACTGGGAAAATAACGTCACGGTGCTTGACGTCAAACGCCGTGACGTTCTCAGCTGGGTGAACTAGAAGGGCTTTCGATTGCTCTCCGGAGGGGCTCTTCGGATCTTGATCCTCTGTCAGCAGGACGGATCCTCCTGGCCGTTCCTGGCTGTGGTGAAGTCCTGGCGTGGGTAGAGGTGGTGCGTTGGTAGGGACTGGACAGATGGCCAGTCCCGCATCGGTGTTTGTGTCCTCGAGGATGTTGCCGCACCACACTTCTGTTTGCTCTTGAATGGACTCCACCAGAGAGTACTAGCTTCCAGGAGGTCGTGTGCTGACAGGGAGACTCCGTCAGGATCTGTAGCCTTATCACTCTGGAGAGCCTAGAATTGCACTGTTACTACGGCCATGCAAAATCCCCTTCTAACCGTTTTCCTGAGTGTCCTAGCAGCTCCCTACACTTGTGCACATAGCGACCAATCAGGGTGTTGAAGAGGACTGGCTGGGCCTGGCCTCCCCAATCACAGCTCTTGGAACACTCTGATGCATATTACCGTTCTGAGTAAAGCCTTTACGCAACCTCTTACGTACTCCATTCAGAACCGTGTTCCTAAACAATGCAGCACAAAGTATGGGTTTGTCTCAAAGACAGAATGGGGCTTGGTGTCTGACAACACCCCCCACCTTAAGTCGAAAATCTCATTTTCGATAAACTACACTAAGACACTCTCTCTGCGAGAACAACACATGTCTATCAACAAGTAAATCTCTCGACAAAACTCCCTGTGTTTTGCCCAAGACACACCCTTTTCTAAATTTGAACGCCACGAGTTGCGTCATGCCAATCATGCAACTCTACTGACGTATTTATCTATCCTCGTCACCACCTGCCGTCAAATTTCCTGCCTCACGCAGGCCTGGACGGCAGAGAAACCTTCACTGATCTCCCTTTGCGAACCTGTGCAATTTCATAATGAGAAAAGTGCACTTGAAATTCGATATAAAATCAACTAGTCAACGTAGAAACATCATTCTTTCAACACATGAAAGTTCAACCATTGCTCTGACATCGCAATACCAAATCAACAGAGCGCCAAAGGTCTTTTACCAAAATATGCTTCAAAACAACTTAGACCTCTTCACTCTCAAGCGTGTGAATACGATTTCAGCCCGAACAAAGATATGTTGGCCAACCAGCATCTCCCAATTTTTATCCGTTTGTAGTCCAGCATCCACACCTTTCGAAAACTGGTGTATCCTCGAGTTTGCTTCCTAGAATCACAATCGCAAGATCACGTAACTGCATCAGCACCACCATACGTGCACAGTTACTTCGTGTTCCCCTCATGGAACAATGAACACCGTAGCTGCCCCTCTCAGGTGTAGGCACCAATATTGCTGCTCCTCGCAGCTCGCAACGACCTCGTTGCTACCCACCGACTGCCACTACAGTCTATGACCAGCATGCGGTAGCTTGACTACATCCACCCGTAGCCTATAATCACTACAACGTACTCCGACTACATCCACCTGTAGTCATAAGGCACAAACTATGTGAGGACAGTTCTCCGAGTTTTTACTAAGACTACACAAACTGGTAAACCACATTCTGGTTTTATAGGAGTAACCTCAAACTTGCCGGCGCCAACGTCACGCCTGCTGTTAGACTTACAGCATTAAAATGCGCGACTCAGGTAGTCGGCGCCAAGTTTTCCTTTCCAGGAATGACCTGTACCCGAAAGTCGTGGCCCTGGAGTTGAATGGCCCAACGCATCAGTCTCCCGTTTTCAGTTTTATTTTTCTCCAAGTATCAGAGATGCTGATGGTCTGTCTGTAGATCGAACTGTCGACCATACAGGTACACTTCAATTTTTTTTTTTTTATGGCCCAAACAATTGCCAAGCATTCCTTCTCTATCGTCGCATACTTCTGTTCCGCAGTACTCAGCTTCTTGCTTGCATAAGCTACTGGCATGAGCTGACCGTCATGCTCTTGTAGTAGGACTGCTCCCAGCCCTTTGTCACTGGCATCTGTTCTTAGAATAAATGGCTTATCACTGTCAGCAAGCTTGAGTATAGGTGAGCTGATCAGTTTTTCCTTGAGCGAGTTGAAGGCTTTCTCGCACTTCTCATTCCAACGGATTTGATCCGGCTGACCTTTCTTGGTGAGATTTGGCAGTGGGGTAGCGATCTGCGCAAAGTTTGGCACGAACTTGCGTGTCACCGATCGGTGGTACTAAACTAAGCTACACACAAAAAGTTAAGGATCACTTTCACAAACATTCATAACTGTCAAAATAAGAAAGTCAATGCGTTGAAGTTTGGCCAACATTTAATTCCATTCTTTAGTGATAACGATACACAATTGCCTTCAATCTCGAGCAATCGTTTGGTGTGTACATTTGATTAAAGTGGGTACGTATCCAAATTTGATTTCCCAAAGTCATTGAAATCACAAGACAGGGCATACTGATGCTCCCAAAAGCTCAGTAATGCGTGTAACCACCATGGCTGTTCTGGCACTCGACGCAGCGAGTCCTCATCGAGTTGACCAGGTTGGTGAAGATCCTCTGTGGAAGCGCCTGCCACTCAGCCTGCAGCATCTGGTAGAGGTGTTGGGCATCCCTGGGAGGGGGGTGGCTCCTCACTTTGCGATCCAGCTCATCCCAGAGGTTCTCAATCGGGTTGAGATCGGGACTGCATGCTGGCCACTCCATTCTGTTGACTCCAGACTGCTGCAGGAAGTCGTTGACCACCCTTGCCCTGTGGGGGCGAGCATTGTCATCCTGGTAGACAGCCCTCGGTCCCATCTGCTGCAGTGTAGGCACAGCCAGCGGTCGAAGGATCTCATCCCGGTATCGGATGCCAGTCAGGTTACCCTGTACATGATACAAGGGTGTTCTGTGGTGAAGGCTGAAGGCCCCCCAGACCATTACAGAACCTCCACCAAGGCCACCTTTTCTTGGACAGTGGCGTCAGTAAAGCGTTGCCCTGGGCGCCTCCAGACCCTCAGTCGGCCGTCGTTGTGGTGAAGGGTGAAGCGTGATTCATCACTGAACAGGACCTGGGACCATTGCTGATGTGTCCACCTCACGTGACGTGCGCAGAAGGCGTGGCGTGCTGCCCTATAGGCTGGAGTTAAGCGTGGCCGTACTGCTGGGCGACGAGAACGGAGATTAAACCCATGTAGGCGGTTCCGTATGGTCTGCTGGCTGAAGTTGATGTTAGTAGCCACCCTGAACTGCCTTTGAATTATGCTGGAAGAGGCTGTTCTTGTCTGCAGGGCTTGTCGTTCAATGAGACGATCGTCACGTGGGGTTGTCTTCTTCGGTCGACCAGATCTGCGTCTTTCATGGACAATCCCAGTCGCTGTGAAGCGTTGAATCAGTCGGACAATGACCGAGATGGACACATGAAGTCGCCTGGCCACTTCTCGCTTGGGTACACCATCTTGGAACCATGCGACAGCTCGTCCCCTATCCAACTCGCTTAATTTTCGTCGTGGAGGCATTGTCAGATCAGGCCTACTACTGGTGGAATGTCTTCTTATATAGCCAAGCGAGCGACAGCATCTCACACATAAACAGCAGTGCTTGCACGTGCATAATGGTTTTTCCATCTGGCAAGTGCAGTGTGTTAGGCACAACAGTCCAAAACAAGGTCATTTTTCGCAAGTTTCCGCTTTTCCGTTTGCGGCCCAGCTCAGTAGTAGAGAATCCCGTGCAATTTTCGCACTAACACAACATCGCCCACTTACAGCTGAACAAGAATTCATGACAATTTGGCTGGACTAAGAAATAAATAACAGTAGTGAACTGAGTTTATTACGCACCTGTTTTCACATACCGATCCTTAACTTTTTGTGCGTAGTATAGTACGTCCATGTGCTTAGAGTGGTGGTGGTTCAAGATAGAGAACGTGTGCGCGTATGTGTGCGAGCGTGCGTGTGAGTGTGTGCATATGTGTGCGTGTGTATGTGCATAGGTGTATGTGTGTATAGGTGTGTGTGTGCGTGCGCGCACGCTTGCGCGTATGTGAGGTTGGGGTTTAGTTGGCTGGGGTTAGGCTAAGTTCCTCAGGGTTAGGTTGGAAGGTTAGGCTAGGTAGGGGGGCTGGGGAAGTAGGACATACAGTATTTTTGCCTTCCAGTCTTCATTTATTGAGGGAGTGGTAGGAGGAAGTTGGTTTCGTTCCCGACTGTTACCCTTTTATTACTTTGGTTCAGTAGCAGGGAAGGCGGGGCAGGATACCGGCTGTTGTTGTGTTGTCAAGTCTGTGAGTTGTTGTGGTAAATTGTCGTGTTGTTGCACGAGCAACAACTTGTCCGTTGGTTAGGCGTGTCAGCTCTGCGGAGGGATACACTGCTCTGAGCAATCGTTGTTTTGTGTGGTGAGTAGAGTTCGCTTGATTCCGACCAGGCCGGAATGCGTTGGGGTAGCTTCACTTCGGTCCCTGGTGCTCGTCGGAGTGGACGTACTCCTTGTAGGTGCGGCGGCAGCGCCGTTAGTTTTGAAGAGTAACTTCGAGTCATAGTTAGTGCCAGGTCCTCGTCGGGTTTGGGTGCCCTTGGCCTGTGCTGAGTCGGTGTCATCCTTGTTGGCAGCCACTGTCAGCCAGTTGCAGAACTGGTGTGGTTGATCGTCAGTATGTCCAGGTTGGTGATCTGTTAGGTTCGTTGTGTTGTTGTTCGTCGTGTTGTCTTGTATTATGGCGAGTTGTACTGTAGTTGTCTCATGTTGGGATTAGTTGTATGGTGTTCGTTGCGTATACTGGTTGTCTGGTATGATGTTGTCTTGGTTCCGTGATTGAAATTTGTTGTCAGCCGGTTTGTGTTGTTACCTCTTTTCGGTATATTCTGTAAGTAGTGTACATAGTGGTTCCTGAGTTCGATTGTCATGTGACAGTTTGGCTAGACAATGTGGGTTAGATATGATAACCGTTGATGGACGGTGATGTAGATATTGTTGGTGGTTAGTCTATGTTAATTTCCGTGGGTTCAATGAGAAGGTAATACGAGGTTGCTTTTTGTTGAGGATCATAATATGAGTCAGGTACAGATGTGTCTGCGTGAATCATAAAGGGATTGTGCTCAATTTCAGTCGTAAATAGTAATAGTTCGTTGAAACTGATTTACGATTTCGGAGTTGACCTGCACAGCATTGGAATCGGTTAACTGTGCAGTAGGGCCAAGGCTGATTTGTGGTCGAGTGGTTTATACTGGAGTACGGTCGTGACTATTCAACTTGTATTGGTGTCTTCTCACTTTCGTTACGAGTCATGGTTCTCGACGCGGGTGTCGTGCGCGTGCAGACTGTATCTGTGGCGTACGCATTTGGTACAGGACAGTGAGTCCATATGGTTAGAAGTGTTTTTTTTAAGCAAATGACAGTCGTCACACATGCAGGGATGTATGTGTTTGTGACAGAATAGGGTTGGAGAAAGATGTCTTAGGTTGTAGGGAGACAGTCCCATTATGAATTTTAGTAGTCGGAAAGAAGGGAAAGGTAAAGTTTAAGACGAGTAGCTTAGCAGTCGATAGGATAAAAACGGATGATGTGCAGCATGTCATATTGAATGAAGTGTGGTTGTGTTGGCATAACAAGGATTAACCACTGGGTTATCTGACAAGAGATGACATGAGAGTGAGGTGCTGGATGGAAATTTTGGCGAACAAATCATGTTGTTTTTGATATATGATTATAATTGACAGTGCAAAGAGGGATAATAATGTGAAGGATTGTGGCTGCGAGCCGATTCTCTTGTGTGAACATGCTGGGACTGTGAACCGCTAAAAATTGATGTTTTTTTTTTTTTTTTTTTTGAGAGATGTGTATTACTGCTGATCATTATGTGGAGACATTTCCTTGTGAAATTGCCCATTTCCTAGATTACGTAGCATTTCCTAAGGGGACCCGTGAAGTCCGCATTGGGATCGCTTAGTTTTCTTTACTTTTCCGAGATTTGGGTGTGATTCATAATTCCATGTGTAATAGCGTGGATTGGCTCAGGGAGAATATTGTGTTACTGCTGTTGTAAGGGTTGGCAGGAAATGGGTCTGATAACACCAAAGTGAGTAACGGGTTGGGGGATGTATTCGAAATTCAAGGGGTCACTCTCATGCCCGAGTGGGAAGTAGGCAAGGGGGATGGAGAGTTAAAGCTTTACCAAGTAGCCCATGTGCCTTGATGACTCGGGTAGTAGCAACATTACAGTAGTGGCCTACAGTTGTGTCAGCAGGTATCCTGCTCCATCCTGAGGCTGGGGCCAGACCACCTCAGTCTACTGCCGCGTGCCGGCAGGTGAGCGGCGGGGTTCCCGTACCTGCTGTTTTCCCGGGGAGGGAAGACTACCCAGGCCGTCTGCCGTTTGTGAGGCAGCTCTCCTCCTGCTACCGGGGCTCTCTGGGAGTTCTCCGGCACCTGTTGCTCTTCCCGGTTCAGGCGTCCGGTGAGAGGGCGCTGCACCAGGCCTTCCCTCACCCTCAGTGTCCGGCGGGGCCTTCAGAGGAGGAGACGTCCTTCGAGCCCCGGACTCGTCGAGAGGGCGTCTGGTGTGTGTGTGCGTTGGGGGTCGTGCCCATCGCGGGGAGGAGTCAGACTGCGAGGAGCCACGGTCAGCGCCGGGGTGCAGAGTCTTCGGGGAGGGTGTCGGCCTGCAGGGAAGCCACGGTCAGCGCCGGGGTGCAGAATCTTCCGGGGAGGTGTCAGCCTGTGAGGGGCCACGTACAGCGCCGAGGACTGGAGCTTTCCGGGCCAGGATGGGTTGTCCCATGTTTGTGGTAGAAGGGGTGTAGCGTTAGGCAGTAGGGTTAGGGGTGTTAGCTACTGCCTCCTTTTAGGACGTAGTGGCCGGTACAGTGTAGGGTACTTGTCGTTGCCTCCCTTAGGGACGCAGCGACCAGTTTGGTAGTGGTCCCGGGTTAAAAGAGAAGGGTGAGTCCTGGGGAGAGGTGTGGGTGCTAGCAGTAGTTAAGAGATTAGAGTCCCTTTGGTGAATCCTTGTCCCTAGTAGTTAGTCACCACGTGTGCGGGCTATCGCTGTGTCCCCAGGTCACAGTGATATACCGCAACTGGTGTTTTAGGTTAGGTTAGGGTCTTCCAGGTCATTATCGTAGAGTAGGGCAAGTCAGCGGGAATTAGGATACTTGTGTGCAGTTGTGGATGTGCGTGAGTGGTGGCGCCATGGAGTGTGTGTGAAATAAAGAAGCGTGCGTGATTGTAAAACTGTGTTAGTGTGTTGTGTTGTCTGACCTAGTGTGTGATAGGCGTGGGTAAGGGTGGAGGGCCGTCCGGCTTAGCGACCGTGACATTGCGATAGTATGACGCCAGACCCAAGAATGTTCTAACGTCAGTTTTTGTTTTGGGACGCACCGCGCTCTTTATTTTTTCTATCTTCTCATCTTCGGGTAGCATGACTCCCCTACCTACTTGATGTCCCAAGAAGGACAACTCCTCGAATCCTAAGTGGCATTTACTAGGTTTTGCTGTGAGGTTTGTCTCCTCAAGGCGCACGAACACAGCTTCTAGTGCTTCCATGTGCTGATCCCATGTTTCCGTGGCGATCAGTACATCGTCCATGAAGTTTTCAACATCATCACGCTGAAGTGGCAATAGCAGTCTTCTCATCATCCTTGAAAATACCGCACTGGCGTTCTTCATGCCGAACGGCATTCGTTTCCACTGATACTGGCCAGTCGGTGTTGAGAACGCTGTTTTGGGCCTGTCTTCCAGCTTCATGGGAAGTTGCCAAAAGCCCTTTGAAAGATCAATTTTGCTGAAGTATTTGGCAAAGAGTTGATCTACATTTGGCATAGGTTCAGCATCAAACAAGGTTACTGCATTTAGCTTTCGGTAATCAATGCAGAACCTGACCTTTCCATCTCTTTTACGCACTAGAACTATGGGTGCGTTGTATGGTGAGACTGTTGGCTCTATGACGTCCATGTCAAGCATGGTTTTCACCTCGTCCCTAACTGTCTATTTTAGAGTGCGGATGGGATACTGCTTAACTCTTATGGGCTCACTCTGGCTCAGTTTCAGTTCGCAGGTCTCCAGTTCCGTTTTGCCTGGAAGATCTGTGAAAACTCTCCTGTGCCTTGAGGTGAAATTTTCTAGAGCTTGCTTTTGCTTTGCAGTAAGATTTTCACTAATGATTGCATCTTTGTATGTCTCAGTTTCACTGAGCGGTAATATGGGAATGGTTTGAGTCCTGCTGAAACATTCTCCTGAATCTCTCTCTTCTGGGTAGTCTTCGCTCACTACCACTGCAATGCTTTCTTTCTCATTGCCTCTGTCGAGATATTCTTTCAGGAGATTGATGTGAAATAGCTTTTCTTTCCCTTTCACATTAACTTTGTAGTCTACCCCGTTCAGTTTTTCTGTCACAAGGTATGGCCCTTTCCATGTCAACTGCAGCTTGTTGTGTTTCTCTGGTACTAGAACGAGAACCTTGCTGCCTGCCTTGACGGATCTTCTTTTGGCATGCCTATCAAAGTATTTCTTTTGCTGCTCAGATGCCAATAAAAGGTTCTCCTTTGCCAGTAGACAGGTGTCATATATCCTGTTCTTCAGGTCTGTGACATATCCTGCACTGGTACGGACTTCTTCGTCCATCTCATCGTCTGTCCACATTTGTTTTAGGACTTGCACTGGACCTCTCACCGCTCTGCTGAACAAGAGTTCGAAAGGTGAGAATTTGGTGGAGTCCTGTGGTACCTCCCGGTACGCAAATAGAAGCGCCGGTACATACTTGTCCCACTCCTGGGGTTGTTCCATGCACACTTTTTTTAGCATGTGTTTGAGCGTGCCGTTCAGCTTCTCAACAAGTCCATTGGACTGTGCATGGTACGGAGTGGTGCGGTGACCCTTAATACTAAGGAGTATGTTCACTTCATTCATGATATCAGAGGTGAACTGGGTGCCATTATCGGTCACTATCTCTTCGGGTATTCCCAGACGTGACCACATTACCCACAATGCCTCTGCTACCGTGGCAGCATCGCAGGTTTTTAGGCAGCTCGCCTCTGGATATCTGGTCGTGTAGTCTACCATGGTCAATATATATTTACTACCTCTGCTGGAGGCTGGTTTGATGGGGCCTATTAGGTCTACTGCCACCTTTTGGAAAGGTGCACCCACCAACCTGCTTCTTTCAAGTGGGGCCTTTTTGACTTTACCTTTGTTGGTACTTCTCTGGCATGCATCACAGGACGCACAATACCTGGCGATGTCCCCCAGCATGCCAGGCCAATAAAAATCCTTTACCACCCGGTCCCTTGTTCTGTTAGTTTCTAGATGCCCTGGCATAGGGGTGTCATGGGCAATCCTAAGTACCTCTGCCCTGCACTCTTTAGGCACCACCACTTGGTGGTACTCAATGGAATCTTCCTGTTTCCGTCGAAGTACACCATTCTTAATGTAGTACTCTGTGGTCTTTCCTCTGGCCTCGTGACGTTCCTTTTTCTCAGCCTTGTCAAACAAATGACGCAAGCTGCTGTCACGCTTCTGTTTCTCAGCCAGTTTTTGAGGAGTCATGGACATTATTGGCTCTGAAATCGTCTTCAGACTTTTGGGTTCCTTGTCCCTTTTTGTCTGTGCGCGCGTTACGACCGCGGCACTCTCTGTGTGCGCATAAACAGGTACTTTTGTCACTACCTCCTTGCCATCTACTTCCATTTTGCATTCATTTCCTAGTAACACCGGTTTGACAGGTCGGTCCATAACTAGTACTCCGGCCTTACCGTCGAAGTATGGCGTTTTCATCTTCACACTGGCTAAAGGTAGGCTTTTCTTCACACTGGACATAGCCAGTGTAACCTCCCTTGTTTCTCCTGTGAGACGACTGACCGGGACAAGTTGACTGTCTACCATGGTTAGAGTAGCGCCAGTATCTCGCAGAGCTGAGTCAGATTTACCCTCTATCTCAACTGTGCACTCTGGGTTGAACGGAATCCGTTGGCATTCTTCACACAGTGGTGATTTTCCAGTCACGGCCATCGCGGACACTATAGTAAGCACGGCAGCTGTCTTTTCCGGTTTTCTCTCCCGCGCTAAATGTGGGCCGCCACATTGATAACAGAGTAGACGCCGTGCACTGAAGTCACGAGCGTAGTTTCTACGATCCTCGGTCTCAGACCTTCTTTCTCTACCACTGAATCTACGCTCATTACTTGGTGAACTGTTGCGGTTTCCTTTGTATTCGCCTTGATTCCTAGAGAAACGCACATGGTGTTCACTACGGCTAGGACGACTGTTACGTTCCTCTGTACGAATGTTTTTGAACACTTCCGCTGCCTTTATAGCTTCATCTTTTGTTGTGGCTTGTTTCTCTTGCACATAGTGTGCTTGATCCGCAGACAATGCTTCTATGAACTTTTCTAATATGAGCATTTCTGCCAGATCTTCCTCTGATTTGCCAGATAGATTTATCCATCTGTGCAGATAGGTGTCCAGTCTATCCCACAACATTCTGACGTCTTCCTGTTGTTTTTTTCCTAGCGGTTTTGAACCTCTTTCTGTACTCACTAGCTGACAGGTGAGATCTTTTAAGCAGAGTATCTTTGATACAGTCATAATCATCTGTAGACTCTCTAGGGATTTTTACAAAGATCTCCCTCGCTTTACCCTTGAGCAAAGGTGCTAGACGAATGGCCCATTCCTCTCTCGGCCAGTCATTCAGCTCCGCCACTCTCTCAAACTGAGACAGGTAGGCTACACGTCAATATCATCTTTATCCTCTAGGAAAGGCAATTTAAGTTTCGCGCCGCCATTGCCGTTGCCGTGAGAAACGGCGCTGGTGTGTGAGGCTGTTTTATGAATATTTTCGTCTGCCTCTATTCTTCTCATTTCCAGCTCAGCTTATATCCTATGCTTTTCCATGCGCTCCGTGGCTTCGCGCTCTTCCCTAGCTGCGTCTACTTTGCGCTGCTCTGCACGCTCCGCGGCTTCAGACTCCTTTTTGCGCATGTCTTTTATATAATCAGCGAGGTCCTTACCAGTCAGACCTAGGGACTCACCTTCAGCCTTAAACCTGGCAAAATCGCTTGCCTTCTCTACATCTGCAGTAGCTGAGTCTACGCCCTTGCGCGGCATGTTTCTTTAAGTTTGTTATTTATGTGTACTCAATGAACTACACTAGTAGGTATGCTTCTAAAGGCGTAATAGTGACGTCAAACAACAATCTTCACCTAAGTATTATCAGATTACGTCTTTCTTTCTTTCCTTTTTGTACTCCCAGTTCTTATAGAACAGGGAGTACTTTAGAATGGGAACGAAGAAATGCTGTCTGTGTCTGTCTGTCTGTCTGTGTGTCCGTGGTCAAAATGTGTTCCACTCGCTCCAGACAAAACTACTGGGCCGATCTTTCTGAAAATTTGTAGGTATGTTCATTGTGGGCCACGGATGATGCCCGATGTTTTAGTTTACCGCTATAGCCGTTACTAACGGCTGTAACGGCCTGTAACGGTTTTTCTTCTTTACAGAATATCTCAGAAAATACTTGGCCGATCTTTGTAAAAATGAGCAGGTACGTTCATTATGGGTCACGGATGATGCCCGATGTTTTAGTTTACCTCGTTATAGCCGTTACTAACGGCTGTAACGGCCTGTAATGGTTTTTCTTCTTTATGGAATATCTCAGAAAGTATTTGGCCGATCTTTCTGAAAATCTGTAGGTGTGTTCATTATGGGTCACGAATAATTGCCCGATGTTTTAGTTTACCGTTATAACTGTTACTAACGGCTGTAACGGCCTGTAACGGTTTTTCTTCTTTATGGAATATCTCAGAAAGTACTTCGCCGACCTTTATGAAAATTAGCAGGTACGTTCATTATGGGTCACGGATGATGCCTGATGTTTTAGTTTGCCCCGTTACAGCCGTTACTAACGGTTGTAACGGCCTGTAACGGTTTTTCTTCTTGATGGAATATCTCAGAAAGTACTTGGCCAATTTATAAGTGGTTTGGATGATCTTGTGACAAATCGGAGCCTCTGTCCATATGTAAGTGATGTAATGTTGAAAATGGGTTAAACAACCGTTAAAACCGTTATTCTGCCGTTATTTCTTATATATAGGTGGATTTTAATGAAATTTGGTATATAGAAAGGTTATCACACACAAATGGCACTTCTATATAGTGTTTCAAAATTTGACCGTTAAAAACCGTTATTCTTGACATATTGTCCGATTTGGATGAAATTTGATATGTACACAGGCTTTAGCCCAGTGAGGACTAAAATACCGGTTTCAAAAGTGTATATTGGTTATATAACCGTTAAACCGTTATTTTGCCGTTATTTTTTTTACATATTGGTGGGTTTTAATGAAATTTTGTATATAGAAAGGTTATCACACACAAATGGCACTTCCATGTAGTGTTTCAAAATCTGACCGTTAAAAACCGTTATTCTTGACATATTGTCCGATTTGGATGAAATTTGATATGTACACAGGCTTTAGCCCAGTGAGGACTAAAATACCAGTTTCAAAAGTGTATATCGGTTAAATAACCGTTAAAAACCGTTATTTTGCCTTTATTTCTTATCTCACAAAGCACTTGGCCGATTTATAAGCGGTTTGGAAAACTGGGAGTACGTTTATATGCTTTATATGGAAGAGTCACCCAGAGATCATCAGCAAGAGTGGCATGAGACCAGACATAGTAGTCCACTCTAAGTCAACCAAGCAGCTGATCATGATCGAGCTCACGGTGCCATATGAGAACAGAATGGAGGCAGCTCAAATCTACAAGACTGAAAAGTATGCTGATCTGGCAAACAGCCTGAGGAGAGAAGGCTATCAGGTCAAAGTCCTCACTGCAGAAATTGGAGCTAGGGGGTTTGTAGGAACGTCTGCATACAGCCTCATGAAACAGCTCTCAGTTGCAGGGAAGGAAAAAACCAGAGCCCTGAAAGTAATGGCAGAAGCGGCAGAGAGGTGTTCAAGCTGGATCTGGTCAAGGAGGAACAAAAGTGAACTTCATAAGGCTTAATTTCCCTACAAATATCAGGTGTCCCTGTGGCTCAGTGGTTAAAGCGCGAGTCATTAAGTGGAAAATGAGCATGTCCAGAGGGTCATGGGTTCGAATCCCAGCCATGGCTCGTCCCAAGATGGGAAAAAAAGGGGCAGCAGAGGGACATCCGGAGTCATGAACCGGGTGTGGCCCAACCCCCCTAGAGTGTCAGGAGATAAGGGCCGAAACACTTGCTTGAAGGGGGCTTCTCTTCTGAGGACTCTCTGCTGCCACGCTCTCCACGAGTTTCTTTCTACTGATGCATGGGTAAACCATTGACTTCCGGGAATAGGCCGGAGGACGTCCGGGAAAGACCGGAGGACACTGGGAAAGACCAGAACCAAGGGCTCTGTGGGCTGGCTCCCCACTTTGCCTTAAACATGTGGCTACTAAAAATAAAAGGAAAAGATGCTCCCAGGATTCACCGAAAGGGGGAGAGAATGATGAATCCATCGGTGCTCAACCAATCATGACTGCAAATCCCAAACGGACTATGAACATGGACCAAATGGAATATCCATGTGTCTGTGGAAAGCGTTTCGCTACCACCCGTGGCATGAAGATCCACAGAACAAAGATGGGATGTGTGAAGACTCATCTGAATGAGCAGCAGCGCACTGCATCAGCAGATAAGACGTCGGAAGACCAAGGCCAGGATTTAAACCACAGTGCCAAGGACATCCACGCTGTTGGTTCGGATGAGGAATTTGCACAGGCCCTCGATGCCAGGCGCCTGAAACTCAACTTGCCACGAGCAAACGAAACTGAAGATTGGGAGAAACTGGATGCAAAAATCGTCCAAAGACTCGATGCACTGATAGGGAAAAGCACCCTGGAACACAAACTAGCCACATATGGGGACATTGTGTATGCCACATGTAGAGACGCCTATGGAGCAAAACTACCCAAAGAGAAAACACCTCCAAAGAAATCCAGACGCCAAGAAAAGATGGACAAGATCAGGGTCCAAAAGAAAAACCTCAAGATGCAAATGAAGACCGCACTGCCAGCTGAAAAACAAGGCTTGGAAAAACTGTGGAAAGACCTGAAAGAAAAACACAGTGCCCTCAGCAAAGCGGAATCTGCGAGGAAGAGGAAGAGCAAAAAGAAGAAGACACAAGAGCGCTTCTTCAGAGACCCCTTCCAGTTTGCCAGAACACTGTTTGAGCAGCCAAAATCTGAGACCCTAAGTGTGGACAAAGGAGTTCTTGAGCAGCATCTGAGGAAAACATACTCTGACCCACAGAGCAAAGCACCACTCGACATTCAAGGTCTGGTGTGGCCAACCAACCCTGAGGAACAGTTCAATGGCAAGCCTCCAACGTTGGCGGAAATCAAGAAGGTGGTCGACAAAGCCAGAGCCAAATCATCACCAGGGCCAAACGGAATACCTTACCAGCTTTACAAGAAATGTCCCAAGGTGCTGGAGTGGCTCCACAGGCTGCTGCGATCGGCTTGGAGAAACCAGAAGATCAGCGGCCAGTGGATGACGGCAGATGGTGTGTACATCCCCAAAGAGCAAAACTCAAGTGACATTAGCCAGTTCAGGCCAATATCACTACTGAACGTCGAAGGGAAAATCTTCTTCTCTGTCATGGCAGCAAGGCTGACCAAGTACCTGATGGAAAACAAGTACTTGGATGTGTCAGTCCAGAAAGGTGGCATCCCAGGCGTGGCGGGCTGTGTAGAACACGCCACAATGATCTGGGACGCAATCCAAAAAGCAAAAACAGAAAAGAGAGACCTGGACGTAGTGTGGCTTGATCTGGCAAACGCATATGGATCTGTGCCCCATGAGATGATACAGTTGGCTCTTGAGATGTACCATGTGCCAAAGAACATCCGCGACATGCTCAAGAAGTACTTCAATGGCTTCTCAATGCGGTTCTCTACCAAGGAGTACACAACAGACTGGATCAACTTGGAAGTGGGTATTGCAATGGGCTGTGCAATTTCCCCAATACTGTTCGTGCTGGCAATGGAACTCATCTTGAAAGCAGCAACAAACAACGCGAGACAAACAGACCTTGGCGATGGATACAAGATGCCTCCTCTCAAGGCCTTCATGGATGACACTACAGTGATTTCATCCAGAGAAGACGAGACACGTCATGTGCTGGAGAGGCTGGACGACATAGTTGCCTCATCCAGAATGAAGTTCAAGCCAAAGAAATCACGGAGTCTCTCACTGAGGAAAGGAAAAGTGGCCGGATCTGTGGTCTTCAGTGTTGCCAACCAGGCCATTCCAACAGTCACAGAAGAACCAGTCAAGAGCCTTGGAAGATGGTATGATGATACGCTGAAAGACACACAAAGAGCAAAAGAAACCAAGCAGATGGCGGAGGAAGGCTTGGAGACCATTGACCAGTGTGGGCTCCCTGGCAAATACAAGGTCTGGTGTCTGCAGTTCATGCTGATACCAAAGCTGCTATGGCCTCTGATGATATACGACATCTGCACCAGCATAGTGGAGGCAATGGAAGCCAAAATCAACAAGTTCACAAGGAAATGGCTTGGTGTCCCACCCTGTCTGACTGACATAGCGCTGTACTGTCGCCAAGCAAAGCTGAAACTACCCCTGAAATCCATCCTGGAGGAATACAAAGCAGGGAAGATCAGACTTCAAAGCATGCTGGAGGACTCAGGAGACAAGGTGGTAGAAGCAATTAAGCCCCAGCTGAAGACAGGCAGAAAATGGAAAGTTCAAGAGGCGATGGATTCTGCAAAAGAAAGTCTCAAGATCAGAGAAATAACAGGACACACACAGACCAACAGACAGGGACTGGGGGTGACCAAAACTGAATGGTGGTCAAAGGCCAAAGGAAAAGCCAAAAGAGACATGATGATTCAGGAGATGAGAAAAGAAGAAGACCAAAAAAGACTCCAAAAAGCAGTCCAGCAGAGCCAGCAAGGGCAATGGACAACGTGGGAGAATGCACTCCAAAGAAGTGTCACTTGGAATGACATTTGGCACATGGCCCCTCTCAGGATCAGCTTCATTCTCAGATCTGCATATGACCTTCTGCCCTCAAATGCAAACCTGGTGAAGTGGGGGAAAACAGACGATCCTGCATGCCCCCTCTGCCATGAAAAACAAACAGTGGAGCATGTCCTAAGCTCATGTAAAGTAGCCCTGGCTCAAGGAAGGTACACATGGAGGCACAACCAAGTGCTCAAAGAAATTGTACAAGTAGTCTGGGCTAGTACCAACACCACAAAAGGGAAAATCAGGACTCCAAAAGCACCCGCAACATTCTTCACGGCAGGAGGCAGCAAATCATGGCCAAGAACAACAGTGCCACTCGAAACATGCAGGCAGAGTCTGCTGGACGGGGCAGATGACTGGGAGTGCACTGCAGACCTCCCAGAATGGAAGAGTCACCCAGAGATCATCAGCAAGAGTGGCATGAGACCAGACATAGTAGTCCACTCTAAGTCAACCAAGCAGCTGATCATGATCGAGCTCACGGTGCCATATGAGAACAGAATGGAGGCAGCTCAAATCTACAAGACTGAAAAGTATGCTGATCTGGCAAACAGCCTGAGGAGAGAAGGCTATCAGGTCAAAGTCCTCACTGCAGAAATTGGAGCTAGGGGGTTTGTAGGAACGTCTGCATACAGCCTCATGAAACAGCTCTCAGTTGCAGGGAAGGAAAAAACCAGAGCCTGAAAGTAATGGCAGAAGCGGCAGAGAGGTGTTCAAGCTGGATCTGGTCAAGGAGGAACAAAAGTGAACTTCATAAGGCTTAATTTCCCTACAAATATCAGGTGTCCCTGTGGCTCAGTGGTTAAAGCGCGAGTCATTAAGTGGAAAATGAGCATGTCCAGAGGGTCATGGGTTCGAATCCCAGCCATGGCTCGTCCCAAGATGGGAAAAAAAGGGGCAGCAGAGGGACATCCGGAGTCATGAACCGGGTGTGGCCCAACCCCCCTAGAGTGTCAGGAGATAAGGGCCGAAACACTTGCTTGAAGGGGGCTTCTCTTCTGAGGACTCTCTGCTGCCACGCTCTCCACGAGTTTCTTTCTACTTCGCATCTTGTTCTTTTTTTACGCAACTTCAATGTTTCCAAGTTCAGTGAACTATTTTAAGGTACTGTTCACTACTTACGATAGATAGATATATGAACAAACTGGAATGCTTGACTTGCTACAGAAACTTTTCTCTCTGGGTACTTTATCTTGCTGCCACTGCAGCTTGACAGACGTAATACAGATTATTCTTCTAATCTCTTTGTCATACAACACGTCTGTATCACAATTCTTAACTTTCCGAATAGGGTCAACTTAGATCCACAGCGGTCAAACTATAGGTACATTTACGTTAGGTAGGCCACAGCATAAACATTTATTTAAGACATCATTTCTTTAACTAAGAGATCAAACTTCACTGTTTAGGTGTGTTGGTTCGTTCCTCCTTTAATGATGTGCTCGGTGAGGTAGAGTGTTGTGATGCTGTGTGTCAGATCTTCCATGGGCACCACCCAACCTCCCGCAACTGAATTGAGTGAGAGACGGGGAGATTTTGATTCGAAATATTTGGGATGGATAAGTTGTTTACATATCAAACTATCCCGGACAAGCCCCCAGTTGTCAGGCACTAATTTCGTCTGGTGTTAGCGTGTCTAGGGGGTGCCTGACTATTTATTCGAATTTTTGTCTCTCGCCGTGACTCTCTCATTCGATTCAGTCACTGAAATCAAAATGTAAATTAACCACACATTTATTAAAATACATAAGTATGCACACAACAAAATTATTAAATCATAGCCTAAAACAAGTCCTTCAGATTGACTAAAGTGAGTCCTTCCTTTTTGTGTTTATGTCTTGTGGGCTAAAAAAACAAAACAAAAAACTATGCAGTTCTGGCCTGTCTAGCCAGCACACATCAGTTCCTGTCGTCGTGTGATGATCACGGAAGATTCCTGGTCAGTCGACGTTGTCGTGACCCTTGATCATCGGTCCTGTAGACGTTGCTCGTTGATGATGTGCTTTGCTTCTCGTGGTCCAAGTATTCACCTTCAGGCTTGACTGGGCCCTCAGGATTTGACCCTATCTACAACATAAATATATACCCGCCCTTCCCTAATACTAGGAAATACAGGTTCTGTTTTCTTATACATTTCTACAAATACGATTGCTCTTGTTTACCCAGATGCATTCACACGGATCTCATTCGTCTATGTACGTCTTCCACGTATCTTTATAATTTTCATATGCGCAAGCCACACTTGAGGAATGCATTCTCAACATTATTACTTCAACCAACTATGCATACACTCTCACATGCGCAGTTAATACATGGTCATCTCTTCGCAGCCAAGCCTGCATCAATAATATCGGAGGTGCACTCCGACTCAAGCACCAACACATTTCTATTGTTTTACATAAATACAGACACTAATCACACCTGGCGAACAGAAAGAAAAATACAGCGTACAAAACGGAACAAGCACCACAGAATTCTGCACACAGCATCATTCACTACCGTGATTAGGTCTTGATTGTAACTAAATGTTACTTACAGCAGTCCCAGCAACAGGAGTTTCCATTCCTCTCTACGTGAATTCAATGAGCACACCTAACTGCTACTGTTTATGTCAGCAAAATAAATCAATCAATAAGTAAATAGATGAATATATTTCTTTCTTTTTGGAATCTGGGAAAATAACGTCACGGTGCTTGACGTCAAACGCCGTGACGTTCTCAGCTGGGTGAACTAGAAGGGCTTTCGTTTGCTCTGCGGAGGGGCTCCTCGGGTCTTGATCCTCTGTCAGCAGGACGGATCCTCTTGGCCGTTCCTGGCTGTGGTGAAGTCCTGGCGTGGGTAGAGGTGGTGCGTCGATAGGGACTGGATAGATGGCCAGTCCCGCATCGGTGTTTGTGTCCTCGAGGATGTTGCCGCACCACACTTCTGTTTGCTCTTGAATGGACTCCCCCAGAGAGTACTAGCTTCCAGGAGGTCGTGTGCTGACAGGGAGACTCCATCAGGATCTGTAGCCTTATCACTCTGGAGAGCCTAGAATTGCGCTGCTACTACGGCCATGTAAAATCTCCTTCTAACCGTTTTCCCGAGTGTCCTAGCAGCTCCCTACACTTGTGCACATAGCGACCAATCAGGGTGTTCAAGAGGACTGGCTGAGCCTGGCCTCCCCAATCACAGCTCTTGGAACACTGATGCATATTACAGTTCTGAGTAAAGCCTTTACGCAACCACCCCCACCGGGGTCTGCCCTGGGGGACCTGGGTGGGGTGTCTTATTTTTAGTTCTCAGGGTCACCCTCTTGTGCCCCTTGAGGGTGGGACTTTGTTTTAAGTGGGCTTTCTTTTTCTCTGTTTTTTGTGTTTTTTCTGCCTACCCATGGTTCTTTCACCTGCATTTCTCTTTCAACATTCTCCTTATTAATCTGCAGTTTTCTGTTTTGTCTATCTTCTGCCATTACGGATCTTTATCCTATTCTTTTCCTTTTTTCACAAGTCTTCTGTAGCACTTTCTATTTTCTCTGTGGCCTCTTGGTCCACCGTGTTGACCGTGCGGTGCGACCCGTGTCGGGGGAGAATGGTGTCCTGGTGGTTGAGAGGGACTCGGAGTAGGATCCGTGCCCCTCAACACGCCACTTTGGCCCGGACTTCCCCTAGACGGGGGGCAGCATGGGGCCCAATGCTGTCAACCGGTCGCCTTCACAGTGTGGGCATGGCATGGGTCAAACCGTGTGCCACGTTGCTTGTCCTGGAAGCCAGGTGAGTGGCCTCCTGTCCGTTCCCGGCAGTTGGTCATGAGCCTGGTGGATGGGGTGGAGCGTGTGCCACGCGGTGTATACCTGCACTATAACCCTGGTGTTTCCCTTTGCTGGAGGACCGCTTAGGGGCATCGCCCTTGTGGGCACTCGATGGCGGGTGGGGAGTAGGGGAGGTGAAGTTTTTTTCTTTCATTATGACATCTAAACAACTACCCCCTAACAAAAAGAGAAGAAACGATGATGGACATGGCACGCTTATGGACGAGACTATGAGTAGAGATTCAGATTCAGATAACGAGATAAGAGAAGTGACAAAGAGAAAGGGTATCCAAAACACATGGCCAAGCTTCCTTTTAGTGGAAGCAAAAGATCCGAAAGAATCCATTGCTCGGATTTCTCCGTTCGCTGTTTGCAAGTGGTTCGAGGGAGTTTCGTCCACAGGATTTAAAATGATTAAAAGACTCCGATCTGGTAGTTACCTTGTTAACTGTGCTACGGAAGCAGCGTCTCGGTTGCTGCCGAAAAGGGATGGTTCTCAACTCATGCAGATCACAGTTAAGGTTTCCATTCACCCCTTTCTCAACTACTCGAAAGGGGTAATCAGATGTGTTGACTTGGCTGGAGTTGCTGAATCAGAAATTCGGACTGAGATGGAAAGTCAGGGTGTTCTGCAGGTCCATAGAGTTAAAATCTCTAAAGGAAGTGACTTAATCGAAACCAACACGCTATTCTTGACTTTTGCTATGCCATCTCCCCCAGAGTTTGTCAAAGTGGGTTATGTCCAAGTGAAAGTTACGTCTTTTGTACCATCTCCTTTGCGGTGTTTCAAGTGCCAACGCTTTGGGCATTCCAGCCGAGCTTGTCGGGGTCAGGAGATCTGTCGTGACTGTGGACAGAAGAAGCATGATGAATCTTGTATAAATGCTGTATACTGTGTCAATTGTAAGGGTGATCATCCAGCAAATTCAAAAAGTTGTCCAGTGTGGAAAAAGGAATGCGAGATTCAGAAAGTACAGATTGAGAGGAAATGTTCCTTTCTTGAGGCTAGAAGGTTAGTGGAGGCCAGGACTCCTTCGGCTGCGACTTATGCACAGAAGGTGGTTAACGATTCTGCGAACCGGTCATCGGGTGATGATCTGGGAGCAGCTCCATTCACTGCTCTGGAGAAGAAATTGACAGAATTGTTGTCATCGGTTTTGGATCGGCTTACTATACTTGAACAATCAGTTGAGAAATTAAACCATCCAACTGACTCTTCGAAATCACAGAAGATGGAGACAGATACAAACAACATATCGTAACGACCTTGTTTAACGAGATACGAGCTGCCACTGCCTCCAGATCCGTCTGAAATGGAATTTCTGTATGTAGTACCGAATTATGAATATAAAGAAAAACGCCTCTCCTTGAAAAGTCTGCAGAAGCTGGCTTGAGTAAGCAGGAGAAACCAGGAATCTCATGCTTCTTACTTGCAGTTAAAAGGGTTTCCTGAAGAGCAATTACCGAAGATCTATACTCTGTCAATAATAGCTCAAGGTCCCGACAATTTGCTTTAACTCCCCTTATGTTCCACTGGAGTATGTCCATGTTAGGTTGTTAAAAGAATATCTATCAGCCCTCTTCTCCAGAAACTTCACTGTCCACCAAAGAACTAAAACGGTTCTTCAAGACAAGATCAGAAGCCGATGCTCCTGATAAATTTCTAAGTTGTTTGTTGCCATGCTTGGAATTTGCTCTTACTGGACTGAAACCTGCTGCACCAAATACCTGACTTCGACATTTTCCCCTAGGAGGGTCTGGAGTCCGAAAAGGACGCTCCTCACTGCGTGCCTGTCTCGTACTGCTGTTATTGGCCTGTGAGCGAGGGGACATCTCTTTCCTCCGATCCTTCACCCCTGACCTCTGATCCACAGCACTTTGTACAACTGAAACACTTCTTCCCTCACCAGCAGGGACTGAAGCCTGTTGTACACTGCTGGACGGAACACTATTGCATTTGGTGTTGTTGTCTCTGTTTAATCATGTTTGGTGTTCAGGGTATTTTCCACCTTCTTGGAGAGAGGCGGTTGTTATCCCTATTCCTAAACCAGGGAAAGATCATTCGGATCCTAACAACTATCGTCCTATAGCTCTCACTAGTTGCTTATGTAAAACTATGGAGAGAATGGTATATTTTCGATTGTTATGGCAGTTAGAATGTCTGGGGGCCTTAGATGTTTCCCAGTGTGGATTTCGGAACAACCGCAGTACTACTGATCACCTGGTTCGATATGACTCTTTTATCAGGAATGCTTTGATTAATGGAGAACATGTAGTTTCTATTCTTTTTGATTTAGAAAAAGCTTATGACACAACATGGAGGCATGGAATTCTTCAGGACTTGAAGGCACTTGATTTCAAAGGTAATTTACCAATGTTTATTGCTAATTTTTTGTCTAACAGGCATTTCAGTGTTAGACTTCATTCGACCTTTTCGGATCCTTTTCAGCAGGAGATGGGTGTCCCTCAGGGTAGCATCCTTTCTCCACTTCTGTTCAATCTCAAGATTAATAACATCGTCCAGTCAGTAAAGTCTGGAATTTATAAGTCATTATTTGTTGATGACTTCTCCATCTCTGCCAAGGGGAAAACTTTGGCTGCGGCTGAGCGTCAACTTCAGTTGTGTGTTAATCGTGTTCAGCAGTGGGTTACTGAAAATGGATTTAAGTTTTCAGCTACTAAGACAGAGTGTATTCATTTCCGTAGGAAAAGATCTCAGGTCTTAGAACCAGCTATCAGTCTCAATGGTCAGGTAATTAAAGTTTCCAAACAAGTGAAATTTTTGGGGGTTATTTTTTATAATAAGCTTTCTTTTTTGCCTCACATTAAGTACACTAAACAATCTTGCCAGTCAGGTTTGAATGTTTTGAAGGTTATTAGTCACACTAATTGGGGTGCAGACAAGCGAACTTTGTTGCGATTGTATCGGGCTTTGGTGAGACCAAAGCTAGATTATGGGTGTGTGGTATATGGTTCTGCACGAAAATCTTGCCTCAAAGCTCTTGATCCAATTCATCATCAAGGACTGAGGATTGCTCTGGGAGCACTTCGCACATCTCCAAAAGAGAGTTTGTATGTTGAATCTGGTGAACCCCCTCTGGAGCTAAGGAGGTTGTGTCTTTCCATGAATTACTATCTGAAACTGATGGCTAATCCAGAAAACCCTGCCTATGATATTGTCATGAACCCGCCTTTTAGAGCCAAATATGATCTAAAGCCAAATGAGATTCCTCCACTGGGTATTCGTATTTTGCCCCACTTCGGGGCAGCTGGCATTGACCTTGATGCTGTTGATGACGGTCCATTACAGACTGATGTACCTCCCTGGAAAGTCGCCAATCCAGAGATTAATTTATATTTAACTCAATTTCGAAAGGAGGTCACCTCGAGTGCTGCATATAAACAACTTTATCTTGGGCAATGTGAACTTTATAAAGATTTTATCAAGATTTTTACAGATGGTTCTAAAAAAGGTGAGAGGGCTGCAGCTGCCATTGTGTGTGATAACAATTTTCAGGAGCCTACTTTGTTAAGATCGCGGGATTGGTCGTCTGTTTATACTGCTGAACTGAAGGCTTTAAATCTGGCCCTCAGTGCGGTGTCCAGGTCAGATCAGAATGATTTCCTTATTTTATCGGATTCATTGTCGGCATTGTCGGCTTTATCGACAAGAGAAGTTTCACATCCAGTTTTGGCTGATATTCATGATCTTCATACTCAGCTTGTCTCTTCGGGAAAGCATATAGTTTTCTTGTGGGTCCCCAGCCACATGGGAATCTATGGTAACTCAGTGGTGGACAAAGCAGCCAAACAAGCTCTCGGTGCAAGTCTTTCCAGGAGGCCTATGCAGTTTGTTCCTCACTCTGATCTACGTCATAAATCTAGTTTGTATTGTCGTGAACTGTGGCAGAGTGAATGGTGTAATCAAATTCATAATAAATTGTTTAAAATTTGCCCAGATTTAACCAATCCTTTCCCATCGGTGGTACGTAACCGTAAAGAGGAATCGGTTTTGTCACGGTTACATATTGGGCACAGCTATATAACGCACAGTTGGATACTCAGAAGGGAAGACCCCCCATGGTGTGTTGCGTGTGACAGCTTGTTCAGTGTTAATCATTTTTTGACAGAATGTGCTGATTTGATGTGTATCAGAGAGAAGTTATTTTCCACCAGTGATTTATCAGTTCTTTTTCGTGAGATTTCAGTAGATGTTATTTTTTCTTTTTTGAAAGAGGTACAACTTATTTTATAAAATATAGTGTTTTACTAATGTATACAGGTGTCGTCGGAGTTGAACAGATAATTGTGCTTTTGTCCTCATAAATTTTAAGCGATGTGTTAATACTAGTGTGGGTATTTGTATCTAGAGACTTAGATATGATAGCTGAGGTCCTGATTTGGCTCCTAGTAGTCCGCTGGACCCTATAAACACTAACTAACTAACTAACTTTACGCAACCTCTTACGTACTTCATTCAGAACCGTGTTGCTAAACAATGCAGCACAAAGTATGGGTTTGTCTCAAAGACAGAATGGGGCTTGGTGTCTGACAGTCGGGAAGGAAGAAGGGGGGGGGGGGGGGGGGTGACTTGTGCCCTTCCAGGTACTTAGATACTACTGGAACGAACGCGACCTAGGCGCTTCTCCCAGAGGCGTCTCCTCATATCCATCAATCCTAACAACTACAAGACATCTCTGCAGGCACCATCTCCAGGTGGCTCTCAAACATGTTAAGACCGCATACGCACAAGCACATAAAGACTTGCCGGTCTTATCTCCCTGGGCACATGAAAAGACCAAATGTTCTAACCATATTAATTTTATGCGCCAGTGTATGCATAGACGTGTCTTGCCTAAGGGCTTTCATCTGAAGTTTTCCCTCCATTCCCCTCATCCTATCCTGGCTGGTTAGAACTCAACGCCTTGTTCGCTCCACTGGTTTTCGTCTGATGTCGGAGACCATCCAGTTTTACAGTCACTGCATCATGCATTTAACTTACTCTATACAACGAATGCGCTCCCAGCTTCACAGTTTGGTTGACAGTGGCATAGCTGTGTTCATCATCAGAACTATACAGAAAGCAAATCGTGATCTTTACCAGACCTTGACAGCTATTAAGGGTAGGAAACTGGCTGTTCTTCTGTCATCAAAGGCTTCTTCATCTTCATCGGTTGCTGCCCCTGATCCTTATCCTCTCCTGGTTGTCACCATCCCCCCAGACCTTGAGCTACCTGATGAGCAACGGAGGGTCCTTGCCAGAGGCATGAAGTTTGTGCCTCTGAGACCGTCCACCAACAGGGCCTGCACGCTCTTTCACTGCCAGCGGTTTTTCCGATGCCTGCGCCTTGCTGCTCATTTTGGTGAAGCATCCTTATCTGCACCTGACCCAGCAGTTGATGATGACATTGCTGTACTTTTCCACAAGTCTCCCAGCACCTGGACTCCCAGCCCTGGAGCTTTCCCAGCCTTGGACTACTACATTGACGTCTGCACCCGTCAGATCACCCAGCTGCGGCCCAAGCCTCTTCGCGACTCCAATATTTCCAGAGAGGAACAGAAGGCCTTACAAGATCTTAAGGACAGGAGAGAAATCGTTATGAAGCCTGCAGATAAGGGTGGTGCTGTTGTGGTGTGGCGCAAGGATCTTTACATTCAAGAGGCCCGGTCGCAGCTCTCCAACTCTGCCTTCTATTGTAGCAATTCCAAGCCCACTACCAAGCCGGACAATGCCCTGATCAGACGAACCATCAAGAATGCCATTGACAGTGGTCATCTTCCTCAGCAAGCCATTTATGCAGTGATGAGGGAGCCACGGGAGTCCTTGTTCTGCCTACTGCCAAAGATCCACAAGGCCAACAATCCCGGCCACCCGATAGTGTCCGCTTGTTCTTGCCCTACCACGTTGATCTCTGATTTTCTGGATGAAGTGTTCCAGCCCCTAGTTTCTCAGCTACCTACCTATGTGAAGGACACTAACCACACCCTCACCCTCCTTAATGACTTCTCTTTTCCTGATGACAGTGCAGAGAGGCACATCTTCACCATGGACATTGTGTCATTGTACACTAACATCCCCCACAACGACGGCCTGCTTGCGGTCCACCATTTCCTTCAGAGGAGCCACTTTAGGCTGCACATCCCCACCATCATGCGTCTTACAGAGCTGGTCCTCACTTTGAGCTCATTTGCATTTTATGATAAACACTTCCAACAGCAAAGTGGGGTGGCCATGGGCACCAAGATGGGGCCTAGCTTTGCTTGCCTTTTTGTTGGTTATGTGGAAGAACAGGCGATTAGTCAGTACACAGGTGAGACACCAGCATTCTACAGGCGTTTCATTGATGACTGTTTGGGCGTGTCTAACTGCAAGAAGGAATCTCTCCAGGACTTCATTTCCTTCATGTCTACCTTTCATCCAGCTCTACAGTACACCTGCAACGTCTCTGACTCCTCTGTGTCCTTCCTCGACATTACCATTTCCATCTTACCTTACTCCAATAGCCTTGCCACCAGTGTCTTCTATAAGCCTACCGATTCTCACAGCTACCTTCTCTACACTTCTAACCATCCCCGTGCCTGCAGAGACAGCATCCCCTACTCACAGTTCCTGCGACTGAGACGCATCTGCAGTGATGAGCAGGACTTTGAACTTCAAGCGAAGAGAATGCTTGGATTCTTCCTTGCCCGGAAATATCCAGGGGACCTGGTTCGTGGTGCACTTGAGCGAGCTCGTGCTGTCTCTCGTGCCCAGGCTCTTGTTCCTCTTTTCAGTCCTGATAATGAAGACCGTACAGTGACACTTCTCACCTACCACCCCCACAACCTCCCAGTCCGCAGTATCCTCCTCCGGAACTTCCACTTAGTTCAGCACGACCCACATCTAAGGGAGATCTTTCCTAAGCCACCCCTCATCGCTTTCAGGAGGGATACCAACCTGAGAGACCATCTTGTGCGAGCTTCTATCCGTCCCTATGGTCCCCCCCCCCCCCCCCTTCCCCTTTGCACTAGACCATGCGGCCGCAAGGGTTGTAAGACCTGCCCTTTCATCAATGGTTCCACTGTCATCACTGGACCTGCTGGCCAGTTTGCCGTAAGGACCAGTTTTAATTGTCAGTCAGAAGACTTTGTCTACGTCATCTCCAGAGAATGTTAATATGTTTGTTCACGATCGCCACATCTTATTTTGCCCGAAACCCCCCCTTTTCACATACTGATCACGTCCTTCACATATCAGTTTTGGCCAAAATTAACGCCCGTTTTCTAAACAAAATTAACACCCCAAACCCTCTAAAAATTGACGCAATCAGTACATTAAAATGGGGGGTTTTCGCGCAAGATAAGATGCGGCGATCGTGAACAAAACATATTGACATTCTCTCCATGGCATGAAAATCTAATGGCTCACAGTACGTTCTTCTACTTCCAGCACCATTAATAAGTCAGAACAAACAACTAAACCTCCATCTTGATTAGTTATTTTTACATCTAATGAATTTATAGCCCCCTCAATTAATTCTTTAAATTGGCTGTCTCCATCAAACGTATATAGCTGATAATCGCAAAACCCCGCCTTAATTGACGGTAGCGCTCTTAGAACTGTAGATGGATGACCATTAAACAAATTAGTATTTGTTTTTAACTGTTGCAAATGGACATACAACATTTGGTTAATTAGAAAATCAGATGGTTTATTACCTTCAAACTGATAGATGCCTTCTCTTGTGCTAAATCTATAATCTCTGTAGCCCAAGATTTTAGCTAGGCCTTTAGGGAAAGTGTACTCTCTTTTTTCTTCTAGTGGAAAATTCATAGTAATTCTAAGGTTTGCCTCGTTAATTGTTAACAATATGCCAAAATCGTTAAGTACTTCTTTTAAAGAACAAAAGTTGTAATAACCATCAGGTATTTGTATATGGCCTATTTGATTGCCTTGCTCGTCATCAACATTAATCCAGTTATTTTGAGCTCCTTCAGATATGTTAACCCACATAACTTTAAAACCAATTTCTCTAAGGGCAATCCTATAACTCCCGCTCCAATTAGTAATTGGGTACGCTAAGAACACACGCTCGTTTTGCTTGGTTATATAGATGTACATCTTTTTTATAACTATTTTAAAACTATTTAAAAATGGAATCTTTTAAATATAATGAAAGTGCTACCTACAATGTAGGGGCGTTTTATAACCCCAAATCTTTGGACTTCAGCAATTTAACAATTGCAGTAGATGGATCATACGGCTTCCAAGTTAGACTTGTAAACCCACTAACTAGATATTTAAATCCGCCAATAAAGAGTGACAGAGTACCATCAGCATGGTCATCTCGCCCTATGGCCTTTTTCCAGAATCAGTTAAATTTTGCCATTTACTGCGCAACCACTGGCTGCGGTGTTTCATATGCAAACCATTTAAACCACCCCAATCTTTTAGTAAGGTCAGTATATAACTTTCATGCTTATTATCAGTATAGACGCATACTAACTGAACTACAAGTACGCCTCCCCAATGACAACGCGTTTAATCCATTTCTCAGTCCAATGGACAATAATGCATATGAAAGAATCTGCAACGAATTTAACATTAATTCTTCAACTGACTTTAGACAAAAGTTAGACCGCAATCATGGGCTAGGCACATTGTATTTGTGGGGTACAAAAAGAGAATATACTTATGACTACTGGCCAGGCCACACCTCTTTTCAACCAAACAAACAAGTTCGATTAGGATCCATAGAACAAAAACATCCTAATGCTTGGGCAACATTTATCTTAGATGAAAGTAAAGGGCTAACAATGTCAGGAGTGCAAAGGCTTAATGACTCCATAAGAACATACGTTTGGTGTCTATTAGGAGCACAAGCACAGACTAAATCTAGCATAGTGGATCAATCTACAGGTTTTGATGCCAGAAAACAATTTCTAGCCAATTTAGAAGATGCTATTAACTCTGCCGTTGATTTGCCTGCCAGCATACAAAGGTACCAAAACGTTCTTTCACATGCTAGGTCAAAGGTTGACTTTGTTGTTGGTCATGGATTATACATGCTGCCTTCTGACCTTAGACTACAGATTGGCATGATACAGAATTATAACAATGAAATCCTTATAGCTGGAGACGACCAAAACTTAGGACACAATCAAGGCTTAAACACAAGGCCCTGCTCCATCCATTTTAAAAAAAGTACCTATCCTTGAAGAAGGATCCGTTATAAGCCCCCACACAGAAGCATCCAGTTATAAGCGCCCCACAGCCAGAAAGCACGCCACCTGTTGATCTGCCTTACCCCGACAGTCATACTAGCGAAAAGACGGCCCTCGTTGTGTTTTTAACTTTTACTGGATTAGCCGTACTTTATTTCACTAAAAATTAAACCGGCAGCCAGCACTCCTAACGTCCACAGATGGTCAGCCATATAACCGGCCACTTTGCCTATGGTAGACAAAACCCAACTAACAACACTGCCTATTATGCCGGGCAGAGCATCAAGCGCTTTGGCTGCTAACTTCTTTAATAAGTTTGCTAGATGGCGCAATTGTTTTCTAATCCAGCTTTTACCGGGCTGAGGCGTTGGAGGAGCTACTGGCCCTGTTGGCGCACTGCCAGTTAATGCATAACCAGTGTAGAGATAGCAAACCCAATGGCCGTTAATATGCTAACTACTGTAATCCCCTCTTCTCTGAACAGAATCCTTATTCTTTCTGCTAACGTAGTGTTTTCATGAAGTATTTTGATTATAACTTCTCTGATTCTGGTTATTTGTGATTCTAGATGACCTCTGTTAATAGAAATTGCGCCTAACAGTTCTGTCTTTTTGTTCATTAACTCCTGTAATTTTTGTTGTATTCTAGCCTTTTCTTCTAGTCCTAGATTGTTATCGTCTGCATCAGCCAGTTTAATTTTTTCTTCTTCTATATCTCTTTTTACCTCACCAAGTTTTGCTGTGTTGTACATTAGTTCACCCCTTATTGTCTGTAGAGCTTTATCAAGGGCCTTACGCTCTCGATCAGAATATTGAGAATTGACAAGTTCTTTTACGCCTGTCTCCTCATTAAAACTCGTCTCAATTTCTGTTATTGCTTCATCTGCTCTTTGACCTAAATCTTGAAAAGAGGACATTTCTATTACAGATCGTGTTGGCAACCCCCGCTCCAAGTTCTGTAAAGCACTAACAGCCTCAGGCCTTAGATTGCCAATAAAGTTTAACCGCCTTCGGTCGGCAACAGGGAGTTCTCTAAGAATTGTGCTCATGCTTAAAAACTTGGTCGGGTCTGGCTTTGTAGTAAGTCGTACAAGGCCTTTACTAGTCCTTACATACAGATGATTATTTTTATCCATCTTAAAATCAAAAGCACTGTGGCCTTCTGGCGGCTCTAGTCCTATGCTTCTATAGAATGAGTTAATTTTATTTGTTAATAGTTCTGCACGAGCTGTAATAACTCCAGGGGGTGTTTCTTCTACTGAAGGGGTTGAAGAACGTGCTTCTTCAAGTTCATCTTCTAATGAAGGGCCCGATTCTGTTTCATCATCTTCTTCAATAGGATCAATCGCGTCAAAATCTTCATCCATATTTTTTATTTATATTCTTTTTTGTTTTATAAAAAATGAACTCATACGGTTGTGACCTTGATCCATACAGAAAAGAGAAGGAACCCCACGGCGTAAAAGGTATAAGGCAGACTGTAATTAGTGTAAATACTCCATCAACAGTTCAGCCCGGACAAACTTTAATAGTCAAGTTCCCTGATCTTGGCGCTGGCGATGTTATAATGCCAGGCACTGCTAAACTATCATTCAAAATAGATATTACATCGGAAGATCCTAATGCTACTGTTGTTGCTAATTTGGGCAGGGCAATCGTTAATCATATAGCAATTAAACTGGAGGGCAGAGAAGTATTTGTACTAGGCGAGGCAGACATTTTTGCCCTCTATTCTGACCTATGGCTGCCTAAAAAAGAAAGAAAAGAGAAAGTTTATCAAGGAATACAAAGTCCAAACGGTCTCAAGCACAGAGTTGGAGCGGAGGATGCAAAGGATGATGTTAAAGATGAGGCAGTGGCAGAAGCATTTGGCAACAGATTCTGCATCCCTCTAGATTTTGAGCTGTTAAAGACGCATATGCCATATTACCAAGGTGCACTAAAAGAAAAACTTACTTATGAACTGACATTTAATCCTAGCAGTTCTGTTGTTTTGTCTGAAGACCCTGAAGCTAAATACGCAGTTAGCGACATTTCTCTTGAGTTTGATGTTGTTACTAACCCTGAACTGGCCAGAACAATCTTAACTCAGTATAAAAATAAAACAGTTATTTATTATGAAAGAGTTATACACTCCACTACAGAAAATAGAAACAAGCGAGACACTCTCTGGAACCTACATCTAAATCAGTCTCTGAAGTCTTTAAAAGGAATTTTGTTCTTGTTTACTGAAGGAACAACTCCTTTTCATAGAGAATCAGAAGCGTTTTATAATCCAAAAATTGAGAAGGTTGACTGCGCAATAAATGGTAAGTCTGATCAGTTGTATTCGGGCCGCGGACTTTTACTTCACCAACACTTTGATGAAATAAGAAAGTTATTCGCTGGAGGTAGGCAAAGAGATCCCGCAGTTGATCGTGTATGTAAAAAACTTCGTCTTTATGATGTAAGACTCGAAGACTACTTAATAACTAAATATGGGCTGTGGCTGGATTTTAGATCCACATTTGACAACAGATTGTTTGGAAGTGGAGAAAGGGTAGGGCAAGATGGTATAAAAATAAATATTCACAAGAAAGCAGACGGAAACGCCCCAATAAAAATTCATATTTTTATGGTTTGTGACGCTCAGCTAAACATTGAAGAAAACAGGTTAAAAGATGTGGCTTATTAAAATGCAGAAGAAATATTCTAATAAAAACAGATGGATAGTTTGAAGTTTCTGCCAAAAGATCCGCACTGTTCTCTTATCTGCGGGATTACTGGGTGTGGGAAAACTGTCTTTGTACTTGATTTGTTACAAACAGTCTACAGGTTTCATTACGAGCACATTGTTATATTCTGCACAACCATTAAGCACAACAAGTCTTACAAAGAAAGGAAGTTTATTTGGGCAGACGATAATATATTTTTAGTTGATCCTAGCGACAAACTGAGCGACTGTTTAGAACATTACTATAGACTATTTGAGGGAACTGAAACGCTGTTTATTATTGATGACTGCTCAGCCGAACAAGACATTGTTAAAAAAAGAAGGACTTTGTCTAAGCTAGCCTTTAGTGGACGCCACGCCTTAGTTTCTGTGTGGCTCTTAACTCAAAAATACAATGCTGTCTTAAAAGACTTTAGATCGCAGCTAAAATCAGTCATCTTATTTTACACTAAAGACAGGGATAGTTTTGAAGAATGTTTAAGTGAAAATTATATAATAAGGGACAAAGATGAGCTAAAAAAAATAAAAGAGCAGTTAGAAAAATCTAAGCACGCTAAGCTATGCTTACGGACTGACCCCCCAGTTCAATACGTTTGTTTATTGTAGATTGTTTATTATAGATTGTTTATTATAGACTGTTTATAACAAATTGTTTATTATAATTTTAATATTAAAAAGAATGTCTCGAGGGCCAGAATCAAAAGCGCAGCTAGCCCCTAAATGCACTGCAGTAGAGCTAAAAGACCTAGCAGACACAACTGAGTTTGATTTAATAGGAGTTCCAGGAAATGTTTATGGATTTGAATACACCGACGATGGCGTTTACAAACGAACAGAAATTGAAGACAAAAAACGACAGCAGTATCCTACCCTGGAAGAGATCAGAAATCTAAGAACAAACGATTTTGGCAAACATGAATACAAACTTCATAAACGAGAGAATGCTTGGGCGTTGCTTCCTGAAATTGCATGGAATTTAAAGTTTGAACTACGAAGCCCTAATGTATACTTTGATAAGAAAAACAATTTTAGAAAAGCTTTGAATGCAGGCCCCTTTCTTGTTAGCCTGGTCCCAGGAACACAACAGAAAAAACAGATTGAAATAACTAGGCAGGGTTCTGAATATATGCTAAAGAGAAAGAGACCCTTAGCTGAAGTGGGGGATGACACCGTTGGCTTAGAGTTTACTCCAACGCTACAGTCACTGCCTAGGCAAATGACGATGCTTTTTCGCTTATTTATTACTCCAAGGGAGGCTGATTCTAGTTTGCCAGAACATACGTTAATTAGAGGCATACAAATAAAGGCTGAAAACTTGGATGCCCCTCTGAAGCTCGCTATTGTTATTACTAAAAACGGAGATGAGATAAACACCCTTGTATCATCTGACAAGGTTACTGTGATGGTTGACAAAGACAAACTAACAGTACTTGACTTTATTTTCATTAAGTATGTTGATTTTATTGCGTTTTACTCTGTTGATGAAGTGCTGCCAGAAGGATTAATAAGTAGATATGTATAAGATTAATCTTAATTAAAAAATTAATCTTAATTAAAAAAATGGAGGTTCAAAAGTTTAGGTTAGAGCAAATAACTGAACTTCAAAAGGAAATAGAAAGTGACTTAGATAAGTACAGGGTTACTAGAAAGAAATATGCTAAAGCTTTAAGTACTCTTTCTCATGTAATTACTGGCTCATCAGCTGTAGCTAGCGTAAGTGCCGGGTCTAGTGTTGCTCTTTTAGCTACTGGGGCTGGGGCGCCAGCCTCTTTAGCATTAGGGAGCCTTGGACTAGGGTTAGGTGCCATGTCTATGATTGTGAGCGCTGTTTTAAAAAAATTAACGCCTAAACTACAAAAGCACACTGCCATTGTAGCCCTAGCATCAGCAAAACTTTCTTCATTAAAATTAAGAATAAGCAAATCAATACAGGATGAAAACATTACAGACGAAGAATTTCAGAAGCTTATGACCGACGGTGAGGATTATAGACGACAAAAAATTGAACTTCAAAAGGAGTGGAGAAAGACTTTTACTTCGCGACAGGTAGACACTGAGACAATTAAACAGAACATTGAAAAGCAAACGCATGACTGGTTAAACCCAAAATAAGTTAAAAAATAAGATGTGAACTAAAATAAATAAATTATAAGTTTAGGAAAAAAAATAAATCATAAGTTTAGCACAAAAAAAAATAAATTATAAGTTTAGCAAATACTTTTTTTTTTAACTAATCGGCACTGTGTTTGGCGGGACAACTTGCAACTCTTCACGAACAAAGGATCTTTTAGGGGCAGGCCTTTTAGACGTAGTAGCACCGCTAGAAGAAAGAGTCTCTCTTAAATAATACACGGGAGGGGCTGTTTTCATAATTCTTTCAACTTCATATACATCTACGCTCCATATAGGGTCTGTGGCTCTAATTCTAACATCGCCTTCTGCTTCTCCTGGCGCATACAAGTATCTTACTTTTAGTCCAAACGGCAAGAGTTTCTGAGTCCCCTGCACATTTTCAGTAATGCTAATTTTTTTAATTTGATCGCGTTTACTGGTTTAAGACCTGTTGCTTTAAATTCTTCATTGTTCATGGCGCGTAAGACTGCTGGCAACCTTCTGACCCATTCTGTGTTGCGTTCTCTGTCCATAAGGTCTCTATGATATTGATAGGTAAACAGGCGCTCAGCCAGATTCTTATTAAAGTTTTCTACTAGAGCTTGTGATCGATGGTTGCCTGGAATTCCTCTCTTAACTGTAACCCGGTGTCTTAAAAACAGCTGGTTTACAGCTCCTTTAAACTCCTTTCCATCATCAACCTGGATTAACCTAGGATACTTTAATGGACCTCGCATGTATATTTGTTGTAAAGCCACAGCCACGGCAGTTGAGCTTTTATCCGTTAAAGGCTCAGCATCTTTATACCTTGAAGCCATGTCAACAACCGTAAGAGCATATTTAAACTTTTTTCGTCTAACTTTGTCATGTGGAAGATACAGCAAGTCCATCTGGTGGGTGTCATTAGGAACTGAATTAACAAATTTAGGTCTTATTATTCTTTTTGGGGCAGGCAGATATATTTGCCAAATTGCTTGTTTTGAAAGCCAGTCTTTCGCTTCTGATTCAGACACTCTAGCAGCTTTACTCAGTTTATCAATAGCGGCCCTTCCTTTCCAATACCCCCCAGGAGAATAATATATTTTGTACTTCGTATTGTACTTCGTATTGTCCATAAGAGAGACTGTTTTTTATTACATTTTAACTATGTTTTTAGATTGAATATGCAAGAAGAAAGATTGCTCCCATAGCACCTATAATAAAGCCTATTTCTACCATTCTCTGATCCTCAGACGGTTCATAAAAGTCAGACAGTTCTGGCGGCGGCGATGTTAGAAACTTCTTTCCTGTCACTAAGTAATACTCATTCATTGCTTCATCAACGTCTGTAAATGTGTGCTCTGCATGGCCCTGTTCTCTTAACTTTTTATTAATAAAGTCTAAGTGAGCAATTCTCCTTTTCTCGTAAGCGTCTCTTGCCTTAGCTAAATCTTCCATTGCCTTGTTATGACGTTCTCTCTCTTCATCAGACCGCAATTTACTAAACATATAATTGCTGCCAGAGAAGGCCAATGCATTAACAATAGCTCCTCCCACCATCAGAACCAATCCAGACATCTTTTTATAAATCAATATTTTCTAGATTAATCTGCCTATGCATTAATCTTTCTATGCATTAATCTGCCTAAATGCATTGATCTTTCTATGCATTAATCTTTCTATGCATTAATCTGCCTATGCATTAATATTTTCTGGGATAATCCCCTGTGCAACAAGAAAGTCTTTTGAGGCAATCCTGCAGTAATTACAACTATAACCTTAACAACATCCTCAATGTCTAACCTTCCTAGATCCGCCGGCTTCATTTTAAACATGTTTTTTGCTAGCACGCTATAACCAATACTAAGGCCGCTAATTACAGCAGAATGGTAAATCGTATTGATAATCTTTTTTTCACTCATCTTTTTATTAACTAAAAAAATAATTAAAATAATCATAATACGAAAGGCTGTCTATGTGCTTTTTAATCAAATAATCTTTTGTTGTTAAAGCTAAAAATAAGGCTGCAACTAGCCTTGGCGAATCTTCTATCTTTCCCATGTTGGGCGGTTTTATTCCTAACAAACATTTTGCGAGGGTTGAATAGACTATAACACCAACGATAGGCACTGCATAATTAACCAGCGTTAAACTCATGGTTTTAAAAGTATTATATTATTTTTTATTGCTTTTAAAAATGGATTGTGACGAACTATTAAAGTGTGAGGAGCAGGCAGACCTCTGCCATAAAGAAAGATTATACTCTCTGGCCGCGTGTGGAAAAACTAAACAGTATTTAGGCGTTGAACTAAGTATCGAACAGATTCAGCAATTGTCTACATCAGACGTTGAGAAGTATTACGCCAGGTACGAGGCACAGCTAGGATCAAAAATGGTTAGATCAGTGGGGCAGACAATGATTAGTTTATATGCTAAGTTAGTAAGTAAGATGGCGCCGGTTGATTCAGAAGAAGATTTAAAATATGACTTATCACAAGATCCGGTTTTAACCAGGTCATTAGAGTCTCTAGGATGTGACATGTATTATAGATTTGGGACGTTGCTATGTCCATTCATCATGGGATTAATTACTTTTAATCATATTAATTTTAATCATATTAATTTTAATCGCAATAAAAAAAATGAGCGATCAGGAGAAGAAGACTCCGCAGGAGCAGAATGCCCCACAAGTGAGTGCCTCACAAGAGAATGTCCCACAAGTGAGTCCGCTAGAGCAGAATGTGCCACAAGTGAGTAGTGTTACTAAGTCTAAAAGTGCTGGGCGTGTTGAGGCCGGTCGTAAACTAGCTGAATGGAACAGACTGCAAAAAGCAAACCAAGCAGCAAAACAAAAATTATTAGATAGTAATACAACATCGCCGCCGTCAACAACAACACAATTAACAACAACACAATTACAATCAAACGATAAGATGTATTATTATGTATTTGCTGCTGTCGTTGTTGGTGGGGGTTTTTTAGCATGCAAATGTCTAACGCCATACTTAGCAGCAAAGTCACAAACCCCCACAGTAAAAGAAGAAGAACCAGCTTCTGCAAAAAAAGTACAACCTCCTGCTGTAGACCCATTTTCTATGGAATAGTTTTAAAGAACTAGATAAAGTACAAATTAAGAACTAGATAAGTACAAGTTAAGTTAGTTATAGAAAGTACTTTTTAAGTTAAGCAGCAAGTAAATTACAAGTTAAGTGCAAAAAAAATTATAAGTTCTTGTTAAGTACTAGTTAGGTTCTTAAGTAAGTTCTAGTTAAGTTCTTAAGTAAGTACTAGTTAGGTTCTTAAGTTAAGTACAAGTCAAGTTACTCTTTTAAAGTTCTCCAATGTCCTACAGCATATGAAAACTCAGGATTGACGTAAGCTCTCTTGTTATTGTTAGAGACTAGTGATTTCTTATTAACTGCAGTTGTGTTTACTTGATGAAGAGTAGAGCGCAGATTAACATTTGTGTGATGAAATACTTTGTTTTCAAAGAGAGCTTGCTTGTAGTTGTCATGACATATTTTTTTTGACAACTTCTTTACTTATGCCCTTAGCCTTCTTTGTTACAGAAGTCTGGCTGGCAACGCTATACATCTTCGACCGTAAGCCAACATATTCTCGTATAACCGTCCCATTAAGCTCATCCTTCATCTTTCCAATCACTTTCTTGTTAACAGTTGAATGTAGAGGTGAATCTTTAGGATAGTCACATGTGTCGTACCACCCATCAGCTCCTTTAGCTACTTCTGTTTCTAAATCCTTATAGAAGTCTTCAGTTGGGATGTCCAGAATAAAACTATCAGTGTCTGTGTAAAGAACTCTTGATTCTGGGTACAGGGGTTTAAGATATCCGTATAGAAATTCTAGCATTAATAACTTGACAGCTCTAGTACAGTGAAGCCGATAAACACCGGCTTATCCAACTTAACATCCTTTTTCTTCATCATGATGCCAACCAGGCTGTCGCTAAATCTTCTAAAGTCTTGGTAGTTAGGTTTAGAGGTCAGCTTAATTGCTTGTTTTTCGTTTGTAACTAATCTTACATCTTTACGATTGTGTACGTTTTCCATGGTTTTGCCAAAACAACTGTTATTCATCAGTTTAAAAAAGTCTTTTTCTGAAGCGTCAGTGGCTTTAGTCCTAAGATCGGTGTTCTTCATGATGTATGGTCTCATGAAAGGCGCTTGATCGAAGGTAATTATTCTGTGAACAGCTGTCAGCTTTAGCCCACGTCTTAAGTAAAATTGTAACAGCCGGTAATGACAGACATATTTAGTTTTGTTAAAGAGGTTAGGCACGAGTTTAGGCGGTTCTGTGGGATTCATCTTTAATCTTTCTGCGGCTAAGGGGAAATCGTTATGAAGGTCATGTAATTCTTTAGGATAATCTAAGTCTACTTCCAAGATTAGCCCTATTGGATTATCGGGTGTAAGCTGTGATAGCATGCTCAACACTTTATTAACCTCATGAGGCTCGTTTATCATTTCAAAGTTTCTTAGTGGCAGTGCCTGGCTCATGGCCCACCCATACAGATTGTTGGCGTCTAAGTACATTAGATAGTTGGATGGCTTGGTGGGGTCATAATCGTCTAAATACTTGTTGTTGGCTCTGCGGTAAGGATGACAGGCCATGCTAATGCCTCCCCTCAGCCCGCCCTCAATCATCTGGTGTGTATCCAGATCAGAAATTAAGTCAATCTGGATGTTTGTAGACTTTAAGAATGCATCCCAAGAAAGGCCAGGCGCAGAGATGTAATGTGATGAGTCTAAGCTGTAATGTTTCATGCATGTAGATCTGTAATTCTGAAAGACGTCAGCCAATAAACACACGTCAGCCATCAAGTAGTGATCGTGATAATCGCCAATCGTTTTGCAGTGCAATTCTGTCCAGGCTTTCTGAGCGTATTCATAGTCGGCGTCAGATATGCCCTCTCTTCTAAGGCGGCTGTAAAAGTCTTCCTTTGCTGGCAGCGCCGGCTCGTCAAACCTCTCCCACGAGTTCATGTATTCATAAGGATAGACGCCTTTACGGACTAAAGAGGGGTCGAAATATTTTTTAGTGATTGGATAGTCTTGCAGAGATTCTGCTAACTTATCTAAACTCCCCATCAGATGTTGGGCAGAGTCATAAAAGGACAAACAGTCAAGAGTAAAAGTCATGTACTTTTCTGAAGACTGTGCAATGCAGGTAACCCTCTTATATTTAGAAGTCACTGCTTGCATGATAAAGTGAGAATCGTAGCCTCGTAAGTTATGAAAGAAGATTGGCAGTTTCCATGTCTTGGGGTCAACCTTAAGTTGAAGATTACAGCTATTATGCGCTGCCCCTCTGAATTTTCCAGTAATGTGATCATGGCCCCTTACAGCATCGCCTGATAATTCTCTGTTGCATATCCAGCAGTGGGTAGCTGATCTATAACGTTCTTCATCTTCAGGAGTCATCTTAATGTCTGAAAGGTTCAGCTGATTAGAGAATTGATTGCGAAGGTGTTTCATCTGCTCTAAAAATCTACTAGCTGCGTTGGGGCCTCTGTAAATCTCTGGGCGTGTGTGTGCCCCGTCTGACCTAACAGCAACAAATGCATAAGAACATATCTGATGGCGGGACAATAAGGTTGTTTTTTGTTCTTGTTCTTGTTGTGGGCCGTAGTACTGTGGCAAGATTGACTCAAAGTCAGCATAAACTACGTATGGACTCATTTGCATTTTTCGTACATTCTTAAAACTAACTCTAGACCCTGGTGGAGGCATAAGAAGTTCGGTTTTACAGTCTACAAAACTTTTACAATGTTTCTTATGACTGGCAGCTGCTTCTATAGTAGGGATTCTGACCAAACACCTTCTACAGAGCTCCTGTTTAGCTGGATGCTTTGTAGTATAGGCTAACAGTCTGCTTATTGTTCTAATTAATACATAATGGCTCTTGGAACCGTCTGTAAACAGAATCAAGTCTACATGATTCTTAAGTGATTCGCCTAAAGTAGGAGCGTGGGGAGAAACCCTTAGAGGAACTAGATTGTCTACTACAGACCATGTGTATACATTTACGGTTATCGGTTTGTTTTGCTCTTCAAACTGAGATATGCTTTCTATACTCACTGGAAAGGTTATGCCTTCAAAGTTTAGCTCTTGCTTATATTGTTCATAATTAGATACTCTGTTTGCATTATTTTTAACAGGATGTAAATGCGCTAAAACGCACCACATGAAACACATGTTGTCAGAATTTTGTATATTTAATACTGCTCGTTTTAACTCTAACTCTTTTGGGAGAGGAAGGTAAGAATCGCCGGCCATAGGATAGAACTTTGTTTGTTTCAATATAATTTGAAGGACTCTTCCTTCAGACCAGCCAGAACCCCTTAACTTAGCCTCCTCACTTGCATGGTTAAACTGTGTAAGCATGTAATCAGCCCAGCCAGGTGTAAAGTCGTGATGGCTGATTACTTCTTTCTGCCTTGTTGAAACCCAGACTTCCATGCTAGTATCATCGGGGGTTATATATTTAATCAGAATAACTAACAACACTTTTACTGGCGGGTCAATTTGGAGAGAGTCTGGGATTTTAGAAACAGCATGTGTTACGCTTTCCTGAACATTTATAGGGTTAATGATGCCCATGTTTAATTCAATGAACGTATCGCTTAATTGTTCATTGATGTCAATTATCTCCTCCCACGTATATAGTTTTCCATCCTCAAATTTACTTGTGATCGTCATTTTTTAAAGTCACAATATTTACGTAAATTAAAAAAAATAAATGTAAATAAAAGTAAGTAAACGGGCTTTTTATTCTTCTCCCAAGCGTTGCAACACTTCAAGACACGTTAACCTTACAATAACGCCTGCCAATACTTTAGCTTTTTCCGAATCACTACAGTCAATGTTCATTACTTTAATTGCTTCGTCAAATAGTTCACTATGATCTTTTATTATATTGTTTACATCATTCTCAAACCCAAATTCACTAAAATCGATGTTTAATACTTTCATTGTTTCGTCAAATAGTTCATTACAATTCTTTAAATCAGATTCACTGAGTTCGGCAGCCATTTTTAAATGTAAATAAATAAAAAAAATAATTGTAAATGTAAATTCAGCTATTGTTTATTATTCATAGTCTTTTCTAATCGTAAAGCCTGATCTTCATTAAAGTGAATAGCTACTCCTTCAGGGCTGGTAGAAACAGTCAGATTAGCATCCTCAGGGGCCATATTATCAACTAAAATGGCAAGCAACTTTATAACTGGTTGGGGCCAAGAATCTGGCATTTTACTAACGGCTTCCACTACACTTTCTCGTATAGTTAGACGCTCAAAAAGATCATTAATTAATTCTTCAAACATGCTCTCTAACTCTTCTCTATCGGCCCCCCACCCCCTCTCCTCCTCCCAAATTCTGTATATATTAATAAGCTCTGTAGCTACTTCGGGCTTCATTTTTTAAATCAGAATAAAATCATAAATTAAAAAATAATTAACTAGCCGTTCCTCTTGTTTTGCGCAAGAATCAGAAGAGAAATCAATAACAGGTAGCTGATTGAGCGCTACCGCTGCGTGCTTGTGCTTGGACCGCCCGCGGCTGTTTTAACGTGACTCATATGTGGCGTGATCGTCCCACAATCACGCCAGAAAAATCTATTGTCGCAATGCGCAATTCAGTCGTGCATGCGCCGCCGCAGAGGTAGATTTCGTCATTCTCTCACTGACGGCCGTGCAAGAAGGCCGTGCTCCTACTGCGTTTGGCTGTGTTGTTATTTTAACAAGTCCATAGTACATCTACCAGTATGGAGAGGAGTAGTGTGTAGCCAGCACTATCTCCATATATAAATGCTCCAAATATACAATGACGGATGTACTACTACTGGCAATTAAAGCCGTCATAAAAGCTCGGCTACAGCAGTTACTGCTGTAACTCTGCCAAAGCCAGCTGCAAGTCCGGTTGAAAAAAGAGGAGCGCAGCAGCGGTCTTACAAGACTGTTTAACCTAGTTTACAGGGCTGACAATTAGGTCAACCGCCCTTGTAAGAGCGCTCGGGGGGCTGCAAGCAGGGCCAGCAATTAGACCAAACGTCCTTGTAAAGCGCTCTGTCTAGCTGATTAAAGGCTTTACTTAGCTGAGGGGGAGAATGTCAATATCTATACTCTATATCACCACATCTGGAAACAGCCAATTTAAAGAATTAATTGAGGGGGCTATAAATTCATTAGATGTAAAAATAACTAATCAAGATGGAGGGCTAGTTGTTTGTTCTGACTTATTAATGGTGCTGGAAGTAGAAGAACGTACTGTGAGCCATTAGATTTTCATGCCATGGAGAGAATGTCAATATGTTTTGTTCACGATCGCCGCATCTTATCTTGCGCGAAAACCCCCATTTTAATGTACTGATTGCGTCAATTTTTAGAGGGTTTGGGGTGTTAATTTTGTTTAGAAAACGGGCGTTAATTTTGGCCAAAACTGATATGTGAAGGACGTGATCAGTATGTGAAAGGGGGGGTTTCGGGCAAAATAAGATGTGGCGATCGTGAACAAACATATTAACATTCTCTTCTCCTGCACCCTGTGTACCAAGAAATACACAGGTGAGACCTATCGCAGCCTTGATGAACGGTTCAGCGAGCACCTGCGTTCCATGCGGCTTGATTATGACAACCCTGTGGGCTCCCACTTCAACCAGCTGCACCATTGCATTGTCCACGCCAAAGTAGCAGCAGTGTGGCAGAACCGGTCGACAGGACTCTACAGGCTCTTTATGGAGTCTTCAGTGATTGCCCGTCTTGGCACTCGCATCCCGTATGGCATGAACACAAGGGATTGAACTCGGCGGCTCGACTTGCACCCCCGTTCCTTCTTCCCCCCCCCCCCTCCCCCCCCCTTTTTTCCCCCGCCTTTTTCTTTTTTCCCCTTTCCCCCTCCCCCCCCCTTCCCCCTCCCCTTCTTCCCCCTTTTCTTCCCCCCTTCTCCCCCCCTCCCCCCCCCCCCCCTGTGTGTCTGTGTTTTTCCCTCCATATCTCCCTTCTCCCCTTTCCCTCTTCCCCTTTACTGTTTACCACTTACACTAGCACACACACGCAGGCACACGCATTTGCGTGCGCATATGCTCACACACACACACACACACACACACACACACACACACACACACAACACACACACACACACATTCTCTTCATCTCCCTCCTCCCCTTCTCCACTCTCCCCCTTTCCCTTTATTGTTTAACTCCCTTTCCCTCCCCCCCCCCCCCCCCCGTTCCCCCTCCCACATTCTTTTTTTCCCATCCCCCTTCCAATTTCCCTCCTCCCTTCCACACTTTCCCTCCACCTTCTTACAACCATGCGAGCACACAGACAGACAGGTGCACGCATGCACGCGACCCCACGCGCGCACACGCTCACGCACATACGGGCGGACATGTGCACATGCTTCCGTGGGCGCTCATACACACACACATACATCTTCCCCTTTTTCCTTAACCCCCCCCCCCTCCCATTTTAAGTTTTCCTTTCACTGTTTAACTCTACTCACTCCTACCACTGATTGCTTTCTTTTTCTGAGTAGCAGTCAGCCTTTTATTCTTACTTCTTGCCCCCTTCCCTGTGCAATTGAGAAAGGGTCTATGACCTGAAACGTACTGTTGTAGCATCTTTGTCTTCTTAATCGACGAATTTTACTCTGAGGTGAAAAAGGTTTTTTTTAACCTTTGTTTTCTCTGGGCACATGAGGTTAGAGCACTTGCCACTTCCACAGCGTTCCAACACTCAGTACCCCGACGCCACCTTCTGGAGGCAGCCTATTGGCGTTCGGAGAATCCCTTCATAAACCTCTACTTGAGGGATATCCGCATGGCCAGGGCTGATGGTTCTAAAGGGATTTCTTTTGTTGCAGCTAGCACAGCCATCTCTATCCCGACTTCTACCCCCAAGAAGCATTAGGGCACTCTACCCTCCTCCAATTCCTTTAAATTCTGCTACTGTCTGACATGGTAGAGTATATGACGCCCAAATGGGGAGTTTTTATCATACTCCCTGTTTGGCTAGTATACCTACCATGTCAGACTCTAACGCCCGCCCTTCCTTCCCCTCTAGCGCTATGGTCCTCAGGGGGGTTACCTTGCGCATATGCCTCGCTGAATGAGGAACAGGAAGTTTGCACCGGCTTTCTTTCTAAGACGGAAGTAGGGTGGGTGTCTTGTTACTGCGTTAGCCACACAAAAAATTCGGTCTTCAGAGCTAACTAACTGCCGTAGAATGCTACTGTCTGACATGGTAGGTATACTAGCCAAACAGGGAGTATGACAGAAACTCCCCATTTCTCCCCTTCGGTGTTTAGCCACTATTGATACTACAACTATTATCGTCATGTTTATCACCAAAATATTTCAATCATGACAGTGGATAAGCGTGGTTGACATTTTGGACTGTTGACGCGAAACAGTGTGTGAATCCCTGATCTTTTCTTGTCGTTGATTGGATGCTGAGGCGCGTGATTAGTGAGAGAAGCTCACTGTTTTGTAGGACGGGTGTGCTTCCGATATGTAGGACAGGCCAGGAGCAGCCAGACAGGAGGGCAGGGCGCTTGGCTTAGGCTGAGGTGGCAGTTTATTTTCAACCTTAGGGGTTGAGAAAGGAAAACCCTAGTTTTCCGTGCGGGCAGAGAGTGGTCGATTTTGATGTAAAGCAGACAGTAGGTTTTGATGTAGAGCAGACAGTAGGTTTTGATGTAGAGCAGACAGTAGACTTTGATGTAGAGCAGACAGTAGGTTTTGATGTAAACCAGACAGTAGATTTTGATGTAAATCAGACAGTAGGTTTTGATGTAGAGCAGACAGCAGATTTTTATGTACAGCAGACACTAGATTTTGATGTAGAGCAGACAGTAGGTTTTGATGTAGAGCAGACAGTAGATTTTGATGTAGAGGAGACAGTAGGTTTTGATGTAGAGCAGACGGTAGGTTTTGATGTAGAGCAGACAAAAGTCTGCTAGGGATTCCGTTTCCTAGAATATTGATTCCCTATGGGGGTATGATGAATACATAAAGAGAAAAGAAAAAGACCAGCCGCCATGGCGAAGTGGTTAGCGTCGCGGACTCCAGGCTGGGAGGTCGTGGGTTCGAATCCCATCAGAGTCATGTGGGTTTTTCTGCCCCGACCAGCTCCTACCCAGAGTTGAGTTTGCTGCGGACTCAGTTTGGAAGACTGGGACCACACAGTCGAGTTTCATCCACTTAATGGATGCGTTTCTGAGAGTGTTGCTCAAATTTCCTGACCAACACTGCAGGTGCCTGTATCTCTCGGGCCTGGTTGACGCCGGGATATATTATGAAAGGAAGCATAGAGTACAGCCCTGTCATGTAGTCTCAGACCGAAATGGAAATCCGTAGCATCATCTTAATCATCCTCATCCTCATCGATCAGCATAAAAAAGTCTCAAATTCTGCGGCCCTTCATGCCCTGCTGCCATGGTGACCTCAGTTTCGATGTCCACTCCACGTCTGTGGCCTTGGTTTGGTTCAGTCGGGGTCACCGGTATCGGCGAGTCCATGGGGGCTGTCGTTGGACGGACGTGGTGGCGCCCTCCGGAGGGAGAGCTCACTCACGCCGGCTCCGCGACTAAGCAATCATTGTCGTCAGTAGGGGGCTTAGTAGGTGGTGTCCTGCGTATGTTAGATCAGAACAGGTGCCACTGAACACCACCGAAGTGACTCGGCAGCAGTGCAGTGTCTCCTCCGGTGGGCTGCCTCTTGACGACTTGACATTGACTGCTCCCTTTGGATTGCCGGTTCCGGGGCTGCGGTGGGCCCGACCGGCTGTGGCTGTGGACGGGGTGTCGGGATGAGCGGCGTGGGTGCACTGCCTCTGAGGTGGCGCAGAGGTTGGGACAGCAAAAAAAAAAAAAAAGAAAAAAAGAAAAAAAAAAAATATTGATGTGATTAATTAAAAAAATGAACATAAAAAAAAACATGTAATGAGAAGCATTTTGTGAA